>WAAD01038367.1:74585-85163 GCA_013389945.1 Fregata magnificens | reverse complement strand
GGAAATGCAGGGCTATGGGAGAGATGCAATCTCGCTGTATCTCCAGACTGCAAGACTGGTAAAGTGCAGGAAGGATCATTTTGAGGAGAGATAACACACCTAAGTTCAGGACTTAACAATGGTTTTAAACAATTTTACAAATGAACAATAGGAGGAACATCATCTCTAAGTATCTGTTTCAGTACTTCGATGTGGTCCATACAGGAAAGGTCATAACTACTACAACTGGGACAAGAAACAAGGAATTTCTTCACATTCTTGTTTATTAATGACAGTTGCTTGTACTTCAGTTCACCTTCTGTTAAAAAAAAAAAAAAAAGAGGCATCACATAAATACCTGCTTGCCTTTGTAGGCACCCTAGCATCTGGTGGATAGCACTAGGAAGTGACAGTTATTGCTAGCAATATTTAACAGTATCCTTTGTAAAAGAACCCTTATAAAAAACATAATAAAGGAAGAGACACACACCTGCAGGGTCAAAAGGCAGGATTTCTCCCAACATCCCAAACACTCCATCAGTTTGGTCACGATTTGGCCATGTGTTGTTCCTAGGTCCTTGTGGTTTCTGTCCTAACATCTCTGACATCATATTGTCCATATAGCTGCTCACAAGACCCAAGCTGTACAAATCAGAGCTTAAATCTGAAAAACCAGGATTGTTCCACTGGTTTATATGAGGCAATCCAGCTCCAACAGCTTGGGCTGGCTGCTGTGAAGAATTAGTCAACCATTTGGCAGGTACACGTTGCTGTGGTCCAATAGGTTGAAGCAAGTGTTGGTAATACTGCATTTGCTGCTGCTGCTGCTTTTGTGACTGTTGCTGCTGTGACAAGCCTTGCTGAGAAGGATGCAGTGGTGTGTGAGAGACAGATTGCGGTTGCTGTTGTACTGTTCCTGATTTTTGTTCTGCTGCTGTAGAGGATGCAACAGAGTTCCTTCTTTTCACCATCGGAGAAGTCTGCTGGGATTTGCCCATGTTAAAACCAGACAAGAAGTCTATAACATCCTGCATTTCTTGGTCAGTTGGTAAATTCATACCTTTGTCATCCTTGCCATCATCCGGTTTGAAGAAGTTGTCCCGTCTTTCAACTAGAAACCCATTCACTAGCTGATTATTTGTGCTCTGAGTTGACTGCAGTGGATCTGCAGTCCTAGGAAAATTACCGATGTTCAAAATGCTCTGTAACCGTGCATCTATGTTAGTGGGCATTTTAGCTTTCTCCTCTGAGTTGGAACTTATGAAGACATTTTTGGAAGGTGTATTGGGGATTGAATAACTTCCAGTATTACTTGTACTGGTGCAGGAAGTTTTTTTTGTAAACCGTGAAGTCAGTTTTGAGAATGTCTTTTGTAGACCACCTGAAGATTTGCTTCCATTTCCAGATGGCATGTCAACTTGATTCCCAAAGTCTGAGATTTCACGCTGTAACTGGATCTGAATACAAGGCAAAGCTTGCTCCCTGCATCAACAAAAACATGTATATCAAACCGCCTAATACATAATTGAGTTTGTACTTTGGAGGAAAATGTGTATTTGGGTAATAGCTAGTGGAAGAAGCAAAACCAGCGTTCATCAACTACTTCTTATGGTAACAACACAAATTATTACTCGTATTTGCAACAGCGTTAACTACTTTCCATTCCTTAAATTTTAGTTGTGCTTCAAGACCTAAATGGAAACTAATTTAATATAAATCTAGTACTGTTGCAAGAGAGAAGCAAATACTTTTGTACACTTGGATAAGCTGCTGGTTTGTTTTTAAAAAGACTGCTGTATCTCTGTATGTACCCACAAGGTACCTATACACAGATTACCCATCTCTTGCTCTCAGTTTGACCCCTTCTGATGAACCGGTACTATCAAATTCCTCAGTACAGATCTTTCAACAACGATGGCTTTGTTTAAACTAGGAAAATAGAGCATGAGGCTCAAGAGGAGATGTACCTTCCTTCCTTCCACCTGTGTATGTCAAACACAGCAGTATAGAGCACATCTACTAGTCCCAAAGTCTTCTCTGGATCCAGACTCCTCTGCAGCAAAGACATTGTTGCTGGATCTTCTTTCAGACACCTGTAATCATCAAGTTTAACTTAAAAATCAAAATTTTTATTTTTTACATTAAAACAATTTTACCATACTAGACAGATAATAAAAGGCCAACTAATGCACAACTTCTGCTCCTACAGAGGTACAACTAATAAAGGCAGCATAATGTATGAATGAATGCCTGAGGGTTCCTAAAGACTACGCCTGCAGCCCCAGTTTCTTTCTACTGTTGAATATACAACTAATCTAACTGTAAAATCAGGAGTTACATAATTTAAAATAATGATTAATGATTAGCTCTTTAGCTGAGCAGGCATAATTCAGGCACAGAGGTAAGAAATAACAAATACACAAAGCCCATTTCTGGAAAATGGCAATAGCACTCAACAAACCAGACAAAATACTAGCGCATGGGCACACTCTGGAGTCCAACCCTAAGAACCCCCAGCCTGACAGACTCCACGTGGAAAATGATTCAGCATATCCAACAGTCTGGGGAAGATTTTATTGAGCTGTGAAGATGTAAGATTAGTGAATTTTCCTCATTAATGGCACAGAATTAGGACTGAATTTGAGGTGAAATCAGAATAACTTAAATCTAAATATTAGCACATTTGTCAAGTATTTAATGAGCCCCTCCAGTAGAGACAAGTAAAGAGGCACTCCCACTGTGTGTCAGCAGGCGGAGCTCTTCCAGAGCGCACAAAGCCTGGCTCAAAGCACTCTGCATTATTTTAGTTCTTTCATAATAGAGCAATTTACATAAAGAGAACAGAGAAGTGCCAGTTTATACTCTATAGAGGAATTAAAGATGTATTTGGGTAAACAGACTATCAGTTGACTCGTACTTCTGGACATACCATTGGTACCATTAGTAACAGGCTATCTCACTAAGGATTCAGATGAATGAACTGTGCTGTACTGAAACTCATAACACTGAGTACTCTGAAGTAAGAGAGAGAAAGGAAGTGTTCTAATTCCAAATCATTGTTTCCAAGGAGAAGAAATCCTCACCTAAACTGCAGATTAATCCTACCATTCTTTCCTAGGCAGGCAACTAAACTGGTAGGAATAGCATCTCTCGGACCACAGAGTTCTGCGGTTCATGACAGTACTTAAAGAACAGCGCAGTGAAGAAAGAGCTAAAGCTCTCACATTAATCTCATCTAATGCTTGGCCTTCCTGGGGTAACAGCTGCGAGGACCTGCCAGGGAGGAGCATAACAGGAATACTACTGGATTTTTTTTTTTAAACCTTCTCTTTCATCATCAAGCTTTTACTTTTTCTTTAAAAGTATGTTTTATTGCCCCAAGCACTGCCTCTCTTCTATTGCCTCCAACAAAGGCAGCACTAGTACAAAGACAGATAAAGTACAACTGTCAGTCTGTCAGGAATGGTGGCATTCAAACAGTTCCAGATAAAGGAACTTAAGGAAGATATGCCATAATTGCGTAGTATTCTCTCTTCCATTTGTACTGCAATATTTTTCCCTATATATTTCAGTCATAGCTATCAGTATAATCTGCAATACAGTATTTTTATTTACCAAGTTGACGGAACTTGCACCACAATTCTGGATCCTTCTAAACTTATCTGGGGAGCATAGGCTTCTTTATTTTCAATCTGTGCTGTGTCCACAACGACCTAGCAAATAAAATGAAAATAAAAGGGAAATGATTTTAAGAAGTAGTTCTAGTTATTTTATCACCCCTGTAGTTAAGATGCAGTAGTCTCACCTCCCTGCCATGCTACAGGTACAAAAAATAACCAGATAAAAAACAAATCAACTCACAGAATCATTGTAAGTTGATTTCTATTTTAATATCTAAAAAAAGAAAGACTATAAAATTATTAGTTTGATACAGTAACCTATATTTCGAGAACTTAATTCTTCTCAATTACATACTGTAGTTATGCATCACTGCCTAGTTACCGACTGCGTTACCTAACAGCTGGTAGTCATCAATAGCTTCATATAACAGCCCTTAGGTACGAGAGGTTTGGCACTATTACTACTTTAATAGCTCCCAAACACTTATTTATCAAAATATTTTAAATAATTTAACTACAGTGCATTGTGTGATATCAACAAGTAGTATTTAGTCTAAAACTCTTCACATAGCTCACAATTCTTAACACACACCCCCTCCTTTTAAGGTTATAAAATCCCACATCAACATTTCTCTATTCTACCTAATGGAACTGTACTATTATTAATTCCCTACTACAGAAAGAGAAGAAAAGTGACTGTTCAATTTGTTGAATTCTGAGCCTTCTGTAAGACATCACAAAGGTATATGGAAGATGACAGTCTTGAAAACTAACCTTCTTGTCATGAACCTTTCTTTTTATGGAATTGAGAAGGAATGGATTCACTTCAGCTTCATTTAAACTTTAATACCAGTGATAGTAAGTTCCATATTTGGTTCGTGCTTTCTGTTGTTGTCCAGTCTGCATGGGTTGGCCTTTTTGATCATTTCCATAATTTCCTATTTTGGTCATGCTGAACTTTTTGGCAGCAGTCAGCAGTTCTTGCTTTGGTGACTAGCAGATTAGCTGTACCATTTATCCTTGAAATGGCAAAAGTTCTCCAGTATAAGTAAGCCTCAAGGGATATTACTGGCTTTTTTTCAGTCATCCTACACTGGTTCTACTTCTAACTGGTTGTCTACTACTGGTTATGAAGAAATGTGAATAATGCTGAGAGTCTCTTCTCTCTCTTGCTTTAACAAAACTATCCATGACACTAGAACACAATTATTTCCCACCTTTTAGATATTTTAGCATAAGGTCTTAGTTTTCCTCCAGCTGACTCTAAGCATTTGCCCGAGCTTATTCAAACTTGTAAAACATGTCTAAGCACAGTGACAAAACACCATGCTATTATCCACTCATGAAAATACCTCTCAATGACAGGGCAACTCCATTACTTTTTTCCTTGTATTTGTACCATTTTCATTTTACGTAATTTTGTAATCTACAATTCAGCTGTATTGCAATTATAATTGGGATAAGGAGATAGGAACTTAGGAGTGATTCTTCTCAACTCCCAAGAAAAATACTGTCTGCATCTCAGACCTGTAAATCAGACCTAAAAGTCTGATTTGTGCAGACCTACATCAGCTTCTGGTAGTGGTGCGTGGTAGTGCTCATGGTCTGGGCTTTGTTGGGGGTGTTTCCCCCCTCCCCCTCCCCATACCCCCATATCTTCCTTTCTTCCCTTTAAAAAAAAAAGTTTTACATTTCTCAACATTTGGTCAGAGTTACAACATCAGGCTTTAAACATTACTAGGAGATTTAGTGCTTCTGCAATGCATGTTGGTTTTTTTGCTACAGAAAGATCTACTAGCACAAAGAAGGATGGCTAGATGACTTTGACTTTGCACAAGGCCAATTGAAAGTTTTATTTCCACTCATCCTCTGAATTCCATTATTTTAATACATGTTACTTTTATTCAAACACAGAGATTTCTTCAGCTGACCCAAATCTGAAAATACAGTTCTTAATACATATGCTAAGGTAAAAACTGCACTTTTAAAAATAATTTCTGTTAGAAAACTGAAGCCTAAAATAATGAAACAAACTAAGTCACATCTCATTGTGTTTTTCACTCTTACTGAGTTTCTTCATAAAAGACACATGGCAAGATAGGCTAAAGAAAGTGAGACTGTCAAGTAACATTCTTTTTTAAATTTGGCATTTAAATGACAAATTTACACACAATTCTGAACTAATGCAGACAGCTTAGTTTCTAAAAGCAGTAAACCAAAGGCTACGTAATACTGTCCCATGATTCATTTAACTGAGTTCTACACAAAATAAACTTAAAATAAACACATTCTCCCTCCCCGCATGGTGGGTGCTTAGGGGATAGCTTCCTGTGTATCAGACATCTATTGTTCTTGTTTTACAGGTGTTTCCTTTCTCATCTCCACCCAAAGAATGCTTTAAAGAAGCAAACTACAATTTCTCATCATTGCATGAGGCTACATACAAGCCTAATTGAATCTTGTAAAAAAAATTATGGCACAGAGTTTATAAAGAAAAGCCTCAACCCTCACACCCTTCCAAATTGTAACAAATCAAAGTGAGAATGAACGAAGGAGAAAAGGCTTGCAAGTATTTTGTCATGTGTATAGCTCATTAGTGTCTCTCTGAAGATAGAAACCTGCTACTTTCAGAATCTGAGGTTCATGATTCCACACAAGTAATATTTGTCATATCAGCGCTGTCATTCGGGAGAATGTATAAGTAAGTTTTATGCTGACAACTCTCCAAATGTTATGATAAACCTGAAGAGTATCAGCACTTTACCAGCAGGTCTAACTAGTTATGTCTAGACTGGGGGACACCAGGAGATTTCCAGACTCCTGAGTCCAAATGTGCCTCAGGCCACTCCCCAAATCTCATCAGGGCAGGACTTGGGCATGCACAACCCTGAAACCACCTGGAAAGGAAATGGTGGGAGGTGCAGCATCCTCCAAGGCATTCCTCATCTAGACACTCAGGAGCCAAGAACTCCTCCTGAGTTATGGCACACTCCCATTGGGCTGCCGAGAAACAGTTTCTTTCTTGGCCTCATTTCCCGTACCTGGCTGCTGACTCCCAGCATCCTGCCATGAACTATGGCAGGTGAACACACAATCCCACTTAACCATATCCTTTTTTCTAGTTCTTCTCGTATTTATTAATATTTAATACATATTTTCCTTGGAAAGCACCTAAGTAGAAATTTGATCAATCCTACCGTTCCACAGTTGCTTTCTCTCCCTGCAAAGATACCACCTTCTTATGCCTCCCTGTAACACTTCCTTATACAAAGTGGTTAATGCGCTACCATCTCCTATCCTTAAATTCCTGTATCACACCGAAGTAAGGACCGATAGCAGGTGCACTGCTGTTATGATATTGATGGTCTGTCCCTTTGATTTTAGGCCTTCTTAACATGAAAAGTCAGTTGAATTCCAGTATGATTTGAACCTACTTCTCTAACAGATATTTAATATTAAGGGAATATCTAATATCTGATATCTAGTATAAAAGGAATGCTAACGTAGAAATATCTGACAAATTTATTATTTACAATTTATCATTCACTGTTATTGGAGAACCTATTAATGGTACCAGAAGACATATGGTTTAATGAACTAGGACAGAAGGTCAAAGTCACTTAGTCAGCTGTGTGATTTGTTTGAAAAATGTGATATTTACAAAGTATGTAGCAATACAGATCCTTTCATCAGAAATTACAATTAGTTACAAAGTCCTGATGGCCTGCTATCACCTTGAACAAAGAATCAATATATGAATCAACAAGAAGCATTTAGCTCATTGTTAAAGATGGTTCAAAGAATACTTGACAGAAACCATCACAAGCTATGGCGTACCTTTATGCTTGCATTTCTTTCCTATCCTATTGCATTCTTGCCCCCATTTTATTTGTCCAGTCAAATGAAAACTCGCAGTAGTCCAAAAAAAACCTATGTGTCATGAATGAACACTTTATTAAATGAAGAGATTGCAGTAATCAGTTATGGGAGCACAAATGCATTTTCTTATCAGACTATGTTCCAGACATCTATTTTTAGCAACTGTTTAGATACTGTAAAATCCATGGGGTTTGTTTCTAAAGAACACATATGTCTACAGCAAGGTATTTAATTGCTCTGTTCTCTGGTGTAGATGTCAGGTAGCATTACTTGGTGTGGAGGACTTCCTGGTTTATGCTGGGCAGGAAACCCAGCTTCCATTCAAAGCAGAGAGGAAATGAAAAAATGGCAGTTTTTTAAGCTAATCTGAGAGAAGGAGGGTCATCTATAGATTTGAAAACCTTTCTATTTCACTATAAATTAGAAGTTTCATTTCTTGTGTTCTCTCTAATAACGGAGACTACAAAGTACACGGTACATTCTACTGTTCCTATCAACTACAGATACCATCTACATACTTCCATTCTACGAGGATACATTTTGCTCATAAATCAAGTTAGCTGCAGCGTTAAAAATGGACAAACACCCTGGAAATTAATTTCCGAACTCTTTGAAATGTCTAGTTTCTCTTCAGGATGTTTAAGGAGCCCTTTTTTAAGGAGCCTTTTTTTGCTAAGCCTATTCATAGTCACTTACCAGTCCAGCTTGGCCAAATAACAATTGTACAGCAGTTTTGCAGGCTCCTCGCCAGGTGGAAGGGCAAACCTGATTTAGTACTTNAGGGGGGGGGGGGGGGGGGGGAGGGGGAAGAATCATAAAAATGTCGTCATACGAAACACATGATTCAGAATGTTAACACCAATGCTTCCATATGTATTTATCATTGTGCTACACCTTTTTCAAACAGCTATAATGTCTGTTACCTCTGAACAGTCTTGTATAACTAGAAGAGCTCAACTGCAGAACAGAAACATGGAAGACCGTCTCTGCTATTTGGAACACAATACTCCTCCAAAATCATAAACAGTATTTTTGCTTATATTCTTGCAAAACGGTTTAATCAAAACTACAAAAAGCACTGCAAAGACAACAGAAAAGCAGCATTTTGAGCTGTGGATTGTTTCAACTCTTTCAGGAGCAAGGAACTGGGCTTATCTAAAAAAGGTGAAAATGCTGATTAAAATTGCCCAAATTACTTCTGAATGGACATCTTTTCCATTCCTTTATACTGAAAATACAATTAACTTTGCCACAATTGTTAATTATTTTTTTTAAATTGATTAAAGTTTGTAAGAAGACATTAAAAGAAGCTTTGTTACAAAATATTTTTTCAAGTACCTCCCTTAGCACTAGTCTGAGCCAGACTTATTTTAGCACCTAGGAAGAAAAAAGCTCTGAGGTGCATCACCTGGTTGGGGCATCCGTAAGGGCTCACTTTCCTCTGCACTTCTTAACACCTAACCCACCTATTTTCAAAAAAGTTCATAGAAGCTTCATTACCTCCTAGACTTCTATGCTTCTCTCAGATTGGACTGAATTTGCCCAGGTGGTTAAAATGTTATCAGAAGCAGGCGTGGACCTACAGTGTTATCAACATCTTGTTTCCACAGGAAGTCAGGCTAAAAATACGCACTTTTAAATAAAAGTTTGGCACTGAACTTCTACTGCAGTTGTTCTCTGAATTTTAAGGAGTTCTACTCTTTTTTTTTTTTTTCTCCCTTCACTCCTGTGGTTAGATTCAAGGTTATTACCGTTTTTAGCTTCAGGTTTTCTGCTGCAGACTCATTAAAGGATATTCCTTTCAGAAAATGTGATCCTATCTGAACAGGTACAGTGGGCAGTTCACACTGAATTGGCTGAGGTGGAGTCTGTCTCCTTCCTGTTTGCTGGGCTTCAGCTTCACTGCAACAGCCCTGAAACAGAAGAGATCAATTAGAAAAAATGAAGACATTAGAAAATCCTAGTATTAGTCCAATTTTTTTTTTTTAAATAGTTACTTTCAAGGTGAGGAGGGATGAAAGAGAGCAGGTTTAGCAGATCCTACCTGAAGACTTGCTTCAATAGCTTTTGGGTTCAAGTGGAAGCCAGCCTTCATTGCATACTCACAATGGCCTAAACTCTCCAAAGCCACTTTGTAAGCCTGACATTAAACAAAAAGTTGAGATAACACAGGCATATCAGCAAGTAAGCAAGCATGCAGTCATTGTGTCTGGATACATCTGTAAGAATTGTTACGTGGATTTACTCCACTCAGTTCTATGGCATACACACGTTTATCATACTATAATTCTCAAATATATCATGGCTGCCTGTGGTACATATTTCTGCAGTAATATACTCATTCCCTATTTCACTCCTTGGCCCACTGACTGTTCTACATGCACATGAAAGCAGCAGACTTGAAAAACTCACCTGCAAAGCACTGTCAATTTTCATGTTTAGCTCTTTGAGCTGATGTTCAGGGATTGCCACACTCTGCGAGCAGAAAAGTTGCTGAACTTCAATTCCTGCTAAACATCCATCACAGCCTCTTTCTCGCAGTCGAGATGTGGCCTGTAGTGTAAAATAAAAATCCAGGGTAAAGAGGTTCAACATTAAACCAGGTCAAGCTTAATTAAATTTAAAAAAGAGCAAAAAAACCCCACAGAGGTTAAAACATTATAAAGGAGATGGGAAGCAGCACCTGGTGAAAAGGATCTGAAGGAGATTATTTATTATAACTTATTAAACCTCTACTGCCACTTTGAAAGTAAAAATCTCATGTCATTTGTACCGCATATAGGTGTTGGCTAGCAACTTAATTCAACATTGTTTGCTGTTACTATTTCAGCTCCCTCTCAGGACTAAGGATCCTGTTACACAGGCCACATGATGACTGTGGTTACCAGACGAGGGACTTCAACATAAAGGGTATACTTGCCACAGAAACAGTACAAACACTCCTGTGTACATAAGAAGATATATTTTATAAAATTAAGGGTGATTACTGTGGTGCAATTTGAGAAGAGCCACGCAAGACCGTAAGATCAACTTAGCACAGCAAGAGAATAGTTTTATGTAATATGATTTTGAAAAATAAGAAATACAGAAAGCCAAATAT
>WAAD01038367.1:32526-74579 GCA_013389945.1 Fregata magnificens | reverse complement strand
TTTTAGCTGTAAAATATTACACTACTGAGCAGGGTAAAACAAATAGAAACCTATTCTCAATTGCATTTAAGGTCTCAGATACGGCTTATTTTTCAGTCTAGGAAGGAGTCTTGCTTTAAAGCAGGATGTCCAAACTGGGGATTTTTGGTACTACAGCCAATGGGCAGACAGATTGCTCACTTCATCGACACATACAAAATGACAGCATTNGGGAGAGGGAGAGGGATTTACACAGCACAGATTTTTTCTTATGCTATCTGAAAACCCCACACAAATACTTCAGATTAGTTATTTTAGTCAATCATAAAATTTGAGAAGTTTCTTCTATTGTTATTCTGGAACTAGGGAGAATCTGTACTTTTCTATTCTCCTCCCCGTGTATGTTTAATAAAGGTTTGATTAGTGTAATACTTGTACCAAACTATTTCAAAATACAGGATTTATTAACAGAAATAGCTGAAGTGGGCTGTTAAGGAGGTAAATAAGAAAGTTAAGGTCCCAGATTCTGCAAACCCAAGTTTAATTTTAACCACATTTTAAACAAACTTGATAGCAATTGCAGGGTGTTTCTAGAAATTGTAACACAGTTTTAAGGAACTAAGTATATTAAATTAACTATTTTTATGCAAAAGGAGTAAAGCTGTACCAGGATTAGACCTGTGACAAATATCTAATACACCTGAAGCACTCCCAAATCCTTATTTTATCCAGTAAAACAAATTTACGCTGCAGTAAAAATTACAAGTAATTCCTCTGCATTCATAGTTCTAAAGGAAACTTACTTGCTTTCACAAACCTGCAGATGTTAGTTGATAAATGGAATCCTTGACAAGATTTCCAGTCAAGATGATTAACAAGCCTGTGTGGGCTGCCAAATTAGACTTCAAAAGCACGTGCTCCAAGTTACTTGAATTTAAGGAAACCACGCACTCAGTGTCTGAATCCATTTTGATCTATCAGTCTGCAGACTTCAGCAGTGCAAGGGAAAGCAGCAAAGTTCATAAAACTAATTTTCTTTGTAAAGTACTTTTTTCGGCTGGAAAAGTAAGGATTCCACAGATGGCAAGTGTTTGTGAAAACAGAAGTCCAGAGAGTGGTACATTTAAGTAATACAATTAACATTCCAACAATTGATGGATCAAGCAACATCAAGCTTAACAGCATGAAGACAGAAGTGTTAAAAGTTACTGTAAAGATTTTTAAGTATAAAAGAGAATCCATGCTCAAAATTTAAGAGAAATAAACATTATCTAAATTACTTTTCATCAATATTTTGCTCTGTTTTTGCAAAGACTTCTTTTTTCCAAATTCCCTCTGTCTGCCAAACCGTATTTGAACATTGTTAATTCATTACGAATAACAAAAAGATGTTTCCACTGTTTGTGCCCTCCTTATGTACAATCATATCACAAAGAAAACTTGACACAGGGCAAAAATAGTATAATCACCATGTAGGTAAACCAAATTTTAGCATCTGAAACTAACTGCACCATGTTCCCCCATTCAAATGTAGCATGTCGTTAAAATCAGGTATTTTCTTCATTTATTAGGGCATCCAGCCCAAATTTAGGTTTCACTAAATATAACTGCCATTTCACTAAATACAATGTCACTACAGCAAGACGACCTCCGTACCTCTGCTGCTCCTCTCCATGATCTTATTGCATCTTCTAGCTCATTTGGGGGGCTTAAATTTGAGGGTCCAGCCCCACTAACGTTCTTTCTCTCGTGAGCTACAGCTTCAGCAAAGCAAGAGTGTGCCACTGGCTGCACCTTCTGCAAAGCTTGTGACAGGAACTGAAAGTGGACCTGCATCACCGTCAAGAAACATCGCCCAAGTACCTGCAGGAGAAGAAACAAACCAGTTACAAGAAAATAGAAGACTTCACAGAAGTTTCCCTTCTTCCTTCTTGTTCAGTGTTTGGGGTAAGGAACAAAGTTAAACTCAGATTTTTTTTTTATTATAATAAGGCTTCAGATCATAAGTAACACATGATATTTAACCATTTACTTAAAATAAGGTAAACAGTGAGTGAGCATTGGTTTCTATGAATTAAGGGGAGATAGGACTGATCCCATGTCATTTTTACTTTGGCACTCAAGTTACCATTATTTGAAGAACAAAAAGCTTGTTAAGTTACTTAGCAATATCGAGCACACAAAACAATACAAAAATGGGAGTAGCATACTATCACAAGGACAAAGTCAACAGCAAAACCCACTTGCACATAGACCTAGCTGAATAATTTTAAAACATTATCATAAAAACCAGAAAAGTTTAATCCAGCAGTTTATCTTCCAAGCAGAGCAATAACTGGTAATAAGCATGAAAAACATTTTGCCACGTAATACAGTGGCAACACAGTGCCATTTTTAGAATATAATAGTGCTGCAGAATGCACGCACAAAGTTGCAGCTCTGTCACTTGCATTGTCTGACAGGAACTGCTAACGCTGGCACAAATCTTCTCTTCACAGTATTTCACTGAAATGGGTCATGTAATACTCACTCGGAAAGCCCGAGGAAAGGCAGGGAAGCAAAGGTCTGCCAGTCCCTCCCCATACTCACTGAGCTGAGGGCAGCACCAGCATCGTGCCGGGGAAGGGGTGCCCACCTCTGCCAGCCAGAGCTGGGCTCCGCATCCTGGACCTCTGTCCCCCACACGTTTCCATCCCCCATTTATGTTCCCCTCTCATACCAATGCTAAAGAGAATTATGACTGAAGACAGATGTATGCCTCAGTTACCAGAAGCAAAACAAACAGGTCACACAAACTGAGTATTTAGGTGCAGCCACCACATGTGGAAGAACAGACAGGAGTGCAACCATCCGGAAGGACAACCTGGAGAGCAAAGCAGCACGAACAGGAGTGCTCTGTCCACCTTCAGGGGCATGCTCTCCTAATCAGATGAAAGCTTACAGCAAAGCGTAACTAGAATGCAGCAGAGAAGCAAGTATCTTCCAAATTATGGTAGAAAGTATTTAAAAGCTATTCGAAGTGTTTTGTTTCTTCTATGGAGTTTGTCACACAAAGTGGTTTAAAATGTACATTTGACTTTGATTTATTAAAAAAGACTCAACTTGAATTCCATTTTAGGAATAATTCATAAAATACACAGATAATGTACAAAGCCATCGTGCCTTGGAGCAAATAAATCATCTGGCTTATTTTCAGCTACATTCTTCTGGAATAAAAATATTCAGACACAATGATCTTACTGGCAAGACTCTGTAGTCACACGAACAGTTATATGCATTAACTATCTACTTCAGAAGAACCAGTGGTGGCAATCCTTTTTTCCATTGCATCCGGACTCCTTTTGACATTCCATTCTGGTTCAATCACTTCCCTTCTTTGTACAAGGCATAAAATTAAACATTTTTGGTACTTTGACTGACCTCTGAAAGTGGAGTTTCCCTTATTAAAAAGGCAGTCAGCAAATGATAAAATGAAAGACACTCCAACTTTCCTAGCTACAAGATTAGAAAGATTTATAAGAAAACTGCGGGAAAAGACAACTGGCGGTCTGAATATTTCTGTGTACGAAGAATGCAGTTCTCAGGGGAAGAAGAAACTAGGACTCATTAGGAATTTCAAGCCGATTAAGTTTCAAAGAATATTTAAGGTACAGAGGTTGAAGTTTCCCCTGCCTGGGAATAATGCTCAAAATAAACAAATGATTTCGTTTTAAGTGGCAGCACACAACATTTCTAGTATAATTTACAATGTTAAACAGTAAAGATAAATAGTAACATCTGCTTTACTGAACTTCTATTTTGTTTGAAAAATAATCTATTTCAGTCCTCCTCAGAAATGGGTAAGGATGGTTTTAACTGCTTAAATGAAATCCAAGTGGTGGAGGATTTCTGCACTGTTAAACACTCACTGCAGATGCCAAACTCACTTTGCTTTAAAGTTCGCTTCTTGAGGATTTTCATCGTAAGAGCTGAATCTGTCTTAACTGTGGGAAAGAAGTACGACCACCACCAGTTTAACAAGTACAGCCAGGGTTGGCCAGCAGTTACCAAAGTGTGTAAAGCAATATACTAAGTTTCTGTTGCGAAATCTGCAGCACAATATTAGCATATGGATGCGTTTTTTTCACAGTTAGAGATCTCTTTTTTTGAGTTCATTTTTCCCTACTTTCCCATGCAGAAGTGTTTGACTCTCCTGCTTTAGACCATAATAAGAACAAACTAAAACCTAGAGACTATGTAATAATCAAAGATGAACTGGAATCATCACAGGTGTGAACTAGTAAGTTTTTCTTAGTTGTGGTGGTGTTTTCTTAAACCATTTCTTAGAATCATTTATATTGCATATACAATGAGGTCTTCAGCTTGCAAACTTTTTCTCCCAAGAAATACAGCTCTAGAACCTTGACTTTCCTAACCCGTTACCAGGCAGGACAGCTATCTCAGCAGCTGAATAACCTTACCTAAAGGAATCTGTCTTCCTGTTTAGGCAGTTGGAAGCAATGCGACTTTTTGGGGAGGTCTCACTTCAGACTTCCTTGTCTCTGAAACAGGCGATGAGTTTAATCAAACTGGTTACATACAAACAGGAGCATCAGGTGGAGATGCAGTGTTAGGTTACGCTGTCCCATATTATCTTCCTAATGGGGGCAACGCAATCAACTTTGGAGTATTTTACTGGACAAAATGTACACATAAAATTGCCAGATTTCATTGCTAAACAGTGATGCCATGCAAATACCCTGGCAAGCAAGTCTTATACAAGATTCTTTAAAACAGAACACTACCACTAACGAAGTTAGCAAATAACTACTGTCAGTCTTCCAAACTTGATACAAACACTGACCTGCAGTCCAAGTAACATTTTATGTAGTAGAATTTCTTTTTTTTTTTTTTTCCTTTTTTTGGCTATTTCCCTAAACAAACAAAAACCTCAAAAAACCCAAAACACCACAACACACTTGTTCAGTGGTTTCCTACTACCCTGATTTCCCTTAACAGAGTTCTTACTAACGTTGGTAACGGTAAGCCCTGTGCACCACCTGTCTACCCACTGAAGAGACCAAATTAAAATAGCAATATAATGAAGTTAAGAATGAGGTATGACTCAAACTGGTGTACCAGGTTACGAGATAACCCCCTTTCCCACATATTACTTAAAGTGGGCAGAATATTACTCATTTTTACTATGTAGCAATGCCCTGCAGTTTGCAAGAGTGATCTCACGACCAAAATGCCTCCAAGGGAAGACACAATCCTGCTCATTGAAAAAGTTACCTACAAGATAAACTAGATTCCAGCAGATGTTGCACCTTTACATCTACAGTATTAGGAGAAATGGGCAACCCAACAGACTCATTTCTGCTAACAGGCAACCTAAAAGCCCCATAGTGATAATCTGATATTGACAGCTACTAAAATGCTAACTATAATTTAGCAAAAAAGCATTTGAGTGTTAAGCATTTTAAAAATAAAAAGCAGCAATTAAAATGTAATACAAAATATTTCTAAACACGATGCTAGCAGATCTGAGAGCACACCATGAGATTATAGACCAAGACAAGAGTACAATGTAATTCCAGCAAGCCATAGCATTTGCTACTGATCTGAAGCAGCTTTTTGCTACTAACAATTCCTCAACTCAGAAAAGTCCAAAGCCAATCCCTGCAAATCACAGGAAAGATAATACTTTTTTAAAAAAATTAAATGGGCTTTACAATGTTTGCTAAGGAAAGCCTACATTTTATATTTACTCATACATTTGTCCCGCAAGCTTCTTGTTCAAAAAATCTTCAGTTATTTTATACACATGAAAGCCAAAGATTATCTCCATTTAATACAAAACAGAGCATGCAAGTAAATATCCTGTGCCCATTCACACATCCCTTTTGTTTAGCGAGGCAAAGTGTACATCTCTGTCATTACTACCACTTTTAAGACAATACACAAGCTCCATGTAACTAAAACAAGATTCACTCTTTGTATTTTGCAGTACTGAGGCTGCTGCAAAACTTCAGTAAAGATGATGAAATATACAAACTTTTTTCCAGTCTTAATTCCCCCCTTCCCCTCCCCCCCCCAGGATTTCCTTTAACACTTTTATTAACAGAAGTACAGTTTTACTGCGTTCTTTCAGCTTACAAAACTTTAACAACAGATCTGGAAAACTTAACATAAAACACATTCTCTTTGCCCCTGATTTCCAAGCTGTTCCTCACCCATACAGGCACAAAACACCTGAGAATTCAAAGTTTTTTGAAAGGGGAAAAGGAAAGGCAGGAAATAAAAAGCAGCATTTGCATTTCTGAAATTAAGAAGCCTTGGGAAACTCCATCTGTCACCACTTTGATCAAGAGAAGTCACCTTCTTACACATCTTGGCAGACAGCTCTGAACTAGCAAGCTCTGTTCTGCTAAAAAACAATAAATGAATTAAAAACCTCACCCACTGCTGTGACAGTCCAGGTTGCACAACCTTTTTTTAGTCCAAATCCGAGTCTGTGTATGTTTTCCAGAACTTCAAGTTTTCTTGATATTGCCTTCCCTGAGGGCTAGAG
This sequence comes from Fregata magnificens, assembly GCA_013389945.1. Lineage (NCBI taxonomy): Eukaryota > Metazoa > Chordata > Aves > Suliformes > Fregatidae > Fregata > Fregata magnificens. Next base: position 68,047 of record WAAD01038367.1, on the reverse strand, counting down.
CCCACTACACTAGATAAAAATGTGTGGCACCTCAGAAAAGCTACAGCTCTCTCCTAAATTTCTAAAGCCAAACCTGCTGTGCTTATATTTCTCATTCTTCCTCAAAGCATATAGCCTTTGTTGAGGAAGGCTTAGGAGAAGTATGTTTTCCTTCGCTGGGCTCATACATAGAAAAGCCTCACTCATGTACTTCTCATGAATTTGGGGTTCTATCCTCCCACCCCACCATGAATTACTACTCAAGTAAGAGGCTCTGGAGTACCTGTTCGTAGAATATTGCTGAGCTGCCACTCAGACATTTGGCCACCTCTCAATTCTTTCTCAGACAGAGCTGAGAAAGTCATCTACTAGAGAAGCTGCAAAAGCAACTTCAGATATTACTGTATTTCCCAAGGAAAAAATTACACCGCTTCTCGCACTCTTTTCCCCTCATTTCCCCTGGTCAGCGAACTCTGATGAAGTCAGGCAAGCCCTTTATATTTTTCTGCTTCCATTGTGAGTTTTTTAATCCTGCTGGTAGTTTTATGAAATGTTAACTTTTCTATAGATCAGGCAAAAACAAACCAACCAACTACACTTTTTTAAATTAGAAGTTCACCATAAATAGCTCAGTCTTCAAATCACAGAAAAGCCGAGTAGGAGAGGCTCTCAAAAGGTTATCCTACTGTCCCAAGCAAGGAGCAATTTCACCCGGGCCAGTTTTGCTAGATGCAGGTTGAACCTGTTCTGTAAGTTCTTTATGATGGAGGCTCCCTATCCTTTGTAGCAAGCCACGTCAGTGCTTCACTAACACTACAAATATTTCCACAACATCTAATATGCAACTTTCCTTCTGAAACTTAAGTTCATTACTTCTTGCTCCACCTTACGCAGACATGAAGAACAGAACACTGCCATGTCTTCTGGCAGCTTCTTACATACCTGAACAATTCTGATCTTCCTTCTTAGTCTCCTCTTCTGTAGAGTCTGTCTTTTCAATTTGTCCTCTGAAGTTCTATTTCCTGGATGTCTGATTACTCTTGCTACTCTCCTCTGGTGTCTCTCCAGTTGCTCACTATTTCTCTAAGTGCAACAGCAGTGATGCATGGGTGCACTGTTGTGTTTAAGGCCATAATAACCAAAGTGAAGAGAGTTCAATGCTTATTTCATGGTTCTTGCAGGTTATAGTCGTGTTAAATACATGACAACTGCCTCTTTGCACAATAGCAACAACATTGATTTATTTGCAACCTCACAACACTGACTCCTACTCAACATACGACTACCATAAGCCCTAGAACTGTTCTTCAGAACTGCTGCCCAGTGGGCTCCACCTGTGAGGCTGAAAATTTCTATTTAAATACTGTAACATTCAGTTTTCTCCTCTGAATTCCATCCCAACTGGAAAACTCATTTGTTCAATTCAAGATTATTTTTAATTCAGCACGTCTTCCAGCATACTTATATCAGGTACTTTCAACTCACCTACAAACTTAAATATATTCTCTATACTGACCTCTGCCAAGGTCCATTTCGACAGTGAGCAACTGATAACTGCTTCCTAGGCACAATCATCCAACTAGCTTGCCCATCTACTTAAGTCATCTAAACCATGCTCCCTGGCTGACTTATAAAACAACCATGTGAGTCAGTGTCAAATCCTTAAATTTTGCTAGTTCGTAAGCAAAAGCAGATGCAATACTTGTCTCATTATGCAAAAGTTCCCATAAATCTTGCATATTGACTTTCTTTAAAGCTATGCACAAGATGCAGTTTTAATTAAGAAAAGTATGATGACAAGTGGTCAATTTCCACAAGATATGCCTAAAAAGAAAACCAAGCAAGCCAGCTGTTTTGCCTGCATTCTTTTTACATTTCTTCCTACCATAGAGCTGCCTGGTGAAGAGCGCGCTGCAGGTGCACATGGAGCTCAGGAACAAGGGTTAGGTCTATACAGGTAAAGCAGGGTCCAAAGCAAGTTTCTCTACCTTTGCTTTAAGGTGGCAGGACACGCAGTCAACTTATGCAAACAATGCTTTGCTTTTGCTCGTGAACTCCACTCACTGCTGAAGAAGCACTCTCCCCACACAGCATGTAGGGCAGGGTATGAGTTAGCACCTAGAATTGCTTTACTAGGTTAAAAAAGCAGTATACAGACAGTTGCCAACAATTTACAAGACAGCGTTTCAAAGTCCACAAAAAACCCCCTAGAAGACAGGTAGTGCTTTGTATGTTTTCGCTTTTTTTAATTAAAAAAGTCTTTCAGCACAGGCATTATCAAGGTCTTTAATTACATAAATTCACACTGATTTTTAAATTAAAAAAAGAAAATATTTTTTTCCCTACAGCCTTAGCTAAACATAGTGATGTTATTAGATTGTTTTCAAAAATACTAATCTACAGAAGATATTTATAACAGATACTTAGCCAATCTTACTTCATTCTATACCAAGTATACAACACTGAAAACTGTCAGTCATATTTCTCACGACAATTATGTATTACAAATAGCATCCTACTTAACTACTTCATCTGTAAATTGTGCAGTTATAGAAAGCAGATAATGCTTGATAAGCATATGTGTATAACATTCATCCTTACAAAGTTACCTGAAATCTAAATCAAAAAATAAGTTTTCCACTCAGGATGGAATTCTGTAGGAATAACTTTGCATAGACTGCTGTAAAGTGAAGAAATATGTCGAAACACAAGGAACTACTTAAAACACCAGGGATTCATATGTGACTATCACTTAACTCTGCCTGTTACATACTTAAGACATTTACTACAGGAGAAATACCCAGAAATACCCAGCCAGGCATGATGAGAGTTGGGGATCCTCTCTTAACTTCAAAACCTCTGAATTCTGACTGTTTGGCCCTCGCTGCCAGCCTATTGAAATTCTAGCAAAGTCATGACGGATTTTTACAGCACCAATTTCTCATGCTAGCATGGTATTTTCCTTTTAAGCACAACAGCTCAAAAAGACAGAAATGCTTTGAAGAGTGATAAAACGTTACTTCATACAAATTTTGATCATTAGTCAACTAATGTGCAGTTTTACACAAACACTGATGACAACACGCCACTCCCAAGTATTCAGGTTTCCCCTCAGAATGGATAATATTAAGGAAAGTATAGGTTAATTTAGAATATGATGGCTTAATATCTTTAGAAATATTAGTGAACATAAAACAAAATGGTTTAAAACTTTTATTTAGTCGCTTTGGAGGGGCAGGGTGTTAGGGGGTTTTTTTTGTCTGCATTATTATTATTTTTAAACTAAGCATGGCTTCCCCAAAGAAGACAGAGGTTGTTTGATTGCTGGTTATAAGTTTAAATCATATAGAAGATTACCATTTAGAATTATATAGGTAGTACAACTTAATTATAACTCATCTTTCTTATTTCATGAAATCTTTAAATAGACTGTAAGTTCTTATACAGAAATACCTACTAAACACCTAATTCAACATAGTTGGAAGTCAGGCACTGCAAATGACTTAATACTTTCAAGAAGAAAACATAAGAAATGGAGAGTTTCTCTTTTTACCAGTATTGCCCACAAATACAAAGCAAGGCAGAGAGAACTTTTGGTGTAAAAGTGATTTTGAAGAGAAGTCCAATTAAGAAGGAGTGATACACATTCACATGCAAAACAGCATCCCCCAAGGCAACCTACCTCAATGTCTTGTAGGCTGAACTCTTTTTGATCTTTAAAGTTTGCAGCTCCTGCACTCAGTTCCATCAGCATTTTTGCTATTTCTGGTTTTATTGCTGCTGTGAGTCGACTCGCTGCTTCCATGACATGTTCCTGCACGTCTTTCAGTTGCATAGCTGCCTTAGAATAGTGTGAGTTCCTAAATACACTGCTGAAAAGGTCTGTAAGGAAAGTGCTCGTACGGCAAAACACATTGAGTGCATCCAGATATTTGGAGATTCCCTGCTGGATGTCTGCGATCGGAGTAGTGTGGGACACAGGGTGGTTGCAGCTGCCCGCAGCAGCTGAGGAGACCAAAGGGGATGCTGGGGTTGTAGATGCCAGCGGTGCGCTCAGGGTCCTGCCTAGCTCAGGCATTTGATACTGCTGGTGTTGCTGCACTTTTTGCTTGGACCCGCCAAGCAAAAAGCGCCGCTTATAGTCCATTTTGCTTTCTTGTGCACTACAGCAATACATAAGTGAGTGCTTGTCCAAAGACTTCTTGAATTAACAATCACTTGTCAAATTCCTTCCTCAAACATATAGCTACGTACAGTAACAGTGGAGGACTGCGTACATAGGTTTCACAAAAGGCATTTCAAAAACGCGTCTGTATAATCTGTATCAGCAGTGAGAAAGGCAGCAGATTTGCTGACTTCGTATTTTCAGTGTTCGGTGCAGCCCTGCTGCAGTTATAAACTGTACTCAAAAAGCAAGCCGAAGTATCTTAATAATGCTCTGTCTCTTGTTTGGTATTCCACTCTGCACACAGAAAAGCAACGCTGGAGCAGAGAAGTTATCGCCTACTATTTCTTCATGAGCATATTATTGTCACTTGCTGTTAAGTCTACAAAAGTTTTCTGTCAATGCAAATAATAGTTTTAGAAGCAATACCTTAATACAATTTTCCCATTAGTGGAGCAAACCACCGATCAACAGCGATTATAAAAGCAGTGCAGAGGCTCCTTCCTTGAAAAAGCAAATCCTTATGTCAGCAGATCAAATATCTTCAAATGTCTTGACAGATCCAGTCTGCCAAATGAGTTTACTTGTAGTGTCTCTTCTTAATACTGGAGGGGAAAAAAAAATCTGGACTCTGTTTACAGAAGACTTTGCAAGTATAAGCTATTAAAAATTAGAGTGTTTATTATTGCAAGCCTTCTTCCCCTTTCCTTGTTTGTTGAGGTAGTTGTTTCCGTTGTAACATTAAGAAGTGGTGCTTCCAGACTGCATTTGCCCTCAATCGTAGATGCAGAACAAAAATGCACAAATGTATTTGTAAGGCCTCTAGGTCATTTCCTGTGAAGGGAAAAAAAAAAGTTTAAAGTGTTATGGAACAATGAGAAGGTTTAAGATTTTAACTACTGCCATGTCCTGGTATACTTCTCTAGGCATACGTTGTCAACAATACGCAAGATCAAAAGGAAGGGAGAGTTGCACTGACAGTTTAAAAGGCAGTTACATGTTGGTGTCATCCTGTTACTAAACTCAACACTGCTGAATATTTTCTTATTAATTCTCCCATCCTAGACTGTCAAACTTAAGACTATAGTTAATCCCCAGTGCAATCCTTATACAGTTAAGAACAATGGAAGGCTATTAATGCAGAGCTCGGGGGAGTTAATCACATTTCCTAACCTCATCCTTTTTAAATAATTTAAGAATTAAGTCAATGAAACCTTTTTTCACACGCCATAATTTATTGCAGAAATCTGAGACTCCTGTTCATTTTAATAATTTACCAAAGCAACAGATACAGGTCCTTAGTATTTTTTCAGTACAACAGCAGACAAATCTGTCTATATTCTAACTGAGATTAGCTGAAAAATACAACATACACATCCTATTTCAGATGACTGACAGCATCTATCATATGCAAGGTATTACATGAGGCAGAATTGCCTAACAGATTGGCCTAAATAACACTCTCACCAGACATGAAAGTAGGTAGGAAATACAGCTTCTAGTACTGCCCTGCTCCTTAGTAGCAAACTCCGGTGCAGCTGGAGAGCCAAGAGCACTTTCTTGAAGGGATTGGTAGGAAGGTGAACGGAGCCTGAGCAGTGAGAAAGGGTCAGCTTGCAGCAGGAGACATTCAAGGCCAGGCTGGAAGAACTGGAGCTTCTGGAAAAGGGCATGAAGATTTTTAAGCCCTTACACTTAGCCAAACACAGCTCTTAACTGGACAGGGCTTGGCATCTCATGATCATGTTTACAGGTTGGAGTCATATATCCATACAATGGTCACAGCTACCCTAGGAACTCATTTACGTATCTTTATATACACATTTTATATAAACACACACACACACATTTATGCACACGTGTGTGACGAGATTTTTTTTTTTTAATGCACTATGAATTTATAGCTTGTTAATCCCACCTCAACCACCTTCCTCTCTTCTGTGCCAGAGTCAGAACAGCATTGACCTAATTACCTCTTATCTCACCAGCTACGTTAGGGTGGGAAACCCCATACTAGTGTCCTGAACAGGTAACTTTCTACAGTGCTCCTCGCTTTGAGAGAAAAACGTTCTATTTCTTGAGACTGCAAAAGACACCGATTAACAGTATCAGGACATAATCAGAAGGAAAGTATAATGTAGCGAAATACAATTTGTTCCATCAGTTTATCTAGTCCTAGCTATTAGTCACACTTCAGGCCACTCTCTCCCTCTCCTACACATACACGTAACTTGATTTGATCAAATAAGGACATTCTTTTCCTTACCGCAGCAATTGCGACATACAAGGCTAATATCAAACAGTAATTCATAATAGGGTTTTTTCCCTGAGCACTTAAAAGAATAATCCAGATAACAGGAAGGAGCCCTTTAATTCAACAACAAAATGTTCCTTTAGCTATTATATATGAGATATGAAACCTGTATTAATATTGTCAAAACGGATGGGGAATAAAGATTTTATCTTCAGTCAAAATTTCTTATTTCCACCTGTCTGAAGAAACAAGATAGCAGTTCATTCACATAATGTGTTTTGACGCATACATATAATACAAAAATCCCACAGATAAAGAAGCAGGCAAGACGTAGCAGGACAAAACAACATATAGAGTCGGATAGTCTCACACCCACTAAAACAACAGACACAAGTTTTTCATGAAGTCATTGCTGCAGATGGTTCTGCTTCTGGGATCTAGAGTAAATATTCTTTTGTATTCCCACTTTTTAAAAACATGATAAACAGATAAAACACAGCAGAAATTCCCATACCCATTTCAGCATCCCTTGTTAAGTACTCTAAGCTGATTACTTTCTTAACTACTTTATACTTCTCTCAATATTCATACTGAACGCATCAAAATGCAATAAACTTATTAAAAACTGAATTTTCTAGGAGGTCTTTATATCATATGCACAGCTGAAAATATTTTTCTCCTTGCTTTGCAAGCTATGGTGCCTTACAGTGGAAAGCATGATTAAATTGGTTTTCTTGATTGCATATAAATGTAGATGGAACAAAAGAGTTGGTTAATTTATATGCATTGTATAAGTAAATTGGTGATTATTTTCCCTAAGTAGACATGAATTTCACATTGCAGAGGAACTTAAGAAATGATCATGAAACATCTAAATGTTAATTAGCGCCAAAAGTAGAAAAAGCTAAGAAGAAGGGGTTTTCAAGCTATACAGCGCTGAATTAGACAAGCATATTAGAGATGCACTACAATTTGGTGGTTCTGATTACACGCTGAGCCTTCAGGATCAAACTAAGACACTGAACTGATCATTTGAAATGGTCTGATATTGAGCCAATACATAAAACTGCTACATCCTAAAAGAACATAGATGCAATGAATAGAAAAAAATGTTTTCATGTCTTCTACAGCTATAAACAAACATGATAAATCATTGTGGTTTACTTCTAGACCATTTCATAGTCAAACCTGCAGGTACTTAGTCAATTCAACTTCAATATTCCCTTGTAATAAAATCAACACAAAAGCTTAAAGAGGACAGCTTGTACCTTCAGCATCTAAAGAGATATTTATTTAGAGAGAAGAAAGCTACAGTTCTCAACACTAGGCATGTGGGTAATGCTACATGTCTTACACTTTCTATAATGAGATCTCCAACATGCTATGTACAAAATAAACATTCCTCCTTTCGCATCTTTTCCTGAAAAAGTGAAGCAGAGAATGTTCCCACGCTCTCCCCTCCCTTCCCCAATGCTACAGCTCCCCGGCTGCTCTTGGTGCATGGACTAAAAGTGGGGGCTCCATATTATAACTATATGAACTTTATGCCAATCTAACTCTTCCCATACTAGGAAAAAAAAAATCAAAGTGTTTCATTCTAGTGATACAAGAACAGCATGTTATCAGTCCAAAATATAAACCTTAAGCTTGTACTTCATTTTGCAGAAAACAGAAATATTCACAGAAATCAAGTGTAGAAAGTATCAAAAAGTTAGCATGCCAGAAAAAGAAATTTTATTCCTTCCTTTATGTAATCAAGACCAAAACAGTGTTAATACACTATTAAACATTATAACTAGAACTAATGTATAGTATTAAAAAAACCCAACCCTCCAAACTGAACACTATTCTGCTGAAAGCTGTACAATGCTACTGAAGAAGCTCACCACATTGTTATGTTCTCACTTCAAGGAGTTAATGCTTTAGTTAAGGAACTGCTACTAGTTTGAACTATTTGAACTTCCACAAAGAATCAAGCAGACATCTGCATGAGTTGCTCTAAAAATGGCCACATTTGCATACAGGAAACAGAAATTGCATGAAAATGAGTGCATATGCAAATCAAATTCACTATTCTTTTTTTAAATGTAACATCCAAAATTTTTTTGCTTAGATACTTTCCAGAAAAATCAGAACTATTTTCTCCAACTTCACTGATTGCAAGACACACAAATTAAGAACGAAGACTTTCAGACAAATGGAATTTGGCACCTCCCAGTTCATGTTCTGGACAGCAACAAGGGGTCTAATTCCCCATCCGTCCCGTTTGGGATTACCCTGCTAGAAGAGGAGGCAACTTTCTTCCCCTGAATCAACACAGGAAATTGAGCAGAGGAAGTAGTGAGTAAAATGTACAAGTCTATCACTAGTCAGTTGAGTTACACAATTACCCATACTGTCAACTTCCTTTCAGCCAACTTCATTTACCATCTACATGAATGCTTTGCAGGCCATACTGGTTACAAATTTTTTGATCAAAAAAATCATTTTTCATGCTTTAAAAAGCGTTCTGACCTCAATTTTAAAAACTGCTTGCTAAGGTGTTCTTTATGAATTCTGTTGTCCTTTCAGTGAATGTGCAATGTAACGTATGAGTAAGACGATCCAAAACACCTGAGCTAAATTTTTTTGAAAGTAACACTTCCAGATATTGTACATTGGTTTTAATTTTGAGGTACAGATTCCAAATCTCAGGATGAACTGAACATCACAAGCACCACTGATGTAAAACAATAAAACACAAAAGGAACTAAATGCAATTAATGCCCCCAGAAAAGTAACTCCAAAAGAAGAAACCCAGAACAGCCAGACTGCTTACTAGGGAAAAGCCTGAACAAACAAAGCCTACTGCAAGGCCAAAAGGTCAGCAAGCTGCTAGAGCCAAGGGCCTCCTGTCAAAAACACACCAATTCCTTCTCACATTTAGTTACACAAATCTTGTGCAAATCCAAAAGTTACTCCACTATGAAAGGCATCATTCCACCTTCAAGTTCTGCTGTCACTAACGTGTACATCAGATCCATCACCTGGCCAGGCCACCCAAAGTCCAAACATGGATATCCTAAAAAAAATAATATCCCAAATGGTCTTCAACATCTGAATAGCAAATTGGGAGCAGAACAGCAGGGGAAGCCCATACGCTATTTCCTGAAGACCAGTCTTCCACTGTCCACACCACTAGCTAGCTCAGAACTTAAAAGTTACCAGCCAAGGCCCAAGCAACATCAATTTGTGTATCAGCACCTTGCAACGCAACTACAAATGTCCTGGCCAAGGAAACCCAGCGGTCTAAAGCAGGATACCTGGCTGGGAACAATATCCAGCTCACACCCAAAGCTGAGCGGGCAGTGTATCACAAGACAAGCTCTGCCACTTCGCTCACCTTCAGCGCCACACTGGCAAGGGCAAAGGCAAGGAGAAGGCGATAGGAAGGACTGAAGAGACAACAGCAAGGGATTCTGGAGAAGGCAGCACAAGCACTGAAAGGCCCAACTATAAAAAGGTTTCAAACCAGTAGTCTACACAAAAGCACAGACACAGTACTTCAACAGAAGAAATGGAAAGTTGGTCCCAAGTAGGGGCCTTGTAGAGTAGACTGTACCAGTGTGCTCAAAGCAAAGATGAACCATACCAAATCTTAATCTGGAGGGAAGAGCCACAGGCTGTGTGCGGTGTAAGAGGTTATTTCTTGCTTCTCCTTTCAGATAGGCTACTAACTGTAGGTAAGAATACAAGTGAACTAAGACAAATGGTGGAAACTCTTTCCTCCAAATAAACTCTTCAGGATCCTTGTAAATAAACAGGTTAAGAAAAAGTCAAGTAGTCCCAACTACTTTTGGAGGGGGATTTTAAGACAGACATCAATATAGTATTCTACAGATTTTTAAATGGGAGTTGATTCATTTTACACTATCCCAAACTAAAGATGGATTACATCTACAGCTACAGAGTGTGTTTAGCATTTACAAAACATATCAATTCAAAAATACTAGAAATTGGAATCCACACACCAGAGGTTCAATATAAAGAATATTAGAATTTCAGTAACAAGTCTCATCACCAGAGAAATTAAATTCTGACTTCAACTACACCTCCACCACTCAATTAATACACCACATCTATTAATATTTAAATTGCCATAAGAATGACAACTGTATAATATATTCAATCCACCCATAAAAAGAAAATGCATATAATTAAGTGTGGGGGCTTTTAAAATTTTTTTTGCATTTTTAAACAGTCTTGGACATAAAACTTTTCAGAATAACACAAGAGCTGAAACTATGTTTTGAAAATTAAACTTTTCAGTCAACAAGAACAGCCATCTCCAAGTAATGCTGACTGGCAGAAAAATGTGCATTAATCTCTGACATCAACTACCTTATTTTGCACCTGTAATTTCATACCAACACATCATAAATACTTAAAGCATGCAAATGCTTTTATAGGGGTTGACAAGTATCATTATCTTCACCATCAAGGCAAACGAGACTTACAGTTTCTCAGGACTTGCTCCACGCAGCTGTCAGGATACAGGCACACAACAAAAACCCCAGCAGCCCGCGAGCGCCAGCAGGGAGAGGACGCACATCCTGGTAGCTCGGCCTGTTGGCAGGCAACACATATCACCAAATCCCGATTGCTTTTGGTCAGGTGCCCATACTTAGGTTACAAAGCCAGAAAGGAAAACCAACCTCACTTTTCAAGGCTGATAGCCTTTCTAATGGGGTGGGCTGCAGCCACTAGAAGAGCTGGGCACCTCCTGTATGGCTTTTTTGGGGTTGGTTGTTTTGGTTTGGTTTTTTTTTTTTTTTGCATTCCAAGTTGTAAAATCCCCTCTTAGAGGAGGAGAGTGGGAGAAAGGGGAAGAGAGACAGAAATAGCCTATTATACCAATATCATTTTAGTTCTTGTTAGCTCATATTGCTTATTGGGATTCCTTCTTGGCTGCTTGCCCAGAACAGTTGGAGGAAAAAAACAAACCAAAACAACAACAACAAAAAGTAGGCAAGCCAACCCTTAGTGAACCCATGGAAGCACCTGTTGGAAACATCCTCCTTCCAGGGTCTCCCCTTCCTAATACCAGCTCACCAGACACTCTGGCCAGCTCTCCTGGCTACTCCAGGGTTGGATTGGTGTCAGTAGCCACAGTGTCAAAACCGATTCAGTGTCTTCCCTCCCACCAGCTGGGGACCATAGCTCACAGGACATACTCCACAGGGACTACGTAGTTAGCATAGTTTAACTAGAATCATCAACTTGAGCATCCTGTTTAAACATATACAAATCTAAACAGACCAACCTATTAATACAGAAACTGACCTCATTTACTAGTGAAGCAATTACAAACAGAAGCATGGAGATTTGTTAAACTTAAGTGGAAGGCTCCAGCAACTTGGTTTTATTAACTCAAAGATCAATTTCACTGCCAAAATATTTACCTAATATTTATAGACAGTCTCTGAACTGATTTATTATGTCTTTGTCTAGAGCTTTTTTCCCTTCAAAATTACTCTCCTTAAAAGAAAGCTACTAACTTCTTTGTGCCGATTTGTGTCTTTTGCACTTATACTGAAAAATCCTCTAGAGGTACATCTATGCTAGATGCCCTAAATGACAAGCAAAGACAAAAGCACCCCCATCCCCTGTCCCAAAAAAACAAATCACCAAAGACTGTTGTGAAAACCACTCAGAAACAGAGAGAACTGGAAAAGGCTGAAGAACACCAAATTTTGGGGGCGAGGCAAGGACTGAGGGTCTTGGCTACTTGGCACTACACCACCTCGCTTCCAACCCTTAACGCTCCAGAAAAGAACCCATAGCCCTGAACTGTATAACTACACTCTCTAGAAAATACACATGGAAGGTAGGTATCCCTGAATCAGATTCAGAGTTGCCAGTATACTGAGCTGGACTGTTCTAGGGCAGAGCCTACAGTTTGTCAGGAGGCTTCTTACATTTTGTTTGAAGTAAAACATGTAACACCAAATAGCACTAACTCAAGTCTCAGCAAGAAGATATGACAGCAAAAGGAAAAGCTGGTGAAAGGAATGTGTTAAACCAGACCTTCTTTCAGACTTGGGTGCCTCCCTGAATGTCAAAAATAGATGCCTGTGTCAGATCAGGATCACTGTTTCAAACCTCCCCTGGCAATAGGTTCTTACGTTATCTATTTTGAAAGCAGGACCAGTTCCCTTTTGAAAGAGAACTGTGGGTGCAGAAGAGAAGAAAAAGAAAATAACGTCCATTCTTTTGATACAGTAGCCTAACAAAGCATTTGCACACAGCATGAGAAATTCCAGTGCAATGTGACTGTCAGCCAGAGGAGACTCAAGACTCCATCTCTCATCTCCCAAAAGGGTGCACTTAACATCAGCCACGAGCACACTCTCTCTTGCTCTCTTGGAGCTGTATAATGTGCTAAGATGAAGAAAAGGCTCATGGGACCACAGCGAGAGCAAGAATGAACAGCACAACCTTTCTGTACAAAAGGCACAGCTCTGCCTCCCAGAATAGATCACCTACAGAATTCTTTGATTCTGGCCACTACCTGCAAGACTGCTTGGGAAGAGATGGCTGCTCACACTGAAAGCCAGCTGCTTGCAGCCAGCCATTGGAAAAAATACACTTTTCTTCAAAACAAAGTGAAGAACTGAAGGCCATGGTTTCAAGGAAGGGATGGAGAGCTGACAACTTCTAGAAAAGTCTTGAGAATAAGTTAACATCTATTCCTATAAATGGCCTTTTTCAGCCACAGATTTCACTTCCTGCTGAAGGGAAGGCAGGAAGAAAAGGCTGAACCATAGAAATATTCAATTAAACTATATGTGGAACAGGAACATTACTTGGTCAGGCTTGTCCATCGTGGTCCAGTTAAGGCCATTTGAGTAATTCCCCCCTGCCCTCCCCCTCCCAAGTCTTCCCTTACAAACCCACCCAGCACATCATATATGCACTTAAAGTCTTTCTAAGCTACAGCAGAAGCCACCTATGTTAGACTATTCCTCTTCACCCTGTCACTCCTGATTACAGTTTCACTTCTAAATACGGTAAGCACAATGAGTCCAGGATAGTATTTCCTTGTTAAAACTTAACAGAGAAAACAAGCATTGAGAAACCAAAATACAAGTGTTTCTCAGTTCTGTAATGATAATTACAAAGATCATGATTTCCCATGTTTCTGCAGAAGACCAGCTTCTACATGGGGAGGGAATACAATATGACAAAGAACAACAAAAAACCACCAAAAAAACCCCACAATCCTACAATCTCATAGTAGACATGGCAGCAGTTTAATCTTTGGGGTCACTTCAGCAATGGACTTAAGCATGTCATTAGTTCCAGTAAAGTTAGTGGTATCTCTCACATACTCAAGTACCTTGTTATACCTTGTTAAATCGTGAATTGCAGCTTTCCAGCATAAGCAAATACCACATGTATTTTTCAGTATCATCCACTGAGAAGAGAGGCTTTTAATACACATTGGAAAATGCATGCTAAAAGTTTCTACTGAAATTTGTTAAAGAGGTTTAGGAAATCGCCTTGAAGAGCTTAGTTACTGCTGAGTCAGCATAATCAAGAAATCAAGCACAGGGCTCTATGTAAAGCTTTATTCCCACTGGCTTAAAATGATTTGTCCATGGACCTAAATCCCGCATAAAAAGCTTCTGCACCTAGAAAAATGGGAATAATTCCCACCCTTTGGCAAAGTACTTGGAGAAATAATTGAAAGACATTCTATAAATGCTTCAATACATCTTCTTTCAGAAGTCAGGTTCTTCTGAGGAAGTTTTCATTGCCCCAAACAAATCATACCTTAAATGAGACTTGGAAAGACAAGTGGGAGTAAGAGCCCAAGTCGAATACTACAGCGTTTAGGCATGACATACTACATGCACTACTATATATAGAGACATACACACACACACAGAAAGAATGGCATAACTTTACAGGACTGAGGGACTAAAAGACTAGATTCGTTATGGATAAATTTATCAACTTATACATGGGAAAACCAATCCTAGCCTCAACATACAAAACGATGGGCTCTGGCCTGATCATTACCACTTAGGAAGATGATCTCGGTGTTACAACTGGCTGTTTTTGCTAAAACGTCACCCTGACGGTGAATGGTAGAGTCAGAAGAGTAAATCTTATGTTACAAATTATTAGCAAAGGAATTTGGAACGGAGAGGCAGCGTTGGTCAAGCCAGAAACATAATTATGCCACTGCATAAATCCATGGTTTACCCACAGTTCAAATTTAGCCTGCAGTTCTGGTCTCCCTATCGCTCTTTCTTCCAGAGGGGCTCATTTGGCTTACTAAATAGACTAACCACAGGCTCAGGAAATCCTATATGCAGCAAATCATTGAAGACAGAGTTTTAAATTAGCGTAGCCCACAAATTCACCCTGTTCCTGCCTTTCCCTATGTATCCACTTATAACCTCCATGGGATAAAGAAGGTTGAGTTGGACCAATTTTGAAGTCTGAACCAGCGTGGCCACTTTTACCTTCTTATTCACTCCAACTTAGTGATCATCAGAAGCAGTATATCACAATGACATACTGTTTACAGCTGCTCTGGAAACAGAAGCATTTCCTCATCAATAAATCAGCTGTTAACTTTTAGACAAGGCTTCCAGCCATTTTGCTGCTCTTGCAAACATAGATACTACATTTCATAAATGCCACAGTACTCCCACTTACTAGCATATACACACTTGAATTTTTCCACTGAAATAAATATCCCTAAACCAAATTTCTAGACTGTTTTAACTGAGTGTGTGACACTATGCAACTTTAAAAAGAAAACCCAAACTCAGAGTAGCTTCAGTACACATATTAATTATTTTAGTAGTGTTAGACAAAAGGAATAGTTCAAGGGAGTGAAAATTACAGATCACCTACACATTTAAAGCTCTTCATAGAAGAGGGAAGTTTTGAGTACTAGAAATGTAAGACAGCTTATGTACAGAAAATCCTGTAAAGCCTTTATGAGATTTTTTCATCCTTTTTTTTGCCTGTTTGCAGCAAGGATGATGAAAGCTTTCAAAACATTTGGAGTAACTCAACACCAACAATCTTCCCTTTCCCAAATTACTATGCTGCTTCTGAATTCTCAACACGTGCCACAGAATACATCTACAACATTCTCTTGATACTAGACTACATCAAAAAAGAGAAAGAAAAAGCCCTGCAAATGTGTTTTCTTAGTTGCATTAAACATACTAATCCTAACCCACTCATATAAATGAAGTGGCTACTATTAGCATGTTATTTCCACGTGTAAACTAGTCACTTTTTCATATTTATATTGCCATGCTGTTTCTTGTGACCGAAATTAAAACCTAACCCAATATTTACTAACATTTATTCTCTTCAGTACACAATAGAAGCTTTATCTTAATGTTTGCCTTCTCCCCCCAACTCATTCACCGAAAGTCTCCTACTTGAAGAGTATAAAGTATTCTGAAATTATATGAATTTCATTTCCAAAAATAGGAAACAGGAGTACACGTCAGAAAAACTGACATCAGCACATACACTTACTGTCTCATGACAGTTGCAGCCACGAGCTTTTTTGTCGTCTAGCTAATACAGATTCATGTCTCCGTACCACAGCTCCTGCATTCTGAGAACAGACTTTCCAAACGGTTTATGGGCTTACTGTATTTGAGTAGCAGTAGATTCATCACTGAACAGCTGGAGTGTTGCCCAGGAAAACAAACTATATTCTATACTGAAGAGAGGGACATGATGATTAGGCCTTTCATATCCCTCTCATGTTGAAAATTATGGAATTATCAGAAAACTGTAATCATGAAAATGTTAAACTAAGGAGAATGTATTTTTACAGCAAATGAACATAATTATGTTTACCATATTTGGGCTCAAAGTTGGCTGGCAATTCAGTCTGTATATAGACAGCAATATCTGATTCACTGTCACAGGATATGAATAAGCCAGAGCAATCCAGTGTGAACAACAGTCTCCCTCCTATAACAAAATCAAACATTAGCGTGTACGTAATACTCCAAAAGCATCATATACTACTACTGTAAATAGCGATTTCATAAGTAGTAGTTGAAAAGTTTTAACCTTAATTCTAAAAGTCATTCTTGAACTAGATCTTTGTAACAGGAGACTTTTGCAACTGTCAAAATGCTTTATCTCTAACAAATCTATGGTTTTTAATATATGAGATTATGTAGAACTAATTTCTGTAGCTGATGAAGGAACAATGGTGACAAGTAGTTTGAGATCATAAAGATTAAAAAAGTAGAAACGGTAGCATGCGTACTTCATAACCTTTCCTCATTTTTTCTATCCAAAAAAGCTCCTTGGGTGTCTTTGGCACAGCATTCCCCTCCTCATTAAGACCAGAATTTATAAGTCTTAATTAAATATAGATGAGATTTTTAAAATAGCACTAACTCATCCTGCATAGTTGGGGTCAAAACATGATTAGTTATAAGATCAAATGTAGCACCCTTCCAGTTTTTAAGTCTCTAATACAAATCAAAAGGGAAAAATACAACCAAATGTTGCCAACTATAACCTTTCCCCCTTCAAAAACAACCAAAGCTTAGCGTTTATCTAGTTTTTCTGCCTGCTTTACACAGCAGACAACTAAAAAAAACCCTTCCCCGAGTTGCTCAATCTTCTGCAAATGCCATTAACAACTGGTTCAAACACAAGTTAAGCACCGGAGACAAAAGGATTCTCTTCTTGCTCTTCTTCAGCAAGCCCCTGTGTTCCACCAAGTATCACCCCACCTTCAACACAATGGCAACAGCTTACATCTTTGAGACTCCAGTATCTAGTGCCTTCTATTAGCTGCTTCAGTAATCCTGCTTTCTATTTCAGTCCACAGCATAATTTGTTGCCTTTTATTCACACAATGTAAATGCCAAAACAGGCCACAGGTCAACTTGAAAAGCTGCAGACTGAAGGCTAAGGAACACTAGAGCAATCCTAGGTCTTCTCCCTTTCCTTACACTGCCACAGCTGTAAGAAATTTCTGGGTTTAAAAGCAATTAATTACTTGGGGTTTGCATTTTATATGTTCTTCCTAGGAAGACTAGCTTGATTATTGTCCTTTTATTAAGAAAAGCAAAAGATTTTAATATTTTAACAGACTACTGTTTTCCTGCTTCTTTAAAAACAGATTTAACACTCTTAATAATGAAGTTTAATTTCTTTCAATATGAATAAATTTACACATTTGGAAAATAAATCTCATTTTTTATATCGAGTGTAGATGCTACCAATGAATATAAATAACTTCACACAAGAGCTACTTGCTAACAGATGCATACATGGAATTCTGCCGGCACGTCTCAGCAGCACACATAGTTTTCTAGCTTCCGGCTTTAAGCTGCTACATTAAATATATGGCATGGAAAGGCATACAACAGTCAAACTGATGTTCAGATAAACACTCATGTGATTTGACTGATGTAATGTGATTTTTCCTTTAAAAAATGCATTGTTCTTAGGTTAAAAATGATTCCCCAAAGAACTCTCCAAATATTTCCCAATAAAATTATCAATTGTTAAATAATTATCAATCCTAATTTACAACATATAAAGCACAGTCAGACCACTTTACCATGTCCCAAAAGTAGGAGTACCGATAGTTTTATATAAACAACTAAGCCCTCAATCATGGGCACGATTTGTCACCAGGTTATGTGCCATAATTTCTGCACTGAGTTGTGCAAGAAATTTTTTGCCCAGCAGAAGATACAATGGGATATTTATGCTGGTATAATACATCTTGAAAGACAAACAGATGTAATGTTTTAATCCATAAAACAAATCAACATGATGTGATTGATCTATTCAGTAGAAATCACACATCCATAAGCAAACCTGAGAACTTAAGCTTAAACTTTTATTATTTGTTAGATCTTTCTGAAAACTCACATGCATGTTCCCCCGAAGCACCTAGTACCAACAGTCCAAGATACAACATACATGCATCAGTGGAAGATCCTAACTTCATACCTAATTAAGTACATCCAATGGTATCTCTCAATACTTATTAACAGAGCTGAATTTTGTTCACAAATGAAGACTGGAAAGAAACATTTAATATTTTAAGTGGTACCTTCTGATGTGTCAAGTATACTTAAAAATTATTATCAATGTGAAAGATTAGGCTTACATTAAGTGACTTTTAGGTGATTTAAGCCATGCTGACACTCCTTCCCAGTAACTTATGTTGACAAAGAGCTTTCTGTTGCAGAAATTGCGACACAATAAAGCTCTGCCAGTCGTAAGACACTGCAAAGATGCCAAATACATTTAAGCAATGTTTCAATACCAGCTGACACATCCATTACAGATCTGGCCAGACCCCTTTCAAATATATTTCCCAAATATTAGATTTAGAAAAAGTGACCTTTTCCCCACCAGGACTGTTTGTGCAGAGGGCGTGCTGCCAGCCAGGACCACCCCACTGGTAGCAAGCACTGCCCATGACTAATCCGGCACCAGCAAGCAATGGTAAAGAGAAGGCTATAAAACACAACACTAAGCATCAAGGCAATGCTTGGCAATTTCTACTTTATATATTACTAACCCCCCCCCCCACAGGCACCATTTTTAGCCACTGTTGGATTTCCTCCCTTCTCCCCATCCCCCAACCAGGCTCCAAACCTTGAAGTAACCTTGTTTTGTCGTCCCCCGTCCCCCCCCGCCCCGAGACAGCTCCATGCCTGAAACATAACCTCTAATCTTATTTTCTATTTCTAGCATACAATTCACGACCCTTATCCCAATTTTTTAAATTAAATATCCTCCATGTTGCAGACTCTGCTTCCTATAGTCAGGATAGTGCACAGAGTATGTCAGAATTTATAACCATACGTTTCTTGTTGAGGACAATTTTGCATTACTTTTAAGGGCATTAGAAACATAGACTATTTACGCTATATAGGTTTAAAAGCCTTCTCTGAAAAAGAAGTTTTAAATACTACTGTCAGTACTCCACTGCAATGAAACAACTTTATTTGTTAGAAGGTTTAGATAAAAACCTAAAATACAACAGAACTGCACTTCGGGGCAGTTTGCAAAGCAAAGCATTAACTTCCATCAATTATTGATACTTGGAGAGTATCTGTGGACATTAAGCTAAAGTCTTACAAATTACAAGGTTTTATTACAAAGGAGGTCTTCTCACCTGACACCATCTATTTATGAGAAGGACTTTGCTTAAACTTGTTTGGTTTTTTGCAACAACAAAATACGTCATTTGTTTGCCATCGATTCTGTAACATTTCTTACACAAAACAAATTAAAATAAAAATGGCCTGCTGGATCAGAGGCCCATCCAGGCTACAATGGCAGTGATCAAAATTTATACTTTTAATTAGTTAGCACTATCCATGACCCTCTTTCATATTTTTATCAATTATACCCAATTTGTGCAATTGCTAGGGCAAAATGTTCCTCCAGGCACAAATTCTCCCACAAAAGCACTTTGATACAGAACAGGTTTCTGAAGAATGAAAAAAATATTTTTCTGTCTCCAAAGTGCTGAAAAACAAGAAGTTTCCAGGATACGTCCCAAGTCTGGAGGTTGCAGTCTGACAAAGCCATGCCCTCTCGGAGCTGCAGAGAGTTACAAGTACATGTCTGCGTTTCCATCAGCCACATGCTAACGCTCTTCTGCCTACCCCAAAATAAGCTATTTCAGTCCCAGAAAATACATCCCCATGGAGCATGGAGGGAACATCTGTCACTGTTCAGCTGGCTGTGTGCTTATCCTGCAGAGAGGAATTGATTTGGTCACTGGGCATTAGTGACTACCTTCACTTACACATAGTGAAAGTTAAAAAAAGTGAATTCCAATGTACCCGCATACCAAAATATTCATAATGTTTATACCAAGGTAGTAGCTAGCCTTTCAAAACAAGGCCAACTATATTGATATGACTTTCTGTTGATTAATCAGAAAATTAGTCAGCCTAGGATGCTAACAGCAAAGAAACTGCCCCTAGTACTTCACAAAATTACATCTAAAATATAATTTGGAAAGTAATCAGTTACAGGACAACTTGACCACACAAGCAAAATTAGGAAAGGAGGAATAACCCTTGAACTAAGACATGAAGTGTTACGATGTATTTTGTTAAATTTAAATATATCTTATCAACATGTTTTACAATAAATACGGTTTGTTTCACATTGGTCTGCACAGGCTGTTCTAGCAAATACCATTAGTTTGTTCTGGTTTCTCCCTCCCGCTCCTTCAGCTTCCACCCTATTCTCAGCAGGGCATCATTTGAATTTATTGGTAGTTCCACAGAAATTGAACAGTGCAAGTGGGAGGACAGCCTCTAGCAATTAAGAATAAAAGCAGGTAAGTGAGCATAAATCAGACTAGAGAAAAACAAGTCTGAGAACTTTTTAAGGTAGCAGAGCTGGATTTTGAAATGGACTGGAAAACAATAAATGTAGAAATTGTGAAGTCAAGAGTCATCAACATACTTATGAGGTCAATTTACACTATGAAGCAAAAGTTAGCATGATAACAGGAGCAGTGCAAGCAGAAGTAGCCTGACATGAGATTCATTCCTAGGTGGCTACTGGGGGAGTAACAATACTTTCTTTCTTACTCACTTAAAAAAAAAGATTACATTGTCAACATAAATGATAACTGCAAGTCAGGACTGCCTTTCCCTCAGCAAAAAGAGGATGTTATAAAAACATATTTGGAATGGTAACTTCATTGAGTCTTAAGGATCAACGTTTGAAAGCTTCTCCACCCCACCCCAAAATGAGGACTAGAAACGTCTCAAAAAACCTGAGATTCTCATGTCAATTAATGACAGCCACAAAAATGTATCATAGCACTAGGAAAATATTTGCAAGTATGTTTTCAAAAGGATACTGTTATTCCAATGGAAAAAAAGTACCACACCACCACTGTCTAACAACCCAACTATTTCAAAATATTAAATTCATTAAGCATTTTATTACTGTGGCCTCCATAAAATATGTAATTAAAGAACTAATATAATATTGCTTGTCAATGTAAATGTAACTTTAGAAATGTTTTCCCACAGTCTCTGCTTTTAGTATGAAAATTACAGAAGCAATTCTAAAGTCCTCACTGAGGACAGTATTAAGAAGGTCTTTACTTTTTCAAAACTGTTTCCACTCCCATCTTTCATAAACTTGTGGGAACACAGTATAGGTGGTTTTAGTCATGTAAGAATATCTTCATTAGTCATAAAGAATGAAAACCCAGTATGTACCAAAGTAAATCCATACTTGACACCATTTTAAAATCCTTACTTCATTGCAAAAGGGCCCCGGGAGTACAATCACTGATGCAGGCTCGAAATGCATGATAATTTGTGCCTTAATTTTGGATGAAGCATGGAATAAACATTCTACTAACTCAAAACAACCCTTTTAACATACAATAGTTTATGAAATATTCAAATTACTCAATGGGCATCTGAAAAAACATTTAAGCTCACTGAAAATGTAGGGCTTCTTTTTAATTTCTGAAAGGAAATCTGAGAAGGATTTCTCAAAAATAATGCCTTCCACCTACAGCCTACCAGCATCATTAGGTGAAGTCATCATAGTGCTAACAGCAATACTGTTACTACTGCCATCAGTACTGGAGCTTAAAGAAATGAACACTGATCATCATAATAGCTGATTTAATAGGGTTTTTTGGTATTTGTGGTGGGTTGACCCTGGCTGGACACCAGGTGCCCACCAAAGCCACTCTGTCACTCCCCTCCTCAACTAGACAGGGAGACAAAATATAACAAAAGGCTCATGGGTCAAGAAAAGGACAGGAAGAGATCACTCAGCAGTTACCATCACAAGCAAAACACACTTAGCTTGGGGAAATGAGCTTAATTTATTAACAGTCCAATCAGAGTAGGGTAATGAGAAATAAAACCAAATCTTACAAACACCTTCCCCCCACCCCTCCCTTCTTCCTGGGCTTAACTTCATTCCCAATTTTCTCTACCTCCTCTCCTCCAGCAGCACAGGGGGACAGGGAATGGGGGTTGCAGTCAGTTCATCACACATTGTCTCTGCCACTCCTTCCTCCCCAGGGGGAGGACTCCTCACGCTGTTCCCCTGCTCCAGTGTGGGGTCCCTCCCACAGGAAAGTCCTCCACAAACTTCTCCAATGTGGGTCCTTCCCACAGGCTACAGTTCTTCACGAACTGCTCCAGCGTGGGTCGCTTCCACAGGGTGCAGTCCTTCAGGAACAGACTGCTCCAGCATGGGTCCCCCACGGGGTCGCAAGTCCTGCCAGCAAACCTGCTCCAGGGTGGGCTCCTCTCTCCATGGGTCCACAGGTCCTGCCAGGAGCCTGCTCCAGCACAGGCTTCCCATGGGGTCACAGCCTCCTTTGGGCATCCACCTGCTTTAGCATGGGGTCTTCCACGGGCTGCAGGTGGATATCTGCTCCACTGTTAACCTCCATGGGCTGCAGGGGGACAGCCTGCCTCACCATGGTCTTCACCACAGGCTGCAGGGGAATCTCTGCTCTGGCACCCAGAGCACCTCCTCCCCCTCCTTCTTCACTGACCTTGGTGTCTGCAGGGTTGTTCCTCTCACATACTCTCACTCCTCTCTCCGGCTGCAATTGCACAGGTTTGGGGCGGGAGGTGGGGGGTGTCCCCCTTCTTAAATATGTTATCCCAGAGGTGCTATCACCATCGCTGATCAGCTCGGCCTTGCCCAGCAGCAGGTCTGTCTTGGAGCCGGCTGACATTGGCTCTATCAGACATAGGGGAAGCTTCTAGGAGCTTCTCACAGAAGCCACCCCTGTAGCCCACCCGCTACCAAAACCTTGCCACGCAAACCCAATACAGTATTTAAGAATACAATTTTTAAATTATTTTTTAAAATTAATATTTACAATTGAATTGTTGAATTAAGTATATTAACATGATCTACAAGAACATTAATATGATCTAGTAAACATTATATTTAAGATAAAATTAGTGGCCAAAATAGACAACATGTGCCTTCTGACTCTCTGCTACCTGCCACAGACTTCCACAACACATCTGATGCAGCCCACATGCAGCTTCCCTGCCAGGGGAGCCTGTAGCCTGCTATGAAACCCAACTTCCCACAAGAAGCCAGACACTGCTATAATCAACACCTCTCAAGAACTACAGCCAGGGATCTTCTCTTTGAAGACAGATCTCATCTAAGACATTCCCACATATTTACTACTTTCGAGTTCTTCCAACCCCAGCAGAACCGTCACACAGTGGCTATGGCTCAGCCAGACTGATTCTGGACAAAACTCGATGTCCGCTACTACTCCATAATCAATATTACGGAAACAACTCCTTCCACACATGTCTCAGGAGAAGGTAAGCAAAATTATTACGTAGGCAAAAAAGTTCACCTTACATCTGCTTTAAGATAAACAATAGATGCCCCACAGAACAATTAACTGTTTGGAAAGAACCCTGCTGCTAGACCTAAGGCTCAAACTGCCACTATAGTTCTTTAGTATGTTCTCTATTTACAGATAATACATCATCGTCCACATTTTTTCCCCATTAGGCAAGCTCTGACAAAAACCTGAACTTGTGCGTAGTCTGTTCCTGAACTACTGATGGCAGCAGAAAGTGCAAATCGCTACTGCACAACCAAACAAAACAGCTAACACGCTTTTGCGGGAAGGATTTCCATCCATTCTTGTTCTCCAAAGCATTATACGGGAAAAAAAAAAACCTAGAAAACTATGTTCCTATTGCTACTAATATTCCTTCCTTCCAAGGCTCTGTAAGGGTCTTGCTCTATTTCTAGAGTTATTCTACTAGGCAATTACAACTTCTATATTCTGCATAAGCCTACAATATGTGTCTGTACAAATCTCTCAGGGAACACTACAATGAATAAGCACAGGCATGCTACATTTATTTTTTGCATACTCTTTTCAAAAAAACTGTTATAATATCAAGTCTGTAGTTACCTGCTATTTTTGAACACTAAAAATAGATCTTACTTTCTTGCTTTCAATTCAACAACATTGGTCCTATTTTCAATTTCTTTTTTCCTACTTTTAGGTTCACTCCAGCAAGCTTAAAAAACACAGTATTAGAGATGCATCCTTACTACACACTAAGGTATTTATATATTTGCTTTTATCCACAATACAGAAATACATGTTGCCTGCATACACATAAAAATACCTGTTATGTGTATATTACATGATGTATGTTTTCCTTCATTAAGGAATTTGAATTTCAATGAGTCATTTTCTCAAATTTTCCATTCTAGAAATAATTACCTTCCTTCAAAGTGCCCAGTAACACTATGCTGCTGGAGCAGACCATACCACTTTTTGCATTTATTCTTTTATTAGGAACAATGTATACTACAGTCAGAACTAGGACTAACCACAATCAGAATATTATTTGATACATCAAGAGATTTTTATCCTCAACTACCACTCATGTATTGCTGTGCAGCAGGAGAGTTTAAGGAGTGCTTCAGCTGCATGGACACTAACACTCATACCAAACTGAGTTTAGAACAACAGGAAATCTTTCACATTTTCAGCACAGCAGATTCCTTTCCCCATCTTTCTGCTAACATTCCAATCCTCACTGTGTAATACATACAAACAGGAGAGTTTTAAGTGTGAATTAAAGTGTAAAGCAGGCAAAAAGCAGTGAAGGGGGGGGGAATCACAGAGAGAAAAGGAGAGTGACTGGATTCAGCAGCATAAGAAAATTAGATGATTGTGGGCTTGGCAATGAAACTGATGGTTTTCTTTACAGTGTATCAATATGACGATATTCAAAATTGAGATTAAACTACATTTTAGGGCTCTCAAATGCTATCAGTAAGGCATTCTGCTGCTTTCTGAGTCGCTGTATGCATATCAACAAATGATTTTAAACAGTATAGCCACTTGTAAAATGGAGTCTTATCTCCTCTTACAGCTAACGAATTATTCTCTGTCTGGAATAGAAAATTCTTCCACAGACTGCTTTTCATATCTTTCAGGTGATTATGCTTGCATTTCTTTGCCTCTGAAGTTGAAACACACAGACTCCATTTATGCAGACACTTCTTTGTCCATATTTTGGACAAGACAGTGGATTTTTATTGGTCAGAAGTGGTACTTATTCACTACTAATAAAAACAATTTCAATGTTTTATTAAGCAATCTATACTAGTAAGTTCCTAGAAGATAACTACTCAAGAAAAAACATCAGTGAAAAAAATCTTGTGGCATCTGGGTTTTTACCACATGCCAGCGCTGTGAAAATTGGAGTATCTTATGCTCAATTGTGTCAGATTTAAGCTTGCTATTCATAAGTGAGTGGAAAGTTTTTTACCTAATTATTTGTTAATTCTAAATGATTACACATTGAGTTTATGGCTATGAGTAGTTGCTTTGCTACCTTTCTTACCATAGTCTTCAATATGAAGGTATTTAACAAGAAACCAAAACCTTTGAACAGAGAAAAGAAAACAAACAAGAAAAGAAGAAAGCAGAAGAGGCATTCCGGTGTAAGTGCGAGTAAGCCACAAGTACCTGCCACACAACCTACAGCTTACCACCAGTCCATGCTGAGGCAATATCTTCCATATTGAAGAACATAAGTAGTAGTTTTAGAAGAAAAATAGTTTCACCAGTGAAAACAAAAATTAATTCTTTCCTTCACATCAACTACAAAGCATCAATTTCAAAGTATTACTTCTTAAAATGCTGGTTCTTACCTAAAAGATACAGAAAGTCTTAACAGTGCTGGAATACACAACAGTTCTAAGACACAGGTATCTTGCATTTGAGGACACATATAGAACTCAACTTGTCAAATGCTTCCTCTCTCAGGGATATTCTAAGCTGCAATTACTATTCCTTGCTCTTTTCAGAATACTGTGACAGTGTAAGGTAAGTGAAAGCCAATGAACTACAGGTCTTAAGTCAATGGTGTGATGTAAAAGAAGAAAAAAAACCCTCACAACACAAACCTTTCAAGACAGCTAAGTAAGGGTTAAGAAGTCCACTAAGTCAACAGTACTTTGAAGCACAATCAGGTTTTTTGCATGCTACGAAGCACTATAATCACTACTCACAGGTATCTAGTTGCATAGTCTTTGCTCCAAGTCTACTGTTCCAAATTACACCAGTTTAACTTTGCTCACATTAGGATTCATTTTAGAGGAAAATATTTAGCTTAGACATAGCATGCAGGATGCCCTGCATTCATATTATAATTTATTCCTCAACACACTGAACAACTGCATCAAAATACAGCATATCTTCCTATCTACGTTTATAATTACGAGGACTGTATCACTTACAAAACCTTAAGTTAAAAGGAAAAGGAGCATAATTATGTAGTGTAGAAAATTTCATGAACTATACTTACCCTTGTTTTTCTTGATATATGATTTAATGTGCAGTGAAAAACCACCAACACAGCAGAGATGAGCAACTCACCCTCCAGAAAAGAATATATCAAATAGCATATGCAAGGAAGACACAATATATTATTTCCCTGAAACCACAAGAATTTCTGAAAAGAAACTGCCTCATCTGTCCTGAAACAATTTCAGAACAAAATACAGATAAAACTTTTTAGCAGAAAGTCACTGACTGAAATACATATTTTTCTCATGTTTCAAGATGCAACTTAAAAAACCAGTAACAACATACTGTATCAGACAGAGAAAAGCATCCACTGGCTGCACTGTGAAGCTGAGAAAGCCCATCAAAATGTGAACGTCTCAGGAAAAAGAACAAACAAACCACAGCTTAATGTAAAGTCACATTTTATCAGTCATATTAGCATTAGTCTTCTCCATCTATCACAATGCACGAAGTTGAGGGCCATGAAGACCTTTCAAGTGGAACAAACACATAGCAAAAGGTGTTGAAACACAAGAGATGGCAGAGTCTAGACAGACATTTTCCATCTATAATCCCCCGAAGTGCAAGGGATGGAGAAGCACACATTAAAACACAAAACAATGAATAAGAGGGTAAGGACAGGCAATTCTGAAGAGACCAACAGCAACATGCTAATCTATAGATATTTCCTCAGAAACTGACTTGAGAAGTTTAGTTTAAAAACATACTAAATCATCACAAAACCCTCAAATATCCATGTATTGCAGGAGCAACAAACTCTGTGCAGCTGTTTAAGAGCAAATTAAACTTAATATATTGTACCTTTAAAGCCAGAGGAGCTATTCAACCATGAACTCTGGTACCTGTAAGCCACAGCAACTCATACACCCAGTATTCAGTCCAACAATGTGTCTGATTAAAGCATACTCTTCAGAAAAGCATCCAGAATCAAAGACACCATGAAAGGTTTTGGCATAGTAACTCTGACATCTGACCAGCAACAACTTAAATACCGTTAGAGATTCTGTGATAAAAACACATCCTGATGCTTGAAAGACAGCATCTACGATTTGAAAGGGACCTCTGCAGCCCCCATGGTCACCAAGATATGGAAAGAGAAGGCAGAGTGAGAGAAGAGCTAGAATCTTTTAACACATGTTCAGGGGAAAACATAATTAAGAGACAAATCATGGTCCGTTATTCATTTGTCTGACTGTATCAGACAATCCTAATCAAACCTCCTAAAACCCAACTGTTCCAGAAACTAAAATGGAAAAAAAGAAAAAAACTCCTTTCCTGCTGTGTCTTCAAAGGAAGAAAATGCACTTTTCCGAAAAAACATTTCCCTAAATCTTGTGTGTCAACTACAGATTTACTCTATCATACCAATCCATCACCACAAAAATGTAACATTCCTATATAAAAACAAAAAATGTATCATTAGTGGTTTTCAACAGATTTCATGTCCAGCAACATCTGCAGAGCAATAGATTTCACTTAACCAGACCAGGATCTTTTCTAACCACAAAACCAAGCAACAGATTAATTTCAAAATAGCACAGGTCAGATGTACCACTTTTTCCACACGGATAAAGCAGTAAGTGCACTTGACCGAAGACTGCCAAACTAGACCATATGCTGTCCCATGACCCAAATTAGTACTTCAGTTTTAAGACCAAATATTATATGAAAGGTAACATTTAAATTAGGGTTGATAACTTGGATGTGTAGAACACCTTTGCTAAGAAGAACTTGTGAACAAACCCGTGTTAAATTCATGGCCAAATTTTATATGAACTTTGCTAATTACCAAAGTTATTTTGTAATAACTTGTCTAAAACTTTATGATACTCACTCCTCTTTGCACCTGAAACGAGGTCAAAGTGCTGAATTTGACATCACAATCTGTTGCCCTGGAAATTATTGCAATGTTTAGACAAAGAATTTTATTATGAGACCTAATAGGATTGCTTGAGAGAAAATGTTTTCATTCTCTTCCTGAAAGCAACACAAGACAGAGAGACTGGAAGCTCTTTGACTAAGGACTCTTACAACATTTTAATACAGAGCCAAGCATATTCCCAATAACTGTATACATGCTCTTTTTTACCAGGGTTTTGTTCTAATAATTAGCATTTCCTTCCAGCACCCCATACAGTTTTCATCAGCATGGAAGTCTCTTAAGAAAAATAAGCCACAGCATTAAAAGTCCACTTACACTTGCATTCATTTAGGAAATGTAATTTTTAGTTAACTTACCCTGCTCTTCTATACATAAACTTCAGCAACTTCTCTTCAAAAATAGCTAAAACAGAAGTGCAAGTTATAATTCTACCAAAACCTTAACCTTGCTCGTATCATAACTTGTGTATCTGCACTGGTAGAAAGACAGTTCATTTGTACTCCACTGTGAGTTAGTAAAGTACACCCAGTTTGCTCTCTGTAGGTGAAGAATGTACAAGTATCCACTCTGCCTTCCTGCCGACAAGTGCCAACCTGGCAGCCTTTATGATTTCATTTGCGCTACTCAGAACTGAACTCAGCAAAACAAAATTCCGATCACTACCAAATCTTACACTTTTTTTTCATTCTCTTTTGCTTTTTATTTAATAAACAAAAGGTTTTAGCTTTTCTAAATGGTACATGCATATTTAGCAGTAGACCTATTTTTCAGCACCATATTAAAGTTCTTGATTACATTTCATCTCACATAAGAAAAAGGGTATGTCTTATCACCTTATTATTTAAATATTTGAAACTGCGTTGCTCAGCCAAAAAAAACACAAATATCTAACAATGTCTTTGGTAAGAGGCTAAATAAAGTTTATTCTAGAGCTATGAAACACGCACTGATCAAGTTGGATTCTGTAACAACATATTTGCACAGTATTCTACACCACCTGGCCTTCAACTCCTGCTTGGACAAAGAATTGCAGACCACTCAACAGCAGGCGATATTGCTATTCTTCCCTCCCGCCAAAAAATCTCCTATCCTCAGAATCTTTCCATCTTTTACTAAACACAGGTGCCTTTAACAAATGATGAAAATCTGCATTCATTTTTACCTTCATTTAACAAACGTGATTTCTTCTGAGCATTTGGAGATGACAAACTCATTCTACATTGAAGTTACCCTGCAAGATGCATGCAGAAGAACATATAGATCTGGAAGAATGAAGTTTTTAGGTAGCCTCTTCCTCCTGGTATTCTTCCTCCTCCTCCTACGTAATACCATCTGGTGCAAGACTCGCAAATAACATTCTGAGAAAAATTCTGAAATACTCAGCAGAAAGAGATTGTGTTCCTCAAATCTTTTGGAGTCTGGCACAGACTTACATTTACCCGAAGTGATCTTTCCCCTGTGATACTCAAGTCTTTTACTCAAGCTGTGAGGATGCAGACACAAGAAAAGTCTTTCAACAACAAGAAGAGTGTTTCTGTGCTGTCCTTTCTAGTCGCTACAGCTTTCACTGGTTTTCAGCATTTCTGTTACGTGCTGAGCCACATAAAAAGAATGTCTAGTTTCTTCAGGATGAGATTGCCAGCTTCAGGTATTTTTAAGGACCTTTTTAAAATATTACCTTGTACGTAGACTCTGAGGAAGCAACACTTAAAAGATCGCCAGATTTTTCTGGAATGTGACCTGTAGATATTCAGGTGATTTATCTTTCCCTGGGGGAAGCTCTTATGCTTGGACTCAAACTGTTCTTCTAAGGCACAACCAGCCAAGTTCTGTAATCTGTACAGAAGAGTGGGAAGTTCAGCTCTCAAACAAACAAAAAAATAGGAACATTGCTCTGAATATCCTGGTATCAGACAGACCATGTGGACATGCTTCAAAGAATCTAGTTTTACCCCAGTAAATCCAGAGGAATTCCCAATACCATCTGGAAACTCACAAACATACCAAGTTATCACAGTGAGGTAACCTACTTGGGAAACTAAAAACACTCAGTTACTGACAGGATTAAAGATATATTTCATTGCTTGATAACTCTCACATGCATGAATCACACTAGGGGTGCCTGTGGAGAAGTAAACAGACAAAAGGTCCATCGCAGCAGTCCTTTCTTCCTACTCTTCTCCTACCCTCTCCTCTACAACACATTCCACACACTGCTTTCAAGTTCCCAAAATACAGCATGTTAGAATAAAGCATTAAAGAATCAAAGTTAAATATTATTATTATTTCTATCAAGTGAAAGAAAATTTCCCTTAAATTCAGAAACTGTTTAAGTTGAGGAGTTTTGTTCCGTTCCTAGATTGCAGAGTATATTGCACAGAGCCTGTGAGAGATTTTCTGTAACTGGCCTGTACCGTTTAAGTGTCAACTGTGAGTGCACAGCTAAACAAGAATCACACCTAAAATACTGTTATTAAACAACCAGTTGACATGTTTCCTTATAACTTTCTAACCAACACACATGTAGCATTCAGGAAAGACAAAAATAGAATATCTAAACCTGAGAAGGGGTGGCCGACAAGGTGGTGGAGGGATCTTACTGTTGAAATTTTCCAAATAATCTGTCTTTTGCAATGCTATTGTACAGAATTGCTTACCAGAAAACATTAGCATCTGACAAGTACCCCACTGAAATATGACTAGATAAAACAAAACAAAGAGTCACACTCACCAAAAAACCCTAACCACTTGAAAAAGCAGAAAACTGTTAGAAAAAGCAAGAAACAAAAGACCACAAAGAAGGAATACAGCTATGTTGCAAGACAATGAAAATCCAGCTAGCCTAAAATGAAAAACATGCATCAGTCATTTCAAGGAGAAAATTTTACTAAAAACATAAGCCAGAATTGGTCACAATTTAGAGAGGTATTGTAAAGAAGTTTCCTAAGAAATCATTTTCTCTGATGTGACCCTAACAGCAAAAACACACAAGGTAAAAATCTATTTTAAAAAACACAGACAGCTACTTTACAGCAAAAACTTTTTAAAGTTTTCGTTTTGCTTTTTAGCTAATACAGCAAAAATTCTATCTACTAGTGCTACCATGTTCTATGAGGGCTTTCCTTAGAAGGGGGGTATTTATTTCCTTCGTGAAAATAGTTCTTCAAAGCAAAGCCCTAAAATATCCCACTTCAAACTTGAATTGTTTTAATAAAAAGTTGTAATAGGTGCTTGCCCTGATAAGCTGCCATACATTATCACCAGACTGAGGCCAATGTACCACCGGTGGTATGCAATACCACAGCTGGAAAAATGTCTGACTTGCTATAAAGGCTCTCAAACATGCCTGAAAGCCTCAGAGCCTCAGCTACTCCCACCTGAGATACACCCATACTGACCTTCACTCACAGACATCTCAGGATTCCCCCAGCCACACCTGGAGTACTTCGCATTCCCCTCTTCAGCCCTTTTCTTTCATTCTTCAAAGCTTAACCAGCATTTCTAGACCCCCTATTCTGCTGTTTCCCACCCCCACCCCCTTTCTCTTGTACTCCAAGGCTGCTCCAACCTGGGTCCCTGGAAGTCAGTTTGCCTCATGCAAAGTTTATGACCTTAACAGAACCACAAAGACCAACCCCCCCAAATTTATCTTAAGTAATCAACACACTAATCTTCACTAATCACAGTAGAGTAAGACAAGATTGATATTTCAAGACCACAGTTCTCAAAATAATTTGTCTTGTCGCGTTAGAGCACTTCCAAGTAAAACACACATCATTAACACCAACATCACCTTTTCATAGAAAAAAATACTTTTTTCTTTTTTTAATTACTGTTTTGGCAAAATTCAAGGACTGGACCAAAATGGTTTATTCACAGAACACTAGAAGACTGGGATCGTATCAGACCAAATCAGCAATTAACCTGCAAAGCAGTATTTGTGAAACGAATGCCTCCTACTCCCCGTACACAAACCTTAATAGTTTCTTTGGGGACAGAAGGGATGAACATCTAAACCCCTCTCCTGCCACAAAATTATCTTGAGGTACACAAACAGCAGAAGAGAAGAAACCCACACAAAGCCAGAGGCACAACAAAACACAACTACTACTAGCTTCTTCTCAGTGAGTTTGGAACCCATCTTTAACAGATACGACTTAACTTTCAAAATATTTTTTCATCCTACCAGGCAGAAGTTCAGATTTTACAGATATCAAGAAACAGCACCTTCTATGGTTTAGATTTGCAATCCCATATAAGCTTTCAGTGTTACTTTCAGCCACAATACATACAAAATCTAAACAGAACCCAGAATATGATATTGCCTGGGGCATGTTACTAATAAATTGTCATTACCCAAAGGCCAATGAAGGTTAAGAAACACTAATCCAGACATATCACCAAGCTCAAGGAGGACCGGTGCAATTATAATGCAGATTTTGTCAAGCCTAGCAGAGCCAGCTGCCCTCTGAGCCAGATCCAGCACAATGTTTTATGATGAGGTTACCCATCCTGCTAGAAATGTCATCTTTCATATATGATATAAAACCCCTTCTATAGCTACTAACAATACCCTGGCATTGTTTGCAACATGTAGGGTGTTGCTCTGGCTAACATCCAATTCCAGTAATAATATTCTACCTACCTACAGTAACCACAAGAAGATATTCTACATTTTCAGCCCCAAGTGGTTTTGCAGCGCAGCAGCAAGCTCTTAAAGAATTGACATACTTCACTGCAAGTTCCGCGTTTCACTGTGCATTTATCAGTCTGCACAGATCACGCATTTCTCTAAAACTGTAGAAACACCTTGAGATTACTGGGAATAAAGAAGCTCTTTTCATACGGCACAATTAGTCATATCAGCAGTGATCGCTATTTTGAGCAGTACCCATTAATCACTATCATTAGCAGGATTTCTGGTGTACCAGCATTCATTGTACCAAGAACAAGTCTTTTCCTATTACAGCAGTACTATATAAACAAAAGCAGCAGCACAATTTCTCTTGACACAATCCTGTTTTGAGTAACAAGAGGCAAGTGGCAGCACTTAAAACTACAGTCGATTCAGGGTATAAAGGGAAGCTTACTTAGACCTTAAAGGACAGCAAAAATACAGTTGTTTTGCTGCAAAGAAAAACTGGCCATCATATCTATGCCGGGGAAGAAGAGGTGTTGAAAAGTAACAAATGGAAAAAGTGGGGAAAGAGGCTCTGAGGTTGGAGACAGCAGGAAAAAAAACCACAGAAAAATAAGATTCAAGTGGAAAAAGATTCAACTGATCAAATACAAGTTGATGCCTAAGACGTGGAAGAAACCTAGACTTCTCTTTTAAAGATTTGTAGCAGATATTTTCATATTACTTCGTATGAAGGATTATTTACCTGTTAATCAAATTTCAGAGTCTCACAAGCGACTTTCAACTAGAAAAATACTACCTGTATGCATTATTTCTAGTTTCCTAACACCCCTGCGTAACTCCCGATTCAGAATGAGAAACACCAACAGAAGGATTTATGCATTACACTGACCAAGGAAGCAGTACCACAAGATGCATGGGGAGCAGTGGCTCCGTGCTGCTTCCAGCCCGGTTCCTCACACCTCAAAGGTTCCACAAAGCACCAGAAACGCATATGTTGACCTGAAATACACCTTCTTCACAACCATAGATTAAATACTTCGAAAGTCCTTCCTTCTAGGAGGGAAAGTACAGAACAGAAAATAAAGGAAGAAAATAAAACCTTGTGCAAGTCTTGAACTTGGAAAAATAGCAACTGTTTACAGAAGAAGGGTCCAGCTTATCTTCTGGAGAAATGTTGCCTAGTAGAAGACTCCAGCCAAGTGCAAAATCATGCTGATACCCATGATACACAAACAGCACCTGTGCACATACCAATATCGGCCAACACTCCTGATCCCATGAGCTGCATACCAAAACCTTCATGTGGCTGGGAGCTACACGACACATACCACATACCTCAGAGAAGTGAGGGAAGGGGAGTGTACCAAGGGAGCTTCAGCCACACATCCCCCACAGAAAACAACGGTTCCTCAAGAGCACCACTGCCCCTTTGCAAGACAGCACTGGGCTGAGAAAACAGAAACATCAGGCAACAATAGGCTTAAAATCCACAGCGACCTTTTCCCCAACCTCTAGATTTGAGATTATCCAACAGCCACACCGGCGGTTACAAGATGCAGTGCCATTTTGGGAACCAAGCCTCAACCTTTTGCCAGCTGCACGTGCCTCTGGAGCCACAGGCTGACCGACTCTGAAAAGCCAAACAGTCTAATGCAGCTACACACGACTGACGTACGCCACTCTTCAAGACACCCAGACATCTGTTCCTCTATAAAACCAATAATGATAATCATAATGGCCGATTTATACCTGTAAGAAGGCTTATAATCTCACGTAAAACAAACAAGACCTTTCAACTTCTTTCAAATTTCTAAGCCAACGTCCACCTGACAAATATATACCTGCACCATTTCCTCTCCCTTCAAACGACAAAACCCCTCAACCAGGGAGAAGCAAAGGTATACCAGTAAAGTTTTAAGCTACCGCCCAAAATGAGTTATCCTTTTCTGCTCGCAGTTACCGTACGCATACAACGTGCTAAGCGTAAGGCTCGATAACAACACACGGCCCTTTCAGTTAGCATCAGGTGAAAAATCTGTACAAGCACAGCCCACTGCAGCGGCCGCCACGACGGAGACGCACCTCCCCGCAGGCCTCCGGGCGGGGGGCGCGGAGAAAACCCACCGCGGGCACCGCGACGAGGTGTGCGTTGGCCAGGCCGACGTTACGGCCCTCCCGAGGGGCAGGTCCCGCCGGCA
>WAAD01038367.1:10894-31682 GCA_013389945.1 Fregata magnificens | reverse complement strand
GGGGAGGGCAGGGCGGGGGGGGCGTCCCAGTGAGGAGGTGACGGGGATCGCCCGGCACCGGCCCCGGCTGCGAGGGGTGCAGGGGAACGAGGGTCAGGGACGGCCGGGCAGACGACAAGGGGAGAAGGGGGAGGGTGGGAATCAGTTAATATTTTATACGTGCTTGAAATAATGAGGTTTGTCGTGCTGTTGTTTTGCGGCCAGGTGCAGTGCATTCCTCAGTAGAGCAATCCGTGATGGAGATCGCCGGTGGCACCTGCAAAGTACCGTGTTCCTCTTCCATTCAAAATCGCTAGCTGGAGAAACTGCAGAATTCCACACTGCCGTTAAATGGGTTTATTTGGGAATTCTGTAAAACGCACAAAAATTATCACAAACCGATCCCTTGGACATAATTGTCATGGTGCTACCAGCTTTAGGAATTGTTCGGAAACAGGCCTGGTCTATGATGGCTTTGCTGTGTGAGTTTAAACTGGTTTGTTAATATTTCTCAGGCTTACTGCAGATTTTATACAGAAAAGTTTGCTGTGCAATACGATGCATTTTCAAACCCTATTTCCATAGAAATAGTCTTGTGTTAATCCTGTCTTTCTTATTAGAAAGTGATTATTTTTTATTTCCAAAGCTTATTTAGAATCTTACATTTGAAATGGAATGAGCATTTAATAACGTACAGAATTGTCTGGTAGACGTTAGAAAATAAGGTAACGTGTAATAGTAAGAGTAGCTAAAAATTGTTGGAATATATGTAAGCAAAAATTTTGTCTACAGGGCTAAGCATCCGATCATCTGGCTCTAATTCCCCTCCCCCCCCCCCCAAAAAAAAAACCAAACCCACACGCTTGGATATGATACTAATAAAGCGGAAATAACAGTAATTTCCACGAGTTTCAGTGCTGCTAATCAGAAAACTCTGTGGGAAGAAGTGAAATTGTCAATTTATTGGACACCTTCTAGCCACAAGCTAGAAATAGTCCTCAAGTAGTGTCTGTGGGGAGCTGCCTAGGAGCAATATGTGGCTTTGTTTCCTTCTCTGTGACAGATGGCTGCTGGCAGACTGGGCTTCTCATCAGTGCGTTCCCTCCGAACTTTTCTGATTCTTGCGTGTCTACTAAGCACGCCTCTCCCTAGTAAATTTAGTCCTCAAATTAAGAGATACCTGGGAAATACTTGGAAAGCATGCAAGGGAACAGAAGGCTGTCATATTGTTGGCTCCTTCAAGAGAGAGGGGTGTAGGAGTATTCTTTGTACTGGAAGAGTGCAATAAAGGGCTGGAGAAGGTACCTTTTTTCTTTTCTTTTTTTTTTTTCTGCTTTTAACTAAATGGTAGATGAAACATTGATTTTTAAAAAGATAAAAAAGACTCTGATGGGGTTTCAGCAAGTTTTTGATTGGAAGGAAGTATAGGTATGAACTGGAAAAACTGAGTGTAAAGGAAGTCGGAAGGAGCTGAAGATGAAGGGAAGGAAAAGAGAAAGTACTGGGGTGGATTTTCCTTCCTCCCAGGCCAGATACTGAGGCTATACCTTAAAAGTAATTAAAAAAAAACCCACAAAAGACCTCCTGGTTTTTGTTTTTCTGTTGTTTAGGGGTTTTTTTAAAGAGTGAAGAGAGAAAGATTAACACACACAAACACGTATTTTTAGAGATACCTGTATTTCCTATCCTTGGGAAGCAGGGTGGGCAGTCTGGAGCTTTTTAGCTGCAAGCAGCTCTCCGGGAGCTCAAGTGTTGCTCGTGTGCTGAGGTTGTGTCACATAGCCGGCGCAGAGCAGTGCCAGGAACTGTTGTAGGAAGGAGCAAACCATCAGGAGTTACTAAGGCAAACATTACTACTCACACTGGAGTCTTGTTGCATGTCCAGTCCAGGCCTGTCCAAAAAGAAATCTAGAATTCCTGGTGAGCTATTGACATTTCCCACCTGCAAACTGTTCTGCTCTCCAGCAACTCTTCTGCTCTCCAAGCCACGTACCTTGCAGTTCTGGGTCGTATGAAGAGCGTGATACAGTGCTTACAGGATCACAACAATCTCCTGCCCTGATGAATAGCTGGCAAATTATATTGCACTAGCTGACAACCATCCACCAGAACTTTTTCTAATAGTGCTATATGTTTTACCGACATGCAGTTTTACCAATAGATCCCAAAACTACATAAGCCATGCTGATTAAATCATACTGTATTCACAGGCAGAAATTTGTTCTACAGACCTAGTCTTACAGTTCAATACAATGCATGAACCTGTTCTTCCACACTATCAGGAGATGTCCAGATCTGCTCCATATTTTGTTATCCTAGTGATTTAATTGTATTCAGTGGATCTGTGCAGAATTTGGTTCTGTCAACGCTAACAGTAGAGTTACACACAATAAGCGTATGTTTTATTTTGACTTGCTGGATTTATTTACATATAATTTTTTTACAGTGCTGTATAACAACTTTTAACACATAACTGTCTGTAAAGATCAGACATTTCATTTGAAATTTATTACAGATGAAGTTTATGGATTAAGAGCATAAAGGCACAGAAGACTGGTAAGAAACCTAGCCTTAAAGCTAACATGTCTTAATCAGATGGTAGGAATTTAAGACAGACTGAGAAATAAATAGGAAGTTCACACTTCTTAATATGAACAGAGTATGAAAACATTCAATTCAGCAGAAGTGCATAATAACCAATGCAGAATAAAGAGGAAACTTAAAGACTAGAAAATACATAGTGTAGATATCTATTTTGACATTGTACATTAAAATTATTTTCCTGAATGCTTACAGTGCTATATTTATACTGAATATCCTAGTTTTTTATTTTGTGAATTCTAACTATTTTGAAAGATGGTAGTATGATTAACTATTTAGTAGAGTCATATGTAAATCAGCATAGAATAGATGTATTCAGTTATATTTATTATTTTCCTATCGACGTTACGTATATGTGAAAAGTGCTTTCCAAGACCTTCATTGAATAGGAAGGGAAGGAAACCGGTGCACTGTTTAAACAAAAATGTAACAATGTTGTTTAGAGAGAGAGGAAACCAGCTTTGTAATGTATTATGAGTGCCACTTGATGTCATGGGCTGTAGGAGGAAGAAATCATTAGCTCGGGAAAAAAGCAGCACTGGCACAATAGCTGTGTGCAAATGCTAATAAGGATATGCGTATCAGCAAGGTGTGGGATAAGATTAGGAGGAAGAATGTTAGTAATAAAATCCCTCAAGAGTGGGTTGTCTTGTTAAAGGAAAAAGCTAATTTACAAGAGATTCTTGCTTCTGTTAATCAGAGAGAGATATGTTTAGGAAAAGGAAATGTAGGGAAAACCAGGGTGATTTTGGGAAACAGATTGATCACTAATGTCCTATTGTATCAGCAGTGATTTTCCCTTTGTGGTTACTTAATTACTGTGAATGCTGTACTGATAGCATGTTGAAGTACAGGAAGAACAGCAGTAGTGTTGCATTAATATTTGGACTGTATATTTGCAGTTGGAGGGTGAGAAGTAATGAAAATGCAGGTTTAGATCTAGATGTGTTATACAGTTTGTACAGTATGTCACAGCCCTCGTGGCTTGTAGTCTAACTTGCTCTTGCTGTCTGAATGTTTGACAATGCAGGCCTACACGTAGGCAAATAAGACTTCTAAAAATACATTTCACAAATCATCCATTCCAGCTGTCAGGGTAAGAACAGGCCTTTTGTCCTGCAGCCCTGGACAACTAAAATCCTATTTCAGACAAGTGAAATTTAGTTATTTGCTGCCTGACAGGAAAGCTGCTGACCTATGCTTTATACCCCTCGGTACATTGACCGACCATTGTGTCCAACCTGAGGCTTAAAATGAGAATTGGCCTCTTGCCCAGCTTCTTTGTAAACACTACCAAATGGCAAAAGAAATGCGTGGTTAGAGCCCCCAGCCTGCTCTTTGAAAAAATTCTTGCCTGTTACCTCCACAGGGCAAGTCCCACTTTGGAAAGAGTGAACATAACTGGCTATATATGGCCACATAAAAATAAAAATAGGGACAATCACCTTTTCTCGTCAGACAAATCAAAGATCCGGGTCACCTTAAAAAATCCTAGGCTGCAAGGCAATGATACTGGCTATAGGGAAAATAAATATGTATATATATATAAAAATGTATTAATCCTACATGAATCAGTCCAGTTTTGATCAAAGTGAATGGAGGCCATTGACTTCAATTGACATTGGATGTGTCCCATGACCTTCTAGTTTATATATTTAGACTCTCCATACTAATCTTTCTCATCTACAGGTCTGATGTCATCACCATTATTATAAGCAGAACTTGTCACTTGATTGACAGCAAATAACCTTTCCAAAAAGTGGCCAACGAATAAGAATGTTTTGTAAGAGTGACATATGATCATGACTGCCTGCAGTCCATTTTTGTTTACAGGCAGTGGAAGAATTTCAGATATTTTTAAGGTCAGTGTCCCTAGTCCAGAGATGAAGGAGAAGACGTGTTTGTTTTTAAATTGCTGTTCTGCTTAAAAAACTGTCTTCCAGTTGTGCTGAAATGGAGGACTACACTCTGAAATAAATCCTTTGCCTGGTGCAACCAGCTAGATGGGCACAGGAATGGAGTACTCCCAACTACATGCACAAAATTGTCATTGGCATTTCATATTTTTGCTTCAGGAAGTCAACTACTTAAACATATGTATAATTTTTTTTGAATGTCTGGTGATTCAGATGTCTGGGACCTCATTTTGCTTGTTTTCTTGAAAACTTTCATAAAAAGGAATCAGCTTGCAAAACCACAAAAATGTACTTCTCAGCCAGCTGTGGTAAAAGAGTTTGCATGGCCATCTAAATACTGGAGAAGTTTTTATATTTAAAAAATTTATTCCGATGAGTAGCAAATGAGTATGAATTCACTATTAGTTAGCCATTAGCAGTTAGCTTAGAACTGTTCGAAGTATGCCGCAAATATGGAGGTGCTGAGAGAATATTTGTGAGACACAAAGAACTGTTGTTGACATTTTTTAATACTATATCTTAGAAGATTGTTATAAAACAGATATGCTGCAAATGTGTGAATGAGAACTCGACTGATTTTTTTTTTACTTAGAAATTAATATAGTATTTAAGTTTATTCCATTGTAAGGTTGTGACCAAGAGTAAAATGTAATTCTATGTAATTGACCCAACTTATTAATAGGGTATTTAGGGCTTCTAATATAATAGGGTCTAAACACTATTTAAGAAGTGAAACAAAATTTAGAATTAATTCTAGAACATTTATCAACAGGTATAGAAAAATAGTATCCCTTCTACTAAATGTTTGAAATTAGAGGCTACTTGCCAAATTATGTTTTGTTTGTTTGACCTTGTATGACTGATTGCAGTAAGGTGTTACGTATGTTTCAGATAACAGAATTTGACTTTTTTAGTAACTGTCTTATA
The DNA here is from genome assembly GCA_013389945.1 of Fregata magnificens. Classification (NCBI taxonomy): domain Eukaryota; kingdom Metazoa; phylum Chordata; class Aves; order Suliformes; family Fregatidae; genus Fregata; species Fregata magnificens. The sequence continues at coordinate 26,259 of WAAD01038367.1, read as the reverse complement.
TCGGACACATAATTCTTATTTTAATAGCCTGTAGTAAACATGTTACCATACAAATGGTGAATTTTAGATTATTTATTTTAACTTATGTTTATATAACTACACAACAATAATATATGTTTATGAATATATATAAATATTTAATGTGGTCTAGAAAGAAGCCTAAATGGTAGTTTTAAAGAATTTCCATGTGGTAGTTCCTGCAACACAGGATTGTTGCAGGAGGACTGAACGGGGAACCAAATGCTATTGCATTGCCTTAGTTTCTGTTAGGGCACTGTAACAAAGGCAACTTAATTTCAACTGCCTTAGTGGTACTGTTATTACCTTTTGCCTATACAGATTATTTTGTATTGTGGAAAACTGCCAAATAAGGAGTAATTTTGTAACGGAGAACATGGAATTATGAAAGTAGGTTGAACAGAAGGACAACAGAGAAACATGTAAGCCAATATCTCATGGTTGAAACTTTGCTAAATTACTTGATAACATACAGAAAAGTGTAGTGATAAAGCTGTGATCTGATGCAGCATGACATGTGAATGAACTAGTCTTTTCTCTAGAGTTTCTTCATTAATTACAGAAATACTCAAAGGCCCCTACTAGGATCGGGATTTAAGTAATCCACTTACAGGAAGGCATTTCTCAAGAACAACAAAATATGAGACTGACAAAGCTTCCTTCGTAAATGACTCTTGCTAAACCCCACAATACAGAGCCTCTTTTGGATGTCCTATCCAAACCAGTCCAGGTCTCCTGGTGACATCATGAAATGTGAGATGCCTATGAGCTAGTCTTTGGCCACGATGGAGCTTTGGCCACCTGTCTATCCTATGCTTGAGAAGATATTCAGGATGTTGACAGAGAAGAGTGGGACTTATCTACCAAAACTTGGCAACCCAGTCTCGTCTGCTTTCCAAGAGACGAGTGCAGCTAGCAGTGCTTGATTGGCTGAGTACCATTTTCCTCTGGCTCCAACAGGAAAGCCAATGTAGCTGACCTCAGTGGCTGGTTTCAGGTTCTTGATTTGTTTAGTCAGCTTCTAGTGCTTTCATACTTCCGCTGTAACTGCAGCCAAGAGTGCATTGTGGTCCACCACCTGGGCCACCACCAAGTTCTCCTTGATAAATCTGACATCACGTTTGAGGAGCTCACTCTGCTCATCACTAAGCTAAAGCTGATGATACAGTGCCCAGTGATTTTTTTGTTTGTTTGCTTGCTTTTTAAACTTCCTCAGCCAAAATGGTACACAACTGACTGTCTTATTACATGTAAATATCCTGCACTGCTGGACACATGCCAAGGATGCAGGAGCAGGTCTCTCAGTGTTCATGGTTCACTCTACTGTTGTCTTTTTCACAGCCCAGAAATTCCTTAGTGGGGTATTCATTTGCTTGAAGTTTAAGGGCTACCAGAAGTTATTTCTCTGGCATCCCACAATAATTTTAGATTCTTCACCATCTTCCAAATGTGCCGGGGCATCTAAGGCAGATAGATGCCCTTTATGTCTGAGTGGGCTACTTAAAGGTGCTCTCTGCATCCCCTGTCTCAATTTCTACCTCCTCCTTGTTTCAAGAGGCACGTGCAAACCTCTCTACTGTGGTTTGGCTCCAAAGGTCCTGATTCGTCTGTCATTAGTATAAACTGTGTTTAGCTTTGTCGAAGTTGATAGTTGTGGTTCCCAGCTCTTTTGCATGACATCTAATCAATTGCAGTATTGTAAAAGGAGGTATAAAAAGCTACCAAGTCTGTATCAGACTATCAGATCACAGTTCTCGCTGGTGTGAGAGGCAGGAAACAAAGCATCAGTCCCACAAGAACTGCACATATGCAGTGTGCAACTCTTGTGTAAGTTGTCTTATCTGTCAGCACGAGGGACTATGAGGCAACAGCCCTGTGGTAGCAACTGACAACTGAGGTTTGAGGGGAAGAACGATTTTCAGCTTTGTGTGTGCACTGCTAAATAATTCAAAGCAGCAGATAGATAGTACCTACAGGTGCATTTTTTTTTTTTAATTTCACACTGATGAATCAAGATACTATAACCCAAATATATATACTTCAGATCCTTTTGGGCACACAACATCAAGCCAACAGTTAGTAAAAGATAAGGGAGTAAAAAAACAATCTGTAGGCCATACAAATTCTATACATCAGTTGTTTTCTGTTGTTGGATTTTGCATATGTTAGTTTTCTTTTGGAATTCCAAGAGTTAGAATGGGGAAATGATATGATAGAGATCTTTCAAAGGGTCCTGGGAAAGGTTGCGATAGAGTTAATTCTCTTCCTAGTAGCTGGTATAGTGCTGCATTTTGGATTTAGTATGAGAATAATGTTGATAACACACTGATGTTTTAGCTGCTGCTAAGTAGTGCTTACACTAAGTCAAGGACTTCTCCGCTTCTCATGCTCTACTGACTGAGAAGGCTGGAGATGCACAAGAAGTTGGGAGGGGAGACACAGCCAGGACAGCTGACCCCAACTGACCAAAGGAATATTCCATACCATGTGATGTCATGCTCAGCATATAAAGCTGGGGGAAGAAGAAGGAAGGGGGGGACGTTTGGCGTTAACGGCGTTTTGTCTTCCAAGTAACCGTTACGCATGATGGAGCCCTGCTTTCCTGGAGATGGCTGAACACCTGCCTGCCGATGGGAAGTAGTGTATTAATTCCTTGTTTTGCTTTGCTTGCGTGCGCGGCTTTTGCTTTATCTCAACCCACGAGTTTTCTCACTTTTACTCTTCTGATTCTCTCCCCCATCCCACCGGAGGGGAGTGAGCGAGCGGCTGTGTGGGGCTTAGTTGCCAGCTGGGGTTAAACCACGACACAAAGTTAAGCTTTGATAGTGGTATTGAGTGTCAACACACTGTATATACATCTCAAGGATCTTTATAATTCCAAGAGCTGGAAGATGAGAAGGCAATAAATAATAGGATACAGAGTATACTCTTTTTCCTTTTTAATGGGAGAATATTTCAGACATGGTGATGTAGTTGACAGACATTCAGTTTAGCATAAAAGAAAAAGGAGAAGAACAGAGACTGAAATGCATAGTCATATAGGAAATAAAAACCCTAATTAGCAAGGGAACTAATTAGCAAGGGAACCTATTGTGAATTTATCACAGTAAAGTAGCTTATGCTTAGTTTCCTCTAAGTAAGCTAAACACATGCTGCCTCAATATGAAATAAAGGTAATACAGAATGATAAGCCCATCATTTTTGATATTTCATTAATGCTAGCTGTAATCAGTTTTTATCCAGCTCAAAGACAACCTTAAAACACACCAAGAAACACATATGTACATGCACAGGTACACACATGTATTTGTCTTATCTTTAATTGTTACCACAGATATTGTGAGAAATAAATGAGTTACCTGTTTTTACAAAGGTTGAGATGATAAAAATACACAGAGTTGATTTGTCATATTTATCTTTGGTTTTCACCATACTGAAGTCTACAAATACAAAAAGATGGTAAATAAACTGTAGTAGCATCAGGGCTTATAAATAGCATTCTGAGTTGGGGACACAATGCAGATCTAAATATTTTCTCTTCTGTACAACTTTGGAGACAATTCTGTTCTGTCATAGAGACTGTATCAGATAATAATCATAAAAGTAGTGAAAAACTTGTATTATTGTGCTCGTAAGTTAAAATGTACAACATGCACATCTATCCCCCAATCTACTCAATATAGTTTCTAGAGAACAAATAATCTGTAGAGTTGTTGAGGTAACATGATTTGCTATTTCCTGGAATAATTGCCCACAACCATGTGAGCTTTGACCCCTGTGCCAACAAACAAACTCTTGACTATGTACGCAGGGTGACCCCAATGATGGTTTCGGAAAAGTAGGATTTGGGGATTTGACACGTGGCCCTGACAGGAGTTGTGTTTTTCTCCTCATATGGATTAAATAACATACTGACAGTCTTCAGAGTTGCTAATTTTGGCCTTCTGATTGCAAGTTCCGTGCAACTCTGTGTTTTGCTTCGTCTCACAATTCTAGGAATGGTGGTTTCCTGAGAAAATCAAGCTCATAATACTTTGGGACACTCTCTCTCATGGTATTTGTGCATGTAGAATTGGCAAACCAGCACAGTACATAATAAGAGTGAAGTTCAATCTGTAGTGGTTTTATACCCTATGTTTTTAAGAGTGTGTAATCATTTTTATGAAAATATATAAACAGAAATCTTTGTAAAGCTCATTTCTCCAGCTGTACAGTGGTATACATGTAATTTGGGGATTTCCAGCCATAACTATAGTAGCAGTAACAAAACATATTTAAAGCCTGTTAGCTTCAGTCATGTTTTTACTTAATTGTTTTAAAAATCATGGTGCTGATCTTGCAGTGAGATCCATTTAACATAGATCTCATTGAAGGCCTGGGACCTGCAGTTAATATGATTCCATTCTGTGTCTAATTGCACTCCCATTTTAAATAAAATAAATGCGGGCATTTTTTTCAAGGTCAGCAATTTATGAATTAAGAATAATATTTGTAAATAACCTCAAAATCCAATTCAATAGGAATTTGAAAACCTCAAAAATGCAAAGATCTGGAGAGTTTTCCCCCTGCAAAATTGTATGGTAGCATGAAGGATGAGGTACAAAGTTGTATCTGTAATTTAAGAGCCTGCAATTATTTGCATTGTAGTCATTTGTGCCCTCTGTATGACCATACCCTTTTAAATTCAAGGAGTCTGATAATACATACAAGCAAAAGAATACAGGCAGGTATTCCAAACAGAAGCTGTAGAAAGAACAAAATTAACATGTAGATCTTTTTGAAAAGATTCAGTCTACAGAACTGGGATTTTAAAGAGAGATACTGGCAAACGAATCAGGCGCATCTGATATGCACAGGAAAAAATGTCAACTTGAAGGGTAGATGTCTTCTAAGACAAAATCTACATTACCAGAGAATTTCCTTGAACTGAAACAAGCTGCAAGATGGGCTGATTTCTTAAAATATTAATAGTAAATTTTGATGAGACATTCTCATTATGCTTTTACTGATGCAAATTCATTAAATGGCAATGATAATAAATCTTGAGAGATTAAGTTTATAAATGAATATCAAAGGATTGTTTCTGGGTTTTTTTAAGACCCCGAGATTTGTTTGGCATGTAGCTGAACAATCATTTATCTTTGCTGACAGCCTGGTTTACATTACTAGACTATGTGCTGCTGTACACCAAATGGCATTGTCCAATTGAGTTTTATTTTTAGGTTGCTTTGTAGCAGATGCAGACTGGCACATCACTGCTTACTCCAGTGATGTGTGTTACATTCCCAGCAGGAGCCCCACTGAGAGGGGAGGAAGGAAACTAGTTGCAGAAATGATAGTGGTGCAAAGCACGAGTCTCAAAACTCTAGTGGGTCAGCTGCCAAGAATTACTACATGTGAATGGTACTTTAAAGCTGTCTTTGCTTCCCATTAGGGACTCGACTTACAATCGAAAAATCATACATAGGGAATTTGCTAGAACTTTGAATTAATGTGCACATTACCGAAACAGCGTAAGTTAAAGTCACCTCCTATTTGATACTGCAAATTCCTAATCCTCAGACGTGTATGCTGTTCACTGCAACAATGATGAACATTTAAAGTAGTAAGCATATTTTAAAGAATACATTCCGAGAGCTTGGTTCTGCTGCTTTTAAGATGAGCAGCAATATTTGTGTTAAACTTAATGGGAGTAGATCAGACCCTATGACTGTAAGAAATGTATTTTTCTAGAAACCAAAGTACCTTAAATGTCTGTATTAAGACTTGCAAACCAGGATTGCGCAATGATTTCCTCTGTGAACTTGGCAAGTGCTTTTACTGTGAATATAGTAAAAAAGTATACATAATTTAACAACTTTTATATCCTTCAACATGAAAAAAATATCTGCTTCCTTTCTTTTTAGACAAGTATTTTTCCTGTTGGTTTGTCTTATTAGTGTGACACCACTAATGCAGTTCCAAAAGACTAAGCTTCCTGGCCATTGCTTCATTAGCAGAATTATTAATTGTGCTTCCTGAATTTCTATTCATTTTCATATTGAAGTCAGCAATAGTAACTTTTAATATTAAATCGGCAAGGCTGACAACTAGTAAATAAATAGATCTTTATTGAAATTGTAAACCGAATGTAACATAAAAATCAGAGGAGGCACCATTGCTGTTCTTCCAGTCACCTTTCAGAGTAAATATCTTATTTCAGCTTCTCTGCTTGTAAAGGGAAAGAAACACTGAATTGCAAGAGACTGGGTGAAGTTTATATGTAATGTCTAAAAATACTTCAGAAGGAATTTACCTGTCAGTATTGATTACACAAAAAAAGCAGAAAAAGCTTTCTGCATACAGTTGGCTTCCCAGAATACACGAAAAGAATACGTGTGCTCAGAGCTGCTTTTGTGTAGCCACTGGAACCTGGACGATTGGAGGCCATCATCATGCAGTCTTTCTCATCGAGCAGAAATCCCGGCTGCTTTTGAAAGGGGCAGTCCCACCATGCCCTCAGCCTCAGACTTTGCTGCTGCTTGGGCTGTACATGCAGTAATGTTCTTGATGCTGTGTGCTAAGCCAGATGATGAGGCTTGAATAACAATCTTCTGCTGTGTATTATCTTTTTTGCCAGAGGTCTTTTGGAAAAGAGAAAGATTTTTGCATGGACACTAAACTGGAGTCCGAGTAAGCAGTCTGATGCTCCATAGTGTCATCTGCAGCTTGAAAACAACTATTGCATGGGGCCTGATTTTATTGCCATTGAAGTCATTGGTGTCTCAACATTTTCAGTTGTGTTCCTATATTAATGTTTATGGCACAATTGCCAATTGACCATGAAAGTTTAGCCTGAAGTCACACATATATATCTGAGGTGATTTTGTACTATTCAAGTAAGTGTTCTTGACGACCATTAAAAGCTCTGATTTCTGTAGCAGTGGACATCACTGAAAATTTATAGTTCTTTACTCATTATTCAAAAGAATACCCTTGCTTTCTGTAGTATGTGATATAACATAATGGTAAATTATAAGTTAATTTCCTGCCTAGTTAAAATCCATTGTGTATAGAGGAATGGTACCCAAGATGAATGTATTCCTATGCTACCAAACCAGATTTAAATCTGGTGGCCAGTAATTGTTTCATATAACAAAAAAAATAGCGGTCTTTGTTAGAACCAAGACATTTTAGAGACACTGTGACTTGGCAGCTTTAGCAAAACAATAGTTAACTGAAGAGGAGATTTTTTTTCTGTGCTAATGGAAGTGATATAGTGTCACAATTTGTAAATTCAGGAAATATATCTTCTAAAAATAACTCTTAAGACAACTATACACCTCTCTCAAGTGTAGGATTCTACTGCTGGGTTTGGCTTCCATGATCATATAAACAGTAGTACCTGTGCTCCTCTCAAAAGAAATACGTAGTTTGACTACACATGCATCTTAGCGGAGACAAGAGACCCAAATGTGACAAAAAGGAAATTGCTCTCATCTTACAGAGTTTGATTAAAGCTTTAGGCATAGAGCTTTTTAAATGACAAATGCTCAATGAAATAACATTATGTCTTTATACTCCAGAGCACTATTAATCTGAGGTTTCAGGACTTTAAGAAATGTTAATTAACTAGTTACCATTCATGTAAAATGTTAGCATTACAGTCATTTTGTGGGCTGATAACTGAAGCATGGAAATATTAAGTTCTTCAGAAAGGATGAGATTGGGGTTCTCTTCCACGTGTATTCCCTATCAGTTATTTACAGAGATGTTAACTGCTTATGCAGTAGTGGTCTCCATGCATCTTCCATCCAGTTAGCCCAAAAGGAGCAGGAACGATTTTGGGAGAGACTGTGAACAACTTCAGTCCTATGCAAAGCAGGACGTTAATGCAGCCTGAAGCTTTGCGTTGGACACTTGGGAGCCCAAATATGATGGCTAAGAAGCCAGGCAGTGTTCTTAAGGATTTGAAGCAGTTGCATATTCAAGGAAAGAACAGAGACACTGTTGGCTGTTCTGCAGGAAGGTAAAGGTTTGCATCAGTTAAATTTTTTTTTTTTTTCAGAAAGTTGCCTGCTATAACTATGGTAAATAATGTGCAAATTAGGAAGCCACTGTTAGCTCTATCAAAGTGCATCTCTGCACAGGCTTACGGAAATCTATTTGTGATTTCAGTATAATTAAAGAATATGATCACTGCAGAATATGACTCACAATAGAAATTCTGTGCTGTGTGGGTATAGGAATTGTTCAGCTAATATACATTTAGCCTAGTGTTTTGTTTCCAACAGAAGCCATCAGCAGATGATTTGGAGGAAGGTGTAGAAGACCCATAGGTAATGAATAACCTGCTGTACATATTAGATCTCAACCTGATCTTAAATCTGTTTTGAATGTTAAAGACCTGAAGCATGGCATTTTCATATACTTCCCACAATTTTTTACTAAAATAAATCACTACTTTTGACTATTATTGGTAACAATTTAACCACTGAATCTTTTTGAATCTTGTGAAATGCTTGGTCTCGATTTCCCTTAACAGTAAGTTTTGTAATACAATTACATGCTTATTTTATTATTGTTATTATTGCATTTCACAGCAAATTTCCTCTTGTTTTCCTGTTAGAGGGCAGCAAGAACTGAAGCTCAAAACCTACCTTTTCTGTAATATTAATATTTTAATGTTTTTTTTAATCACAGGCCTTTCAGGCCTGCTTCGTTTTAAGGGTAAAAACCAAACATCTTTCAGTCTGCCTTTTCTCTGGCCCAGGTCATTCTTCTCATCCTTCTTTTAATTTCATCTAGCTCTGCAGTATCCTTTAATGAGATCTTTGCAGCCTGTATCATTACACTTTCTTCCACATGAAGATATCAATATCGATTTCTCTAACATTCTCCAACTTATTCATTATCACTTTTCTTATGCATCCCAGCATTTTGTTTACTTGTTTTGACCACAGCTAAACATGACCTCAGTAAGTTTTCTAAGCTGATACATTTTTTTAGAATGCTGTGAATCACATAAATAACTTCTTTTCTTTCCTTTCATAGCACAATATTTATCAAAATTGAGGTTTACTTGCCATCAGTCTGCCCATGTGATATTGTCTGATTAGGTCTTTTGAAGTTCTTTGCAGTCCTTTCTAACCATGGTATAAATAACCTGTCATCTACAGATTTTGCTGCTTCTTTTTCAGATCTTTGCTTTCTTTCCAGATCAGTAATAAATATATTAATTCACAGAGAACTAGTATTTTACGTAGTAAAATTGCTAATATAAAAAGCTCTAGTTTTAACAATTTTTGTGTCTCTGAGAAACTTAGTGCATTTCCCACCTCTGTTTTAAACTGTATTGCCATTACCCAATTTAGAATGCCAAGTAATTAAAATATGGTGGCTTAACGCTCATTTATACTCTGGCTCCCTTTTTCATAGCAGAAAAGCTATTTGTAACAATAAGAGACTTACAGAAAATATCTCTATTATGGACCATGCCTCTAACATAATTGGAATTTTTTTCCCACCGTAGTACAATTTATGTTCTTAGGATGCCTGTGTTACGGGGGTTTTGGCCCACATAATTATTTCTTAAAAGGAAAAAGATGCCTTATTTAAAAAAAGTAATTTTGGGCTTCTGAAACTTGAGTTTTACATGTATAAAAGAATGAATTTGGTGCTTTGGACAAATCTCTAGTATAGTGAAGGTGACATCTTTCAAAAATGTTGATTATTAACAGAACCCCCAGTGAAACTATTGAATTTCCCATTACCTTCAATGGGTAAAGAGGTGGGCCACCACTGATGGCATTCAAAAGCACTGCTCCTGAGTATAGCCATCAAAACAAGTGATGTTCATAATTTTTTTTCAGAACGATTATGTTTGTGTGACATCATTATTGATGTTCAAAACAAGGTAGTAACCATTTTGCAATTCCCTGGTAAGGACAGGGGGAAGTCCATAGGACCGCATACGGATACCGAATACTCAGTGCAGTATTGCCATCTGTTGGTAACTGCTTAGCAAAGCTGCAGAAGAACTGCTACAAAGCCTTGGACGATGAACTGCCACGCTGACTCGCTGTAGATGATTCCTATTTTCTGCTTCCGAGAGGCTGCGTTTCCTTGGCAGGGCATTTGCCCTGTACTGCTGCATTGGTGGGGAACTGGGTGGACAGGACAGGGTGGCTCTGGCTCCCAGCTCTGGCCCAGATTGTTCAGACCCTCTTCCACATGTGAAGCTGCTACCCAGGGCAAAGTCTGCGAAGACCAGGCAGGTCTGTAGCAGGAATATTTAAGAACCCCATCCCCCACCCCTCCGTGGGGGAAAGGGAAGGGAGTGGAATCTGCAAAATTTTCTCTGAGTGAGTTTTAAAACCTGTAAAACCTGTGACAGATAAAAAGCATATTAAAACCGCAGTTCTACTTTCTAGCCGAGAAGTGTTTGCGTATCATGAATCTGATCAACGGCAATACTTTTTAGTACAAAAGATATGGCACAAGACCTGGAATCCGGACTGTGGAGTTCCAGTTCCAGCGACTCATTAGGAAACCCTCAGAGAACCATGCAGAGGTTCACTTTTTCTGCACTACCAAGCTGAGATGCTCTGCAGCAAGTTTCAGGAGTGCCAAGCATCTGTCCGGTGGATTGAAGATCTGATACCTCTGCACAAGATCCATAAATATCCATGTTTCCTAAACATGCACATTCCAAAATTTTGTCTTATCTAATGAACCAAAAGTCCTTACGAGGACTATATGAACCATACAATTACTGCAACCAAACAATTACTACATACAGAAATTAATTCCAATCAACGCGCGATAGAAAGTATTCGCAGTGGGAGCCTTCAACAAAGTAATCACCACCTGTGATTCCTGTCCTGACCATCAAGAAAGACTTAAAAAGTATTCTGAAAATACAATCCCAGGAACAAAAAAATGGCAGGGCAGAAAAAACATGGATATAATGGAGATATTGATTTTACAATACATTGACATTTTCCACACACATACTACCTCATGGCCCAAAGGAAATGGGTAACTGCTGTTCTCTGTTCTGTGTAAGACCCGTATTACTTCTCCCCTTGCAAGTTTCCTCCACTGTTGCAGATGCCGAGTACCCTTTTTTCCCTCAAATCGTTTAAATTATTTACCTAGCAAAGTTAAATTCAGAGGAATTTCTTCCTGTCTATCCTTAGCATGAGGTTTGCTCTCCCCGTGCCAGACCTGAAGAAGAGTTTGTATCTGACTATCACAGTCTGAGTAAAAAGATTACCTCTCCTTGCAAGCCACCCCTTTCTTAAAAATTTAGGGCACTTAAATTTATTAGAAATACTTAAAAATGAAGGTATAGATGATCAGCTCAAATATTTCAGAATTAGTACATTGACACAGTCAGTCCTGACCTCAGATTACTATGTGCTTTTTTCCTGAAGCCTGCTCCAATCTCATAAAAAGTACATTTCTTTGCTGATCTGAGTGAGCCCTATTCCACCCAATTCACTGTAGTGAGTGTGCATTCGGGTTTATCTCACTGCTAAAACCAAAAGCTGATGGCTGTGAAGCACTCTGCAAAGCTGGCTCCTTTTTTGTATTTGAAACCTGGGACTGGATTTGAAAGTCTGGTCCCATTTCTTATTACTAGTCCTCAGAAGAATCCATTCTCTTGCTTTCCCTGCGGCCACTCAAGTATTTTGTTTCATTAGTGGAAAATGAAAGCAGGATTCAAGACTGTAGTTTTGTTTGCTTTCATATAATAAAATAAGTTAGTACAATGGATTTAAATGGAAGTGGAATTATATATGAAATTTTTTTATCATGCCAGAAAATTTCAATTAGGGGAAATTAGCCACTTGGTTCTTTCTGATAAATTAATCATAGAGATTATCTATTAAACGTGCCACTTAACCTTTCTGGCATAAGTGCCTGAGGCAATAGTATTTAGGCTCTCCACATTCATTTGGAAATATTAATTTCTATGCAGCTGTCTTCCAAAATGGAATTTTCACTTGTCTTTTTTATGAGTAGGTGATTATGCAGCTGTTGTTAATAGAGGCTGGCATTTGTAAAATGGTAAATCCACCATTGTACCCTATCAATCACAAAATTGATCTCCATCAATTACAGAATATCCTTTACTAAAATGCCCTTTCTCAGCCCCAAAGGGTGTCATCCCTTGCTATGATAGCCTTTGGCCTTTTTGGAATGGCAATGTGTTTCAGCCGGTTATTTTGGAAGAGCTGAAGCACCACTGTGTTGACACTATCTGTCTTCCGTTAGTTTAAGGTTTTGCCTTGACTCTGCATTATCGCTTCCATCTACATTAGAGCTGCCTTAAAATTAATCCTGAGGGAAATTGGTACGACAGCTATCAGCTGTCAAAGAAACAGCTGTCTCAAGTGCTGAACCTCCCAGGTCCAAATCCTCCTTCTACCCTCTACAATGAAATCAATTGGTCTTTTCAATGTAGACAAGGCCTTACTGTCCCTGTAGTGGTCAGCTGTTGCACAGCTTATGGAGAGACAAGCAACTCCTGGAACAGCTACAAACCTTATCCTGTGGTCTTTGAAGATTAGAATTAGGATATCTTTCTCATATGTCATAAAATTTGCATCGTCTGCTGCAGGAATAGTTTGAACTCTAGAACTCTCTGAGGTGTGTATACCCTGTATCCTAGGGGAAGAAGAGAGGAAGTAAGAAAGCACTGGCACCAAAGGAAGAGGTCTAAGAAAAGGAAATGTGAATGGCAGATAATTTTTAAACTTTAAGGTTAATGAGATGAGAGAGAACATCTCAAAATCTTAGAATAAAGTGTTACAAAAGAAAGTAAATGGAATTTACATTACGTGAGCAGAGAGCACATTAGTTATGGGTAACAAAATCAGCATTTTAGAAAGCGGAATTGGGAGCAAGGCAGTGATGTTACAGTTTGTCCATACTGTGAACTAGAATTAATACATTATTGACTACCTTATTGATTACCTGAGCCTATACATTCTTGCACAGATACAATTAAGTATGAGAAGAATGCTTGTGGATTTGGGATGTGAAGCCAACAAAATGCTGCTGACTTTGGGTCTGGGTCGGATAAACTTGAAGATCTTCAAGGTTTAAGATCTGGAGGATTAGGAGACAATTCAAATAGTGCAAGGACTATGATAAAAAAAGACATGGAAAGGGAAACAAAAATTGAAGAGAGCTGTGTTGAAACTTGAACTGAGGTATAGTTGGGCAGGTGTGCTGCATAAGGACATGGGATTCAAACTTCATACGAAAAGGAAAAGAACAGTTACAACGTTCACGATTGCTGCCTGATCAGAGTAGTAAGAAGCTGCAGAGCTATACTGTGTTTCGGTAGTTTGGAAAGGAAGTGGAAAAGTGAGGTGGCCAGAAAAGAGGACTGTAGTGGTGAATGAGGATTTAAGAAAGGAAATGTCAAAAGACATTTTAGCAGGTCATGTAACAAGAGGCAGTGAAATGCTGAATGTGAAGAGAGTAACACCTCAGATAGAGCCCAAGTTTTACAGTGAAAGGCAGGACAGGGGAATTGCCAATTTTGAAATAATAAAAGCAGAAAAGTAGAAGCAAAATTGAGACATCATCACCATTTAAGAAAACAACAGGATAGCTGGGAGGACCTGCAAGAGAAATGAATGTAAATTTGTATACATGGCAGACCTTCGGCTTGAAGCTAATCAGTAGAAAGAGGTGAAGGTCTCTGAGAACAATGACTACTGCTGATAGCAGGAGGGAAACTCAGGAAAAATGTATGTAAGGAATCCCTGGATTTGGTAGGGATGTGGTGAGACCACTTTAATGAAATCCCATTTGCCCTGATTTGAGAAAAATCAGACAGGTGAGTCGGAAGCATTTCACGGCTGACTATCAAATGCTATCAGTAAGGTTAACATTTTAAAAAGGATTTTTTTTCTCTCCCTATGACTAATAGGAGATATTTATTAAGCCAAAGAACTTTACATCCTGGGTTACAGCATGACTATGAACAGGAGTCTAGGATTATTGAGGGTTTTATCCTAAAGGCCTTGAAAAGAAAGGAAAATGTGTAAAGTTTACATGGCAGCATGCATCATGACCTAAGTGGCTTCTTAAAGACTTACTGGGCACTTGTGTCCTTCTTTGTGGAATCAGCTCCATAGTCCAATTGTTACTTGTCATTTTATTTTCCTTCCTTACATGAAGGTATGCATGGAACCATACCCACTGATGGATGGTCAGGTAGATTCAGGTAGCATGAGAGAAGTGGCTTTGCTTTGGAGAAATTGCCCAGACCTATGACTGGCAGGGATGACAGTGGCCTCCAAAAATGTAAAAAAAATGAAAATGTATCAAGTGATTAAGTTTATTTTGCTGAAGAAAAAGGCTTTGGCCTATTAAACAGTTATTTTAAGTCTGAAAAAGCAAACCTTAGAAACAAGCAAGTGTGAGGTAAGGAAGGACCTTTTTTAGACAGTCTATTGTCACTATACTAGAGGTACACATTTGCTAATATAATTAAGGATCAGTTAAGAATGATCTTTGTTTTGCAGCAAGGAAAAGATGCTGATTCTGCTGCTTAAGACTTGGGCTGTGATTTCAGCAACCTGAGTCAAGTTCATGCTCTGTGACTCTGATTTAGGCCCAGATCCATAAAGGGGCTTAGGTGCTTAAAATATGACTTCACTGGGATTTATTCACCTAAGCTGCAGAGTGCAATCTCTGGAATTTGACATACTCCTTTACACGCCTGTGTTTAAACCACATTCTGCTTTATGCCCAGAACGGCCTTTTTTTCCCCTGAAGAACGGCGCGGCTGCTTGCCTGCCTGCCCTGGCCTGCCTTCAGAGCGAGCGGGCCTGGCAGCACAGGCGTCCGGCCCCGCCACCGCAGCTCAGGCGTGTAACCTCCTTATGTAATGGCCGGGGAGGAAGCCAAGGTTTTCAGGGTGCAAACCAGAGCGGCCGAGGTGTCGTGCAGGGGCCATCTGAAGTAGCGGGTGGATGATGCTGGCAAAAAGGGTGGGCACCCCTTTGGGGGGTTTAGATGTCTAGCACAGGTTTCGAGGGGGGCGTTGATGCCAGGTTGGGGTTCAGAGCCGCATCCCTACCCCGAGGCCTGGTGCTGGGACCACAGAGCGAGCGGTGCTTCCCTCCCCAGCTCGCCCAGCCCTTCATCCCCTTCAGCTGGGCTGCGCCACGCAGGACCAGGCCGTGGGGCCGACCCGGGATAAAAATAACCCCGAGAAGAGACATTATTTTTAACCTGGTCAGCTCCCTATGCACCTACACGAGCAGCGGCCCTGAGACGACTGCGGCGGCCGCCCGCGGGCGGGGGGGCAAGCAGGGCGGCCGGCGAGGCAGGGTCCGCCG
>WAAD01038364.1:0-23492 GCA_013389945.1 Fregata magnificens | reverse complement strand
ACCTTAATGGTTCTATGATTCTATGATTCTATGTATGAGTCACACACCTGTCTATGAAGAAGTTTGGGTTTTCCTTATTACATTTTTTTATAAAGTAAACATAATTCCTAACTACAAGCAGCCACTTTTTTGTTCAAGGTCCAAAGGAAGAGAATATAACTTATACATTTTCATCTATCTACTTTAACATGAAAATATCTCACATTTTTGGTAAACTCTTTGACCTTAATAATACCTTATGATAGTAACTAAGCTGATTATGAACTAATTAAATCTTTCACTTTATTCAAATAAGGGACCATTTGATTGCATTGAGTTTCTTTTTATAATATTGAATTTCTATTGCTGGACTTCTCTATGCTTTTCCATTTTAAAAAACACTTTCTCTTTACTTACTTTTAAGCAAATATATGCCAATAAATATTTACTGCCTACTGTAGCATTATTGTAACATTAGAGTTCCTGACACTTATATGAATGCTTGGAAAATGAGATTAAATCTTGTTTTCACAAATAATCACATAGACTTCCATAGATTTCTGACAGAACCTAATCTGAAATACTTTAAGCTCAGTTAGTTACACAAATTCAATTTTCCACCGTAAAAATTCAGATGCGCTTCAAAAATATTAAAATACTCCCATTGTTTCCCTGTGTTTTAATCTGAACTAGAAGTGACCACCATCTTCAAAAATTAAGTCATAATGGATAATGACAGAAATATTTCTGCTCGTATTGAATGCATCCTGAAATTTTATGATCAGTGCTTGTTCACATCAGGTCTTTTGCTTTTGCTTTGGTATACCTTAACTTGAGACAGAAATATGAATGCTGTAGGCAACATTAAATGAAACTTGCCCTAGCTATTAAGACTTCTTTTATGACTGTTATGCATCTATATTTCTTCTTTCAACTCCTATGCAAAAGTTCCACCTAGATAAACAAAACCTAAGCAAAAACATTATGAAATAGCTGTATCATATACTTACCTCCTCAGTTTTGTCTTGGACCTTTTATAAATATCTCAGCATTACGTGAGCAAACAATGCTCTGAATTTTTGTTTGTTTGAAATTTTTATTTGTTTGTTAAATTTTTTACTTTTTTAACAAATCTAAGCAAAAGTCCAAATTAAGCAAGGCTGCAAATCCTGTTCATCTATCTCCTCCCTGCCAAGGTTATCAACAATAGATACCATCAGCAGCTAAAACTGAAAGCATTAGCACTGATACAGCCATACTCTGTATAACGTCAATATAGCAAACAGAGAATCAAAATACAATTTTGAATAGCTACATAATTGAACTCTCTCTTTAGCAGTAAATTTAAAGCCTGGAGTGTATTTCAGTGTTTCGGAAGATAAACACCAAAGGACTTCACTTTGCATAAGTAATTTTTCTGCATCCATTCGTATAAATATAAGCATGGTTGGATTCTTTAAGGTAAATATTACATTTTTTCATTGGTTCATCTACCTTTCCTTGGGTATATAGTCTTACATAGTCTTAGTAACATCAGTTAATAAATTGCCTGTATGAACACCTGTATGCACCCCTCTAAAGAATTCTGAATGTTCAAAAGAAATGCTTAAACAGGAAATGATTCAATATTTGGTAAGAAATATGAAAGATTTTTCCCAAAAATAAAGAACTGCTATTAAACAGGTAAATTGGCCACTGGTTTTTATTTCAGATAAACTTTATTAGCTGTCAGAACTGAATCAATGACCAACAGAATACCTTTATACATGTTTTATTGATATTCTAGAATCTAAACAGAAGTTAATGAATGGACCAGACTATATCCAACAAAAGCATTTTTTTAATGAAGTGATAAAAATATTATCAGTTATTATAACTCTTCTAAAATCTTATGCTTTTTATTCATTCAAATGAAAAAAAAAATCAATATTGAGACAATATATTGCTAAGTTATTTATTAATACATTTATTCCTATTTTGCATAGCATAATATTCTCCCCAACACCCAAAATGCCATGTCACCAGCCCTTTTTTTGCAGTGGGGAGAAGTGGGGAGGGAAAAAGCAGCTCTAACTCTATTATCTTACTGTTCACATAAAAGATCTAGCACAGTTTGCTCCTCAGTGACAGATTTCTAATCAACCAGACACTTCAACTGCTTCATTTCTTTTCTGTTTTATCCTGTACTACCATGCTCTTCCTTAGATCTGCCTTACAGAAATATTTAATAATATTTTTCAGTCCAAACATTTCAGACTCCCAGAAATCGACTTCTTTCAACTGAAATGTAGTCTCCCCTCTACCCATTTTTAATTAATTCTTCTATCAATTAAATGATATTTTGAAACTCATGAGTGGTACTTAGTCACTCAGCTCCACTGACTTTTAATTAAAGGTGGGTGTCTAATTGCCCAGAGTGCAACTGAAAATTGCCCTGAAGTCTTTGTAGTATGTACTCATTCCTTTATCAATCTCAAATGCCGCCTTCTTGTACAGTGAGTTGCTAACATAATTTTCTCTGAAAAATCCTTAATAATTTTCATCAAAACTAAACAAAAGGCACAAATGCAGAGAGGTCAACAAGACATTCACACCTCTCCAAATTTCTCTGTCAGTTTAGTGTGACATTCATAGAGAAGGTGTGCTCTGCTTCGGTAGATATCATTGCAGAAATTCATTTGACTTGAACAACATACAGTCAGTCCCAGAAAGGGTATAAATCCTCTCAGAAACCACAATAATAATGACTTCAATAGTTTCTTCCTACTAATTATTGCAGATCTTCCATTAGCCTTATTAGAAGTACTGTATTTTTAATAAAAGGGAACAGTATATTAAAATTCAGCAAACACTTTTGAGAAATTATGTTCAGTTCAGCCTTACAAACTACCTTGGAGATTAAAAAGTATTATTATGAACCTGAATAGACACAAGCAAGTTTGGATAAACAGGAAATAGTTTATATTCCTGTGTTAGGCTCAACCCCGGTTAAATAAATAAGAAGGAACTAAATTTTGATGCAGAACTTGAAGGGTTCCAGGAGATCATAGAGTCACAGAATCATTTAGGTTGGAAAAGACCCTTAAGATCATTGAGTCCAACCATTAACCTAACACTACCAAGTGCACCACTAAACCATGTCCCTAAGCACCACACCTACACGTCTTTTAAATACCTCCAGGGATGGTGACTCAACCACTTCCTCTGGCAGCCTGTTCCAATGCTTGACAACCCTTTCAGTGAAGAAATTTTTCCTAACATCCAATCTAAACCTCCCCTGGTGCAACTTGAGGCTGTTTTCTCTGATCCTATCAGTTGTTACTTGGGAAAAGAGATCGACACCCACCTCGCTACAATGCCCTTTCAGGTAGTTGTAGACAGCGATAAGGTCTCCCTTGAGCTTCCTTTTCTCCAGCCTGAACAACTCCAGTTCCCTCAGCCACTCCTCATAAGACTTGTTCTCTAGACCCTTCACCAGATTCATTGCTCTTCTTTGGACACAATGATAGAACACAGAAGATGAATTTGTTTTATTCACCAGTGATCCACTAAATGGCTGGAAAAGATCACTGCCCAGCTTCTAAAGAGATGTCCTCCAGTCTTTGAAGAAACCTGGCATTTGTTAATTGTGGCCAAAATGAAGCTGGATTAACAATGGGATCCTCAGTGTTCTTTGAGTTCTTTGAGTGACACGACCCATTCTTCTGTCACTTACTTATCAAGCTTTGCTTCATATAACTATACGGAAGCATAGTTTCCTGCAGGAAAGCATTAGGCAATACAATGGCATGAAGTAAAGAAAGGAAGACTTGCAGAGAAACATCAAAAAAAGTTCCATGACTTCAAGGGTCAAAAAGATACCTTGCAAAGAAAAACACAACTACTACTGCTCAAAGCATTTATATAAAAAAAACCCAACACAAAAAGCCCAACAAAAAAACCCTGGATACAATGCTAGAAGAGTGTTTATAGGCAATTATTTGTTGCACTAAATAAATGTAAGAAGCTAATAGCACTCTAAGGAGTATTAATATTTATTTAATACTTCTGGTTATAGAACTTATATTAACTATCAAATATGGACTCTAGCTCTACTGCTTGTTGCTTGTTCAACGAGAACAAGGGGGGTTTTATGAAGTTAAGACACTGGTGGCAGGACAGGGGGAGAAAATGGGATGGGAAAACAAAAAAAAACCAACCTCGTGGGTCAAGACAAAGGCAGTTTAATAAAAGCAAAGGCCTTGCCCAGAAACAAAAGGAAAAGGAAAACAAAGATTCCACTCCCCACCTCTCACGAGCAGGCGACACCCAGACGCCTCCCAGGAAGCAGGGCCCCAACACACGCAGTGGCTACTCTGGAAGACAAGCGTTGCAAACAAAGAATGCCCCCCACCCTCCTCCTTCCTCCCAGCTTTTACTGCTCAACAGATGTCACATGGTATGGAATAGCCCTGGTCAGCCTGGGTCAGCTGTCCTGGCCAGCCCCCTCCCAAGATCCTGCCCACCCCCAGCCCATGGAGGGGTGAGGGAGGGAATGTTGGAGAGACAGCCTCGATGCTGTGCAAGCACCGCTTAGCAGCAACCAAAACACTGGTGTCACCTCCAGCCACCAACTCAAAGCAGAGCAGGCTGCCAATGGGAAAACCAACTTCATCTCAGCCAGACCCAGTACAATCAAATATCAAAGAGCACCAGTAATTTGGAAGAGTAATGATCAAGACAGCCCAAAATAAATAGTGCTTTAATTTTCCTGACTCTAGCTTTTCAATGAAATATTTGGCAAACTTCAAATTATCAGGTATAAACTTGTTAAATTGAAATTGCAAAAGTTGCGGGTTTCCTGTAACGGAAAGGGAGTTTTTGCAAATCTCTAATTCTGTGTTTATCACAGTCAAAACAGTGGAAAAAAATTCCAAAATCCATATTAAAAAAACCCCAACTTACCTCAACATCTGCTGGTTTTTTGTGACTGATTTTACTAGGTATTTATTAATTCTATTCCTCCTTTAATTTCCATCTCATCTTACAAAATAATGATGACTTTTTTATTAAGGATTCATTTTTATTTGGATTAAAAAAATATAACAAAAATAGCAAGGGAGCCAGGAGACCCGTATGGATGAGCAAAGAGCTTCTGGAGAAACTCAAATGCAAGAGGGGGGTTTACAGTATGTGGAAAAAGGGGCTCAGCACTTGGGAGGTATATAGGAATGCTGTCAGGCTATGCAGAGATGCAACGAGGAAGACCAAGACCCGCTTGGCACTCAGTCTGGCAAGGGACGTCCAGGTTAACAAGAAGGGCTTCTTCAAATACATCAGCAGTAAAAGGAAGACTGGGGCAACTGCGAGCCTGCTGCTGAACGAGGTGTGGGCCCTGGTGACGCAGGATGCGGAGAAGGCAGAGTTACTGAATGCCTTCTTTGCTTCAGTCTTTACTGCTAAGGCTGGCCCTCAGGCATCCCAGCCCCCAGAGGTGAGAGAGAAAATCTGGAGTAAGGAGGATTTCCCCTNTGCAGGTCATCTCCATGCATGCAGAGGAAAAGCAGGTTATCAGAAGTAACTCTCCAAGGGGAGACCATGCTTGGCCAACCTGATAGCCTTCTATGATCCGTGACTGGCTGGGTAGATGAAGGGAGAGCAGCGGATGTTGTTTACCTTGACTTCAGCAAGGCTTTCGACACTGTCTCCCATAACATCCTCATAGACAAGCTTAGGAAGTGTGGGTTAGATGAGGGGACAGTGAGGTGGATTGAGAACTGGCTGAACGGCAGAGCTCAGAGGGTTGTGATCAACAGCGCAGAGTCTGGTTGGAGGCCCGTAACTAGCGGTGTTCCCCGGGGATCTGTACTGGGTCCAGTTCTGTTCAACATATTCACCAATGACCTGGACGAAGGGATAGAGTGTACTCTCAGCAAGTTTGCCGATGATACCAAACTGGGAGGAGTGGCTGATACGCCAGAAGGCTGTGCTGCCATCCAGCGAGACCTGGACAGGCTGGAGAGCTGGGCCGAGGGCAACCGAATGAAATTCAACAAAAGCAAGTGTAAGGTCCTGCACCTGGGCAGGAACAACCCCATGCACCAGTACAGCTTGGGGGCTGACCTCCTGCAAAGTAGCTCTACTGAGAAGGGCCTGGGAGTGCTGGTGGACAGAAACTTGGCCATGAGCCAGCACTGTGCCCTTGTGGCCAAGAAGGCTGTCAGTTGTCCCAACTTCTTGTGCATCCCCAGCTTACTTGCTGGCTGGGAAGTGTTAGAAGCAGAAAAGGCCTTCACTCTGTATAAGCACTGCTCAGCAATAACTAAAATATCCCTGTGTTATCAACACTGTTTTCATCACAAATTCAAAACATAGCTCCATACCAGCTACTACTGACGACAAGTAACTCCTTCTCAGCCAAAACCTGTGCAGCAGCAAATGCAAATAGGATTTTTATCAATTTGATATCTATTAAGAAATCCCCAAATTATTGATTTTAATTTATTCTTCACTGAAATGAATTTATTTCCCTATATAATTGATCATTTACAAATACTACTGTGTGCTTTTCACTATCCAATTTTTAGTATGGTGTTGAGCAACATAGAGTGATCTCCTTCCCCAGACTGTTATGCAGAGTGGTTATGTGCCATAAACCTTCCTGTTTACCATGATATTGGCCCAAAATGATTCTGTGAGGAGGTGCACATTTTATCTTGCTTTGAAATCTGGGTTTGGGGCAACACTCAGTAGATGAATTTCCACTGACATTCATAAGGTATAGAACATGATGCTGGTGTATACTCTGAAGAGTGGAAATCGTACCATTTCTTAAAGTTTGCCTTCAGCTTAAATAACTAACATATTAAATATAGTTTCAAATTTCTTTTTAGGGCTCCCTTTCCCTTCCCCATCCCTCTCTACTGTCTCTATTTTCTACTGCACATGCTACTCCTTGTTCCTGTTTTTTTCAATTGAATGGGAGCAAAAGGCACTAATCTTCCTCTAACGGTGGAAGTCAGTGGAGCTCTGCCAACTTGCAAAACTTTCTATTCCTGTTTACAACTCATCTGGTTAAGAAACAGAGAATCTGCAAAGAAACAACTATTGCCATTATCATCTATAATGCCTCACATGGTACGTATTTCAAATGATAGCTATGGATATTCCTGCTTCCCCTCCTAATTAGTGATCTAGATATGATTGAAATGTATCATTTCTCCATTAGTACAATATGCAGTGGTTATTATAAATAAAAATAGTGGTTAACACATTATTTTATTCTTATATATATTATATATATATATATTCTTATATATATTCTATATTGCTGGGAGATTTTTTTTTATTCCATGCAGTTCTAATTTGTAGAGTGGGATTAACAAAACTAATCTGACCTAATGTCAGAAAAGATCAGAAAAAAACACAAAAATACTTCTACTGGATTTGGTTTTGCTTTCCTCTGCTGGAGCCCACATCCTAATTCTTCATTACAGAACATTCTCTTTAAAATAGGGCACCAGAACACAGGAAAAGTATACTATGAGCTGGAATTTTTAACATGCGTACTTTTAAGAAAGCCAAAGTTGCTGCTGACAACTGCATCATGCTTTATATATTGGTGAAACCTGCTTGTGCTAGGAGTGTGAAGTTATTTTTCATTTCATATAGCAATGTGAAAAAGCAACACAGATGTTCTGTTCAGGAGACTGTGCTTGAATTTTCTTTTCAAAGAAGTACAGTGTTGTTTTCATCTTATACAATGAAGAAGAAACATCTGCCATATAACACATTTGTTTTAAAGAATATGCTGTATTTTTTAAT
Source organism: Fregata magnificens (assembly GCA_013389945.1). Lineage (NCBI taxonomy): Eukaryota > Metazoa > Chordata > Aves > Suliformes > Fregatidae > Fregata > Fregata magnificens. The sequence continues at coordinate 15,710 of WAAD01038364.1, read as the reverse complement.
GTATTACCTAGGCAACTTGAAATCCAAGGTTTAAGAGAATATACACAAATAAAGTTATCAGGTAACAGTAAAAATAATAATTTCTTAAAGATGAATCTATGAATATAACTCCTTCGAAGACTTTAGATTGTTATGGGAATTACAAATTTCTTCTGTTGCTTTTTAATACATACTTGTGTATTTTATTTTTTTACATATCACTACTTTAAACATATAGCTACTGTTCTTCTACTGTCATATTTGAAATGTCATTCCCCACCCTCTGTACTAGATGACTGGACTACTAGTTCTTGATCTAATTATTAATCTGTTTCTAAATGCTGAATTGTCTCTACCTGTTGCAGGCTTTAGAATTACTTATTAGTGCTGTTTTCAATGGAGACAGCTTATTGGTCAATGCTACTCAGATAGCCTGTTATCTCTGGGCCCTAATCCCCTCTTTTTGGTAAAGGGCACTGAGTAAGTAATGGGACCATTAATGTAAAGGCACCATTAGGAGGAGGTGCTGCTCGTAACCTGCTGATGAGGCCTGCCAGTTGGAGACATTCTAGTGCATCTTAGAAAGGAAACAAATAACTTGACATTAACATTCTGACCAATTTAATGCCTGACAGGCCTGACGTCTGGAAAAGGTTTCTATTTCTGAGTAAGACTGCTAACAAAACACTACAAAGACAATCCCTTTGTTGGGATGATTGCAATCTCCTTGACTTTTGTCTGTCTAGGCTGACCCAGAAACCCTTCACTGGTTATGATTTTCCTCAGAATAAACATCAAACATAAGTTAGGATGTAATTTGATCTATCAAGTAACTTTGATGTCAATGACTGTCAGACGCTGTTGATACACTGAGTGCTCTAGTATGAGTAATAGTTGTTTTATCAAGACTTTGTTTTTTCTTTGTCTCTTGAAGAGGCTTGGAAATAATCAGAACAGATTATCTTCCACAAGGCAGAATAGGTTCTTCAAAGATACTTATCACCCTTTTTATTCAATATGGTAGCAGGAATAGCTAGCAGGAACAGTGTTAAACATGAGTTTATTCTACAGTGCTACTGTTTTATGTATCAGTTTCCTCTGACTTCAAGGGCTTTGGAGAACACAACTGTGAAAATACGACTGTGAAAGCAAAGCTGTTAACAAGCAACCCAATGAGTTACCCAAAAAGCTAATAGTGATCCATTTAACTAAATGGCTATTGTCAACCATTAGTTACCTAACTCTGCAATGAAAGGATAATGTTGAATTCAATTGTATTAAATTACAGGAGTTCAAAATGTTTCTTTTCATGTTTGCAATTTGTTCTCCTTGATGTACTTTGCTTTCTATGACTATTTCCCCTTAACTAAATCTGAGCTTCCTTTTCACAGGAATAATGGTAGAGATAGAACAGACCCGTTTAATGAGATAGGTGTTACAATACATGACAGCGTGAGAATATGAACACCAGAATGCTCTGAATTGCATTTGTTCTTTCTTGTTTTCCATATGGACATCAGGCTGAGAAACCTTGACCTCTCAACAAATTATGTCCTTCCAAGTCTGATATAATTATAGATGCAATTGTTAGAGGTGGAGAGGGAGAGGAAATTGTTGGTTTAGTTTCCTGAGCAGTCAGTATCTTTGCAGGAGAATCATACTCTGAAATTTTCTTTCACCTTCTTAGTATGATTTTGCTGACAATTGGGTTCCTATCTGTTTGGGAAGAGCAGTGGCCAAGTGTAGGCACGTGAGTTTTCCTGCACTTGTTTATTTATTTGGAAGGAAATTTAACTGCGTAAAGATTTTGATGCCCCGATGGTGGGGTTATTAGTCTATAGCAAGTTATTGTATCTAGTGGCTAGATTTGGTTTTTAGACTTTTTCTGCAAAAGGCAATGCAGTATATTATTTTTCTAGACAAATCCACTCTGGCACTAGCATACCACAACTTCCCTTCCTTTGTCTGGATTATTACAATTTCAAAAAGCTCACAGTGTAGCAGTCCACTTTCTGAGGAGTCCTTGTGCTTTTGATTCCTTGAAGCTGCCTGAAATAAATGAAATCTCTTTTCACTGCAATTGGAATATAGACAGGTCCCATCCAGTACTCTGGCACCCTTTTTCCTCCAGTTTGTTCCATCTCTTGTGCTAATAAAAGCAGATGGAAGTAGACTGGATAATGCTGTTTTGTGGAAAATCCATTCATCAGGAGCACTTCGCCCCCCTCCGCCCCCCAAGCTGAAAATAGCCTGTTCTTTGGTCAAAAGTTTTATTATGTACAAACATATCCCTCTACAGTTCAAAATCTGAGAAACAGCAGAACAACAAACTGAAAAAAATAGTTGAGCATCTCACAAACAACCCTGAAAAAAAACCCAAAGGAAAAAAAAATCTTCTATCAATCAAACACCTTTCAGAAAATTTAATTAGTTAATCTGACACCTTTCAGCTTTTACATATTTCCCTATATTTATTATGACTTTAAAAATGCTTATTTTCTGCCAAATTATTCATAATAGGTTTAGAGAACAACTGCTGTCATTATTTTTTATGTAAATTGTTTGGAGGGAAAGGACTGAAGAAATATTAAGGGATTATAAAAGTATCTGCTTGCTTGGAGATTTATTTTTTTACTAATTAAAGAATCATGTTATAAATTGGCAGGCGAGTGAGGCATAAAAATATTGCAGATCTTCACTGTTCCCAGTAATTTATACTTCCAAGGTGAAACCTTTACATTTGCTTTACTTCTTGCCCTACATTTGAATCCCAGACAGCCATATTAATAGTGACCTCAGGAGACTCTAGTCATGCTGCAGGCCAGAAGATTCTTGCTAATACGGTGTAATGGTTTGGCACTGTCTGTCAACTCAGCCAAGCAGTATCTTCCTCCCAAATGGGCAACCTCTATAAAGGGTGACACCCTTACCTGGTTTAGTGAAATCTGGGAGTTCACTCCTAATTAGAACTGACAAAAGCTTGACACAATCAGCAGCACTGGGAACTGAAATGCAGTTCCCTGAGCATAACAAAGTCATCAATTCTTTCCTTTTAACATGATTAAGAGCCCTGAGGATAACAACAGAATGTGAGGGAAGGATAATATGATCAAAAAGATGGAATTCTGCACCGTCTTTATCTGTGGCATGAACCAGGTTTTAACAAAAGTAAATTTCAGGACCTGATACAGTAACAGCAGAAATAAGTACACTTTCATAGAACTGAGAAAATACTAGACAGAATGTTACAAATGCAACCTTTTTTTTAAATAAGACTCATTTGTTAAATATTTTAAAAGAATAATGGAAAGGAATCAATACGTATCTGTAGTTTGGGTGAAGCAAATGTACTCTTTCTTTAGAATTATTTATAAAAACATACAAAGGGGTCTCAGACAGCCATGTATTTATAGCGGGTGGAAATTTTCAGTCACATTTTCCAAGACCTTGGCTTTTCACCGTATATATGCAAAGTGAAATGGTTTACTCTTCTGTAGCTGTTTAATGAAAACTACTATGTCAAGACAGTCCTTGTCAGCCATCTCTAGCTGACCCTGCTTGAGCAGGAGGTTGGACTAGATGATCTCAAAAGATGCCTTCCAACCTCAACAATTCTGTGAATAAATAAATGAAAGTAGTGAAAGTGGATCAGGGAGTTAATGTACTAACCTTTAAACTCAGGATTATGCCTCTGGATTTGATCTAAAAAGAAGATGCATTTGATGCTCACAGGTTACTTGTACAATTGTCCATGAAGTAAAAGCAACATACTCAGTTGAATGCACGATGAGCATGTGGTATTCTGCCTTTCCTGACAGAAGCAGAGTATAGGCTGTTGTCAACAGTTGAAGCTATTTTGGCGAGCTCTATGTGGATCGACATGAAAGCTCAAGGAGAGGTCGTGACAAGCCATGGACTCAATGTTATCGGTATCCAAATAGATTGGTTTCTACCAGTGTTTTAGTACAGATGTCCAATGCTTTCAAGATACTAGCAGTTAGCTGAAAAATATCTGAGTCAGATTTATTGCCAGTAAGAGTAAGATGATGCAGTATGGAAGAAATGGCTTGAAGAGGTTGCCAAGCTAGTGACCTCAGAGGGCAGTTGTCTTAAGATTCAGGTAATTGAACTCAGCTCTGCTTCTAAATGCATAGACAGAAGCTTGAGATAAATCTTTTTGATAAGTGCTATGGGGTATTCTTGCTGGAATAGAACTTATCAAAATTAATATGCATTGCTTTAGAAAAATAATGCAATGTAAAAAGGAAATGTAATGAGGAATCTTAAAGATAAGTGGTTTGCATTCATATATGGGTGTCATGACCAAATGTCAAATATGAAACACATGCCTCCAACCACATCACATATGTAGTTCAATATAGGATTAGAGCAGCAAACACAGTCCAGAAGAACCCCTTGAATATTAAGGCCAATTCTCTGTAATCGTAAGCAGCTATAACATAAAGTTTGGAAAGGTACATGGTACTTTATTAAATGTGGGTTTTTTTCAAATATGTCTTTTAGTCTTCTGTATTATTCACAGAATGGAACAATTAGTTTAGTATTTGGATTGATGCAGTGAGAAGTAAAGTTTTTGACATCCTCAGTGAAGGACTTTTACCTCTGGAATTCTTTACTGGAGGAAAATAGAAGCTATTTTCTGAATATAATTCAAAATATTCCTTTATTCAGCAGGCAAAAATACAACCATTTAACAGATGGATATAGTAACCATAATAGGTTTTACTCCATGGAGAAAGCAGAATGTTCTGGTCTGCGAGCCAATTAGTCTATCTCCAATTATTCTGTGTCTCAGAGGAAGACTGTTGATTCAGGAATCTAGTTCCCACTTGAGATTATTTAACTTCAGGCCATTTTCTAATGTTTGACCATTCCATCAAACTCCCTTAAAACTATCTGATATTATAGGATTATATACAGTTGTGGGAGATTTGCTATTTCTATCTGTACACAGCTGTTTTATTCCAATTGTAAATATGCTTCATGGCAGTAAAAAAACCCAGCACATTTTGTAATGCATGGAAGGTGAATATTTTGATTCTCTGACCAGATGAAAGGAAAAAAAACCCTCACACTGTTATGTTTTTTATTCTGTAGAAACAGAGGAAACAGTTTAAGAACCAGGGTGAGAACATGAGGGAGTTCATCATAAGAGAATAAAGGCACCTCACAAAAGCTCTCACCCTCTGGTTGTAGGGTAAATGCACATCAACATCTATAGATCTGTGTCAGGTGAATCTGAGTCAATGTCTCTTCCAAGCGGATAGTGCAGGAGACAGAGCATTCAGTCTGAATCAATATTTAGAAGTACACAATACTGAACTGAAGCAAAGCAAGTGCTCATATGCACTTAAGAATACACACACACAAGCTGTTAAAAAGTGTTCCTCATTAATTTGTTTGTCTTGATCTCCCCGTTGTGCTTCACTCTCCAGCTTGGCAACTTAGCAGTGGCTCTTGCCAAGCTTCTCTTTTCCTTCTCCATTTTAATCCTTTATCTGGTAGCTCTGGGCTTGCCTAGGATTTAGCCTTGTGAATATCTTTGATACATGCATTTAAGTTTGACACATCTTTGCAGAACCTCTATATTGACAACTCTGATTTTCACATTGAGGCCCTTTTTCAGGAATAAATGCAAGATTTTTAACTTTTTTTCTCACTGGAAATAAATATTTAACTTCCAAATATGCATGCAGTGTTATATATATGTTAAAAAAAACCCAAACCTATTCTTCTGTGCTGTCTATGTTAAAAAAACCCCAAACCCAAACCTATTCTTCTGTGCTGTCTGTTTATATGCCGTAAGTGCCTGAGCATGTTGGGAGAGTAATTGGCACAGGGCTGCCTAGTACTACCACTCCTGTGGATGTGATGGAAAGTCAGGGGAGTGAACTGAGCATTGAGTCCATCCCTTAATACATCATATATGTGTGTAAAAGTGTCAAAATATGCTACTACAGGAGAGCTGGAGAAGAGCTCTTCATCCCCAAAGCAGAGGAAACACGTTGGATTTTGATTGAATTACAGGCTGACTTCCTGTATTTTGAAATTTTGTATGGCCTTCATGGTGAAAGTTTCAGCTAATTATTAAGCACTGGGAGTATCTAAAACAACCACAAATAAAACTACTTGGTACCTCTAAGGGTGGTCTTTTTTTCACTATGAAATTACATGACACTACTCAAATGAATGCATAATATTTTTTAAACATCCTTTAATTAGGGAAAGTTTGGGACTTCTTCTGTACATTAAATATTTTGTCATTCCACAAAATTGAATTCTTCATCAGACTAAGTTATTAATTTGTTTCCAACATACAAGCTGCTAAGAAATGTAGGCATTTAGAGGATGAAAGGAGAGATTAACTATTAATGCAATGTGTCATCAGTATTTGACACCCTACTTAGCATGACCATTATCTACTGCTATCTACAAAATTTATTCTTCATGCTCCCACTGTATTGCTAGAGTGCCATATGGCCATGCTTGTTTTTCTTCAAATAATTTTTACATAAACAGCTGGTGAGCTGTTTTCATTGTAACATGGCACATATTTTCCAAGACAGGAAGGACTGATGTAACACTAGTATCTGCAATGCTTTTCATATCAGAATTGTAAGGAAACTCATATGTATTACTCAAAAACTCCAAGCTCATTCTGTGTTTTGGTTGTTTTGGGGAGAGCCTTTTTTTTTAATTGACTGCTGAGCAAAAAGGTTACATTTTCCCACTTTCCACTGATATAATCTTTGAAAGTAGACTTGGTGTAGAATAATGCTTAATCACGCAAAAGACAGTCAAATTATAAAGTCTTGTGGAAGCTCTTTGATATTCACTTGATTAAAAGTTGAAGTTCAGCTAGCCTAGAATTTGACCCCTGTCACCTTATATAAAGGTGAGCTTACTGGCAGCAAGGGGATTATTTCACTTACATGGTAACTAACTTATTTAGTTTACTGTCTTATCCTATACAATTCTGAGGGAACAGTACAGTATAAACAGTAACAAAAGCTGAGTTAAAGTTGGATTTAAAATCTTTTCCTTAGCTATCAAAGGTGTTTTTTTCAAGCCCATGCAGCAAAGCCTGTTTCAGCCAGTGATATTAGTTTGCAACAAGCTTTATGTGAAAATTAATTTTCCCAACACATTTACCTGAAAAGTTTTGTGGCATTCCTGCCTCTCACTTGTGAATAAAGACAAAATATATCACAACTGCTTATAAAAACAAAAAGAAACTCAAAACTTTAAGAAAGAGGACTAAAGGATGAGGAAATACTTTACTGATTTAAAGTAAGGCTTTCTGTTGTTTTCACAAGTATGAGGAGTGATAAATATTTTATATATTTTACTACTGGCCAAAGCAAGCATTTGTGAAGGAAATATACACCACGTGGCAGTTGACAACTGTTGAAAACAGTTTATTGAAATGTGTGGGGAATTCTGGGCTGGTGATGTAAAACTTCAAGTGAGTCAACTGTTGTTAGAAATGTAGGGTGAGTTTCCATCCCTAATGTCAGTCTGTCACAGCGAGCCACATGACACCAGAAAGATAACCGGTGGAATACAGGTGTAGGACTACACTGAAATGGTCATTCCATAGCTGCTGAGCAAATTAGTTCCTGTCAGAAAGAACCTATAATAAATTCTTCTGCTCAAGGATCTGGTAGGTTTTTTTTATTTTCTAAGTAGGTTTTCCTGCCTGTTTGTACAGACATTCTCTGCAGATTAAAGCAGTAAACTGATGGGTAAATTTACATGCTCTCGAATTCTACAAGGAATAGCAAACACTGCTGAAAATAAATTAAAAGTCTTACTAATAGCAGGCAGTTTTTAAAAAAGGTTGGGACTTTCTATGGAATACTTAGAAATCGCTGGCAGGCTGTGAGGGACTGAAAGAGTTAATGTGACTTGATGTCTCAAACATCGTAACAAACTGTGAGCAGGGGGTTGATTGACACAGGACAAGGGGGGCACCTCAGAGGATGCGCAGTCCCAGGCTCTGTGGTGCCTGACATAACAACTTGCCAAATGTGGTCAGGGGTCACACAGAGTTTATTCAAGGAAGGGGCTTGCGCCTGCCCAAAAGACCCCTCGTGACCACCCCCCACAATGGCACATGCGCAGGAGGTTTAGAAACTTCTGGAGCAAGAACCATACAAGCTCACAGGGGGCGTAACTGAAGGCAGGGCTTAGACTATAAAAGACACTACCACAAAGAGACGTGCATGCCCATCGCCAGAGGATCATCATGTCTGTCATCATTGGCGCTGGTTCGTCGCAGGATCCAAGGGTGGTAATATCTCTCTCTTTTTCCCTCTCTCTCTCTCTCCCTCCCCCCGCTTCTTTTCTCTTCTTCTTCTTTTACAAATAAGAACCCACAACAACCAACGCTTTTGCATGTTTTCAAGTTCAAGTTGCCTTTCCAAGTTCAAGTTACTTCTGTGTTAAAATAAAATGTTTAATTGGTCGTTTGGTGTCGTTTCACCTTAAGTTAGTCCGAGGGGATCATTAGAACCTTGGTCGCTCTCCTCCCTCTTCTCAGGTTGGGACATGACACAGGCTCAGCCTTGCATTTTTTGGTCTACGGACTAGCTGCTGTTACTACTTGAAGCAATTGCTCATTATAAAGCCATTTCAAAAATTAATAGTTAATTCTATCTAAATTTAATATTTTTTTATATATCATCAGTGGCTGACTAAGAAAGTTTGAGACCTGCTTAGGCTGATGTGGTCAGAAGTTATGCAACAGCTAGCTAAAATGAATGGAAGATTGAAAATTCACCAGTTCAGAGAGGAAAAGCAAATGTCCCCACCACCTTTCTTATTCACCCTGCTTCAAACCTAGCAAGCACCCTGGTAAACGCTGCTGCCCAGAGATCCATATCACTTTTTGCTTGTCAAAGTAACTATGTGATTTGCTCTAGACTGGAGCCTGAAGCAGTCCACTGTCTCTGCTGCCAGAAGCCAAGATGCTGGCAGACAAAAATAAGCCTATATCTCCTGGATCTCTGTTTGTCCAAACCACCTACCGAATAAAAGGAAAAATTTGACCTACAAATGGCCCATCTCTCCAGCTGCATGGATTCTGAAGCAAGTATAGTATCACCAAAGGGAAGAATGAACACTGGGCATGACAGAGAATCTTACCAGCAGGACATGACACAGGCCCAAATGGACCTTCTGCTCAATGGGTAAGTGTTTGCAGGTTCAGAGCATAAGGGGGTTGAGGATGCCAACTGCTTACTCAACACACATGTTCCAATTTTCTTTATTGTTACAGAACATTGTCATAACCGCTCAGTGTAATTATTTTGTCCCATAAAACCAAATATATTTGGTAATCTGTTGGCCTATTTTCTTCTTTTCTTTCCAAATAACTTATTACGTATTTGCTATATTTTCTTATTGAAATTGTGCAGTAATACTGCCTTAAAGAGGTAATAATGATTATGTGATAGACCACTTTGCATTGTTAAAACTGCTTTTTATGACTCTATAACTGTTTTAGCCTGGTACTCATATTCTGCAATTTAACTTGTGTTTGTACAGTATAGGCATTACTTTTTCTGTTATGCCATACCAGCTATGAAAGACTTAGCACCCAAGGGATCAAAACTATGGCAAACAGTTTATTACAGCTATGATAATAAATAAATAAATAAATAAACAAACAAACAAACAAACTAACTTTAAATATTTCTTAAGTAATGAAAAACTATGGCAATAAATGCTGGTTGAGGGATTAGTGAACACAGGCAAGCTAAAGAAATCCTCAAACATTGAGTTTTAGACCAGATGTGATTTGCATCCCTATAAAACAATGTATTTTGGAAAATAAGAAATATTTAAGCTTTGAACAGCTGCTGTATCTATATAAGGTGTTATATTTTAACAGTTAAAAGGTATTTTATTTTCTTGAGCCTTTTAGTGAAAGCTGAATTGTTACTCTAAAAATCAGGAAAAAAACAGGGAGGTGAAGGGAAAATTCAGAAACTCTTTAGCCTCAGTTTCAACCAGGAAATATGTATTTTAACTGATCCTTTAAATGTATCTACTTTTACTAGCCTGTAAACACGCACCTTTTAAACAAGATGCATTCACTTGAATAAATATTTTCACACATCAGTCAGACATTGATTAAACTGGTTCTCTCTAAATCATCATCTAAATGCTCTGCTGAAACAGGGCAAAGGGATTACAGCTTCCACACAGTAAATTCTCATTTAATTCCAATACTAAAGGAAAAAAAAGTCTGTTATTGAGCTGCAAATTCTGAAGTCAAGGTAAAGATTAAAGCACCGATCACTGAGCTCATCTTCCCTAACCTTGCATTAGTAGGCATTGGAATTGCTACTATTTAACATTGTTTGAAAAGACCTCTGCTTTTGATTAGGAACAGTACATGCTTGTGAACAGTAAGAAAAAATATATTTTCACAGAGAAATAAGTATTCCCTCAATATATCATTAAGACATTTATTTGCATTTTTTGTTGTGTGATATCGGGACAAATGTGTATATGCATATGCACACAAGCACACACACAGAGGTATATAAAAGTTCCTCTTTCTTTAGCTGACCAATATTAATCACATAATTAAAGAGATCTCACTATTTTGCCTCTAAGAACCTTTCATGACCACAATTTATAATTTCCTTGATGATCATGGAACAGATATTTGTCATGGGCCTTTGCGTTTGGTCAGAAGTCAGAATATGTTTATGAAGGAACATCTGAAAACATGGCCCAATTCCCATGCCCCTAAGATATCTGAGAACATCTAAGACATCTGAATCCATTTAGATTTAGGCTTTTTAGATCTGACCTTGATATAAGTATTCCCCTGTCCTATAGCTTTAAAAATAAATAAATAAGAAGATGTAAATTTCTACAGTAAAGAAAACTGAGGTTGAAAAAATGTTTCATGATCTTCTTAAAAAGAACCTAAATATTTTTATATTCTGAAAATGAATATCAGATTTAATAATTTAAATTCAAATTTAAATCTTTCTGATGTTCAAAAAAAATGACAGAGTTAACTAATTTTGCCTCAGAAATGTTTCAATCTGTGCTTGTTTTACTTACACTCTATGTTTTGGTAGCTGAAAGATACTCAAGATTTAATCAATGTTATAAGAGAAAATGAAGTTCTATCAGCTTATTAGTCAGTAGGAAGCTGGGTTTCTAAAATCTAATCAAAGCAAAGTTTCAAACCGGCTCACATTAACAAGGACATATCACACTATTTTGGTACATTAAATACAAATTCATATGCGTGATATAGTGAAAATCGTTGGATATTCTAAGCTTTGCAGAAGTGGAGATGTGACAAGGCAATTGAAGTAACAGGACAGGAAGACTCTTGGATCAACTGTGCAAAATGCAACAGTCCTTTTTACATACCTCTTGACCAAAATGTTTTTTATCCGTGATGCTCTGGTGTGCTACAACAGAGTGTCATTTGCTGTTGTATACACTTAAAGACAAATGCTCCCCTGCTAGGTCTTAATGTTGATGGACAACTATTGGGATAACAAAAAGCCCTGAACTAACCCCGAATTCCAGTTAACTGTAATTTATTTGATTACTTGATCTGTGTGTCTTCACTGTCTTTTTTTTTTTCTATCAGAATGAAGATAAAAAAGGCTGTACAAGGTCAGACCAAATGTTTATCTAGCAAAGTATCTGGTGCTTCACAGTATCTGGTTACATGTGCCTAGGAGGAGTGTGCCAGACCACGCTAAGCAGGTACCACCTGGCACCTTCACCATAGGTACCTGGTCGGTACCTATGGCCGGCACCTTAGCTTCCAGCGTTCTTCATATGAGCTACTTGGTCTGTTCAGCCTGGAGAAGAGGAGACTGAGGGGAGACCTAATCACGGTCTACAGCTTCCTCACAAGGGCAAGAGGAGGGGCAGGTGCCGATCTCTTCTCCCTGGCGACCAGTGAGAGGACCCGAGGGAATGGCAGGAAGATATGCCAGGGGAGGTTTAGGTTAGACATTAGGAAAAGGTTCTTCACCCAGACAGTGGTGGAGCACTGGAACAGGCTCCCCAGGGCACCTAGCCTGGCAATATTCAAGGAGCATTTGGACAATGCTCTCAAAAACATAGTGTGAATTTTGAGATTGTCCTATACAGGGTCAGGAGTTGGACTCGATGATCCTTGTGAATCCCTTCCAACTCAGGAGATTCTATGATTCTATGATTCTTCATGAGCTGGAGGCAATGGCTTTGAAGGCATCTAAGCACACATCACGGTGTGGATCAGGAGTGACCTTCTGAAACAAGTCTCCCAACCATCCCCACCCACTGTGTGGGCAGCAGTCTCTGAGACCATGAAATTTCAGATGTAACTACACAGGAAAGGGTCTCTGGGACCCCACCTGTTATGCTTCAGCTGCTAAGGGGATAACTCCAGGCTAGAGCTTGTACACAGCACAAAGCCACTGCAGTGTTCATGGTGTGCATGCCAGGTCCCCAGCAGCAGCTGTTTTGTCTTGCAGAGCTCTCACCAGGAGTACCACAGCTCTGCATGCACCAACTGGCTCTGTAGCCTGTCCTCCACTTCCCAGCCAGCCTGAGGCCAGGTCCAAGATGGCGGCACTGCAGGCCAGGGCCTGGCAGCAGGGAAAGCTGCAGCACGGTGAGGAAGAGTGTGGGGAAGCCTCATCGGGGGCCTCAGCCCCAGGCAGTGTTGAGGGAGGACCCAGGCCTCAGCTGGGGCTTCGCCCCCAGGACAGCCATGTGAGCCTTGGAGCCACCCGATCCCTGTAGCCATGCACAGCAGTCCCGGGTGGCGGACCCTGGTCACTGTCCCCATCCTGGCTCTACTCACCACTTCCAGGGACAGCGAGATGGGGCTGCTGGGGGAAGTCCCTGCCCCAGCCTGCCCTGCTGCCCCACCATTGTGCACCCCAGCCTTCCTGCAACCTGGCAAGGGTTCCTCATAACTTGCCAAAACTGACATCGACTTTTTGTTTTTCCTTCCTCACAGAGTCTTCCAGGAACCTGTTTTTGTTTGAACCCATGCGAAGTTATGCCATGCACTGTATCTTCCAACAGTAACTTAAACAGTTTAACTTTTCAGTGTGTGAAAATATGTTTACTCTTCTTTATCATCCACATTATTTTTGCTTAATGCAAATGGTCTGTCTCAACTGCTTTGCACTGTATATTGATTCAAATGGATTCCTCTCAGGAATCAGGCATCTGCAGATCATCAGAGAGCTGCTCTCTTTCCTCCCAAATTTGAACACCAAAGGAAGAAGAAAACTGACAAAACCCACCTTAAAATGCTTGACTATTCTTTTTTACAAACATTTGGTAGCTGACTCTTGAAATGTGACTTATGAGCATAGAGTATCTAAATTTTCAAAACTAATATCTCTATTACTTGCAGCAGTAGGCTTCTCAAGACAAACTGAGGATCCTTGAAATATATGTGAAACAGGCAACTAACAACAGGAGAGGCTTGTTAAAACCAGGAAAAGAGCAGCACTTACTTTAAGTTCTTCTTAGTGAGTAGTGTTCCTTCTCAGTCACCTTGTGAGCATGATGTGTGGAAGGGAAAGCTTGATGGATCAGCTTAGGGTACCATTATGTGGTGACTTGAGGCAGGACTGGCCCTGCTATCCTGCTATGGGTTTCACAGATATAATTTGCTATTCATTCAAATGAAATATTGCTAGAATTTCTGAAAACTCTTCTTTTTAATTTAATTTTTTAGTATATGTGTATAAAACAACAGGTTAGGGAAACAGTCTCTGAATTTAGGGATTTCATGTTTGCAAGGTCACTTCATCACTGTATTCAAGGGTCAAAATGGTTGGATAAGCTTTTGTTTATGAATATTGATTCAATTGAATTAAACAACCAGAGGAGCTGGAAACAGCTGCAACAGAAACCAACAGGAACTATATGATTAGCGCTTGGTACATCCTCCAGTCCATGCAGAAATTATTCCCTTCCCACAGACCTGCAATACCTCCAGACAGTGATTTGGGGACAATTCCATGGGGCTCGCTATAGAAAAAGCAACATCAAACCACATTTGATTTCAATTACACAGTTTTAAATCCAGAGCAACATACGCTTTTCGGTTGATTTAAGTCTGTTTGAGAATCTGGAATAACATTGTGGTTTTATATCAAAGGTGCTGTTTAATAAAATCATTCAGCTCAGAATCAGCCTATAAAAACAAAAAAAATCACCAGGAATTAAATGAATAAAAATTAAAATACAAGACAGTATAAATTGTGCAAGAATAGAAAGTGAAGGCAATTTTGCTTCAATTTTATGCTCTCTCAAAGGAAAGCTTGCTTGATCTGAGTGAAATATGGAAGTGTTTGTAGGCCACTGTAGCTGTGTTGTTGGATTTTTTTGTTTGATCACCAAATCTTGCTTTTTGTCTCTCCCTTATTTTTGCATGAACAAAACCCTATAGATCCTGTTCCATTGCCTGTATATACAAAGGGAAGGATTTATCTTTCCTAGAAGGAGAAATGGAGTTTGCAACTGAAATGTCAATATTTTTTTATTGTTAAGATTGGCTTGTATTTTGTGAGTAGTGGAATTGTTTTTCTGTTTCCAAATAATTTTTTTTTCCTGCTAAAAAGGCTAACTGTGTAAATAGAAACTCTTACTAATATATGCAGGAAAATAGAGAACTGAAGTTGCAGTTAGTCATACAATTTAAGAAAGGTTTTGTTTTATGCAGCATCTTTCACTAACACTGTGCTTCAAGATAGGTTGTGCAATACATTAATGTAATTGTCAAACTAAATAATATAAATAGGAATTTATATTTGAAGTGAAATTACAAGGAAGAAGAGAGAATCTTTAAAAGGGAGATTTTCAAAGGTAGAGAGGCAGGTAAGAAGTGTAAAAAAGTTGTTCCAGATTTTATGTTCTGCATAAAAAAAAAGATTATTGACAATGAACACTGTGAGAATTGGGAATAGGCAAAAAAGGAGAAGATGTCAGATGTACACGTTAGTGTCTTTAGAAGTAGACTACACAGTTCTTGAAAGTACAATATTAAAGAAAACAAAAAAAGATCATACAGCAGTGATCCCTTTTTCCTTGACTCTAGTATAATTCCCCAAGGAGATTTTCTTATATAGATTTATGAAATGTGGTTGTAGATTAGTCATTCAAAGTCTACAGCAGAGATTGAATGAATGGAAAGTGTGAGGTCAGAGTTCATTCCTAGACAATTAAGAAAAAATAACAAAAGTTAAGCACCAATAATGCCAGACTATAACAAAGAATGATGTTGAATAGAGACATACTTTTAGGGGAATCCTTCGTACCCAGAATACAACACAGAAAACATACATTAATTGACTGTCATCTAGTGTTCCTGTAGTAATCAGAAATTTGATTGCTTTTCCTCTGGCCAAAGTCTTATCAATAGGTGCACTTCTTGTGCAGAAAGACGTGCAGATCAATAGATGTGGATCAAGGGAAACAGTAGTGACAAGTCATCCAAGATTCCCAAGGACTTTTTTGTTAGAGTAGCTCAGATATCAGCTTAGTCCCATGGACTAAATGCTTCTTCGCAGCTAGAATTAGGTGTGCTTTTGGAGCACCCTTTCTAGTCTAGTTTCATCTGAAAGGAATCCAGTTCATATACTCCATGACTGTCCCATGGTGCAAACAAAGGCAAAGCAAATGAAGTGTTCTACAAGCGGCTGGCAGAAGTCTCA
>WAAD01038361.1:78485-90072 GCA_013389945.1 Fregata magnificens | reverse complement strand
TATTTCCTCTAATCTAGAGTACATACAGAGATTGATAGCATATTTCAGAATAAAAATACACTTACGTAATTAATCTTAAAAAAGTATCTCTGGAGAGAGTTTATTGTCTATTAGCAACTGCTGACCTCCCAAAATATTTGTGCATGGATATATTTGTATGTCTGTATAGGTAGAAATCTTGACAACACCTACAAGATTTTAATGAGTAATTTTAGAAACAATGGAAAAAAACCAACATTGTAAATATTTTTTAATCCTGTGAATCATAACCATAATCGGTAACTCTAATTCATTTATTGTTCAAAACTTCTTTTTCAAAAAAAAAAAAAGTATTTTCCTTCCATTTCTAATAAATTTTTCATCTCTAACCTTTATACTCAAATATCATGGCTTGGCTTTTTTCTGCATCCCAGAACTAAAATTAGAATCACCGCCTTTGTGCTCAGGCCAAGTGACTAAGAGCTTTATAGAATCATCCACCACCTGAAAACCTTGAAACATATTCTAAAAACCATTCAGGTTGTATCATAAACCTGCTTTAACAGCATATTGCTTTGTTAATACTTTTGCAAGAGATTGTTTTTCTTATCTAATTTTAGATGCAGCTCCACATTATACAGATGCTGCACTTTTGTCTTCCTCTGAAATGCACGTTTGAGGGCTCTTTGGTTTTTAGTTTTAGGGGGTTTTTTAAGGAAAAATGTCTTTTTCCTACCAAGCCACCAACAGGTGCTACCGTGGAAATGCAGTCAATGAGGTTCCTGCTGTTTTAGTTTTACAGGCATATTGTGCCTTTTCATGACACAATCAATTCTTCTAAAGGACATTTTTATAGCTGTTTATTTAGATTCCATGTTTATATTTTCCTGCATTTAAGTTTTGTCCATATTTTGTTTTCCTGTTTCAATTATAAATGATTACCATTTTAAGATAATTTAAGACAGAAAAACATCAAAATGTTAACACCTTTTATCTAATAATCTCAAACTGTTTTGTAAGTATTAATGAATGTTAGTTCACAGCATTTTTCTGGTACAGATAATCCTTGTCATTCCAAAGCATTTAGCAGACTGGAAAATAGACGTACAGTAGGATTAAACAACTTGCCCAAGATTAAACAATGAGTTGCAAAGTTAATTTTATGCGAGTAGGAGGAGCACAGCTAGATACATTTCCTCTGTGTGCGTGAAGGTAGCAATTTATGAATCAGATGAACACAGGATTGACAGACAGTGTGCTTTTTTGTCTATAGTCTTTAATGGGTGTCTGTAAACCACAGGTGGTTGGTAGACTGCAGCCTGGCATCCATGAATTCACGGTATGTTTACACCACAGGTAGTGGAATGAGTGAAGCTTGCATTTGCAAATGTGAATTTGAAGTACCTGTCTGGGACAGTAAACAATGGTATAGCCATGGCAACAAGAGCTCAGCATGGCTGGCTATGCAGATGCTGAACAGGTTTATAGATGGTGCTGAGCTCTGTCTTGTGGTGTGTACACAGATGGAAATGTGAGGAATTGACAAAAACTACTGCATGTGTATCTACATTGGGAGCAGTCATTCTTTGGACTGCAGAGAAGAGGGACCTTTGTGGAGCGTGCTCCAGCTCTTAGAACTCCTACTCTGGGAAGACCCAGAAGCTGCACCCTTCTGAAACTCCCACCTGGCTACAGTGCACTGCAGCAAGACTACAACAAAGTGATGTGGTTCATTAGTACAATTTACCCCCCTGCCTTTTATATTTAGCCATCACCATGGGCAATGTTATAAAGACACCCCGGTGAACAAATGCTAAATATACTGGCACTAAGTCAAGAAACAACACTGTAGTGCATAAGCATAGATACAAGTTACTTTTTGGATCCTTTTGTTGTCTTTCCTTCTATGTGTAAATTTTTCTCTTTCAGATCCCAGTCATAATGCTAAAAAGGTATTCTGCTTTTGGTTTCAAGAGTATTTGGATCAAGTTTGAAGCTAAGTGAGAATAACTATTATTGCAGTTTCAACAAGAAATGCACTGAGATACAAATAGAAGCACATGGATGGATGGACATCTATGATTTTCTTTAGCTCTTATTATGATGTCTGATGTCTGCCAAACTGTAATTATGGAAGACATAGGTCTTGATAGGAGGAATTACCTTGTTTCTGTTTATATTATAGACCTTTCCAGAGATCCATAGCCTGACATTCTCTTATGGGCTGAAATCAAGATCCAACTTTGAGACTTTCTTCCTCTGTGAAATTCAAATACCTATTTTTTTGCCATTCATTTTTACCATTGTTCTGATGAGAGAAACATACAAAAGTAACAAATGTGTTTATGCAGAAAGACTTTTTAAGTAAGAGGATACAGATCATTAGGAAATACTGCCTTGTGATTCAGTACTTAATTATGATGCTGTTCTACAGAAATGGATGGTGATGGAAGCAAGAAAGGAATTTTCCAGTGGCTCTAGGACAAAGTAGTCATGTACTGAAAGGAAGATTTCTGGCTTCAAATCACCTGCACTTATTGTCTGGCAGAACTGGCCCAGCTGCAGCACCCATTTGCCTACCCACACAGTCAGGTGGAAGTGCATGCTATCCTCTCAAACTCTTCACTTTGCACCACTTTCCTGCCTCTAAAATTTAAAGCTGCTGTTAAAGGAAAAAAAAATATTTTTGTACAAGAATCTTTCCTCTTAGCAACAACTGGATACTAATTATGACTTTTACTCCTTATTTTCATATAAAAAGCAGGCTAGTATGTCTCTCAGTACTTGGTTAACAGCAGCTGGAGCAGCTATCAATAGATCGAAAACATATACAAGAATAATTCTTCTGAAAGGTTTTCATCATTAGCTCTCTCTTAATTTTTGTGGTTTTACAGAGTTGTTAACATATTTATCTGTGAGAGACTGAGAGTCAAGTCAATAAAGAGGTTGAACAACAGTGCAAAACCCAGAAGTTTTCTTGAAAGAAAAGTTGAGTCATTTCTGCCTTCTGGTGCTGTAAATGGGATGCCTAGGACTGAAAGGATGGATGACTGAACACAGGCATTGCGATGGACAGAATCCATTATGCAAACCAGGGAGACTTTGCTCCAGAAAGGTAAGAATTCATGGCGTATTGCCATGAACTCCTTAAGCATTATGTATTGGTAGTGCAGGGAGAGTAGAGCTGTGAAAATAAGTTAATTTTTTATCTATGAATCATCAGAATATTCTAATGCTAGTCTAAAGGACTGAATAAATGTTGCACATTTCTTAAATATACAGTGTATATTATATGAGTTGCTCAGTGAATTAAAAACAGACCAAGCTGCTTCAGGCTTTAATATAAATTCTGTTTAAAACTTAAGCCTCAGATGCAGTCAGTCTAACTTTATGTACTAAGTGAAGTACTTCACAAAGGACCCTCATCACCCTAGGCTATCCCTCTAATCAGTGCGCTTCCACATGATGAGTGTGATGGCCTGAATTACCTGGAGGAAGTGCTTTCTTCTCTCCACTGACTCTAGAGAGACTCTGTGGAAGCCAAGCATCTCAATTAAATGCCTACAGTTAGATGAGAGCAACTTAAACTTGAATGCACCAAAAATTTGCATATGTCTTGGATGCTCAGTGTATAACTGACTTCCACATCCTCTTCAGACATCTTTTTAAGATGGGAACAGAGTAGACTTCCCATACCTTTATATACAGCAAAACTAGATGCCCCCTCAGATTTTACAACGATAGTCTATTTTTGCCCTGGAGCCAGTCAGCGTCAGGTAATGAAATTCTAAATTGTGGCGGCAGTTGCCTTTTCCATTTCCATGGTATGATTTAAAACGGATTAAAACTGTGTGACACGTGCCTTTTGATTAAGACCTTCACAGGGCAATATTTCCCCATTTTGTGTTTCTCAAGCTTTGCAGTTCCAACATTTTTGTTCCAACACTTGCATTTCCTTGAGGGGAGGGTTTGTAATCTACTTCTGCTACCAGTCTCTTCCACGCTACCAGGTAGTTTCTGCCTTTGTCTTCAAGACGTCAAAGAACAGCTCATTCTATGTCTTATTTTAGGGGGGCTTATTCCATTTTGGATAGTTTCCTGATGGAGTGCTAGCCAGTGCCTGTGGTACTGGCCAGAAGTACATCAACTGGTTTTTTTTATTATCTAATTTCAGCAGTTTGAGCTCCAGTTCTACCTTAAAATTAGAAATTTGAGGGGCAAGATCTTAATTGGCTGGTTCAGAAACTAAAATATATATATTCAGTTGGCTCTAGTTTGTTTCCAAAATTTGACAAAGCTTCAGGTTTCTTTCTATTTTAGCCGAAATAATTTAGTCTTTCCTGTATTCTAGTGCCAAAACTTTTTCCTTATTCAACTTGTTAAACAATGTGTGTGTGTGCATGTGCACAGCTCTGTTCTCCTGCAGCCGAGAAGTTCCAGCATTGTTTTCCATATGATCTCTCCCACTCATTCATTGACTTGGTCATTCTTTGACTATTTGTACCAAGCTTCACTTTGCTTGTGTAGGAAGCACTCCTGAACATACATGCATGTGCACTGAAAACACTGCCAAAACCACACTCAGAGTTCAATAAGAACAAAAGGCAAACCAGGATGGGGTGCATAATTCCACCTAAATGTCAACAAAGAAACACTGTTTGTGGACAAAAAGTCATAAAATCCTGCAACTTCTATTTCGTTCAATAAAATTCTACTCTGTGCTCTGTATTCTTCTTGGAGATTTGGACATCTTCAGAGAAATGCTGACAGTACCCTTACTGCCATAACTTTCCCAAAGCTTAGAGCAAGTTTGTCTTAATGTGATGAATGAACAGTTTTTCAGCTAATTGTTGATTCACTAAAATTATTCTTTCATCCTTCACTAAAACTCTGATACAGGTTACTGAACAGTGGAAAGGAATCAAGAGTTATGGAATTAGCCTTAATTTTGTTTAGATTCAAGACACTGTCTTCCATTGGAAATTAGAGAAAAATAAGAAATATATGATAACCTGGAAAATTTGAAGAGTCTGTTTCAAGTAAATTGATTAAAAGAGTCATTTTTAACAATTCCTGAGGTGGAGTGCAGTATGTTTGGAGTTCGTCTAAATAATCCTTGATCTGATAAACATGGTACTTTTTTTTCTGTTAAATTCAGTGTTTATAAATAAGAAATGATTCTTGTCATCAATTTAGAAAAAAGCACATCACTTTCTACTGAATTAATCTTGTCAACTTTTTTATTTTTCCTACCAGAAACCCATTTTCTAGGGTTTCTAACAAAATTAGAAATATTTGGTCATTATATTATGTAGCAGAAGTGGCAATGAAAAACAACAAGAGAAGGGGGAGAAATTAAACGCACTTAAATAACTACTTCCATCAAAGAATGTCCTATTTGCTGTAGAAGCACTCACAGGCCAGCAGCTTCTCAAGGCAAATCAGATATTTGAACGCAAACATAAGAAACTCATAGGCTTATGTGAATGGGATAAACTCTGTTCAGACTTGCAACAAAGTCCTGATCCAGACCTCCTGCCATTTGTGTTAAAACACCTGAGCAGATTTTTCAGCTGTAACACCGGGTTACATAAAATACTCCGTGTGATGGTGTGCTCCCCCTGGCCCTGCCCTGAACCCAACCCTTATCTCCTGTAATCCTTCTCCAGTCATAACCCTCACTGCCAGTGGTAATAGACGTGTCTGACTGCATCATTTCAAAGTGGATTCTGGAGACACATACCAACACAATAGTCAAGGGCTATTGTGCAGCATGCCCACCTAACCACAGTGAAGAGGCTGGGACCTGGGGTTGGTATGCAAACATGACTATGAGTCGATCATCTTACCCACCCATATATAGCGAACAGCCCGAGAGCCCTTGGAGCTCTCCTGCACGGCAGCGGGCTGCACGCCAGGATCCCCCCTTGAGTAGGGACGCCTCTCAAGGTTACTCCTCGAGGTTAAGAGATTCCTTGCCATAACAGATCCTCGGTAAGTGACTGATAGCATGCTAAACTTTGAAATCTTAGCTAAGTGATATAAAGGATTGATTGCGCATATATAATCCTTTAGACATAAACCGTTGACCAAGTCTGGGACTAGGATTGGATCTAGCCGCCCCTAGACTCCTCTCTGAGAAGGAGTTTAGAAAGCAAGGGGGTCCTTTCTGAACCTCATGACTCAACGGGAGGGTCTCCCTGACAGTTTTGTCTGACCCTGTCCTCTATGCAGTAAATAACCAAGTGTACCTTGCCATCGAATCTTCTTAAATCACTATCGCATTTACATTTACTAAAGAACCTTGTTAACTTACTACTTCATACCAATAAAATATATTTTGCTTCTCTCTTATGAGTGAAGTGCGCTCACACTCCTTCCGTGACACTCCTTTACAGTAAGTTCATGTTTATATAATCATTAGAAATCAAGTCCCAGCCCAACTTCCAGCCGTCACCAGAGGCATGTCTTGATTAAACAAATCTTCCCAGAATACAGAATAACCATGGAGATTAGTCCTGGAAATGACTAGACAATGTGGAAAGTAAAATACAATGATACCAAATCTCATAGGAGACAGAGAACATCTCTTGCTTATTGCAGGTGATAAGTGCCCAGACAGTATGATGATAAATACAAATATGAACCTAAACAGAGTGTGAATATACATGTAGTATCATTAAAATGTAATTGATTTAGTAAATAATATAACATATACTTCTTTTTTAATCATGTAGTAAAATTCTGAGTAAACAAATTTGAATAAAGCATATAATTTTGGCTCTGTGATTAATCAATGTACTCAGTTTTGTATATTTGGTGAAAATGATATTGGTACAATATTCATGGCCAAAATGAAATCAAATGTCTTTGGATCTATTGTTTTGCTTATGTATACTATAACAGAAAGCTCATATAAGGTAGGAAGACAACTGATTCTAGAGAACAGCTTGACACCTTTCAAAGAATGCTTAGATAAGGGAAATTAAATGTCATATTTTAGAGGAATATACGGATCAGTGCAGAAACACTGAATAAGAAGAAATCCTTATTTACCTTTACCCGTAAAGGCTTTGAATATTTGCCAGGACCTGACTCTTTGGAGCTAAGTACTCTACTAGAGCTGAAATAACATGTTTCGGACCTGATCCAGGTCTGACTGAAAATAGCTGCTATTGAATTTTATAGAACTTGTAAATAAGGTACGTGTTGAAATGAAGGTGAATACAGTGATTACTCTTTCTTTATTCTTTGGCCTCTGCAAAGAGGTGGTCTTTCTACCTCTCACAGCTGTAGTTATTTGCTCTTTGCAGTGGTTAATAGTCTGTCAAACAAACCTCAAAATCAGAATCCCTGCTTCTTTTCCTCTAGCAAAAATATATGAAGACTTTTAAAAGCAGTGAAAATGGGGTCTGAGCACCCAATGTTGGACAGCAGTTCATGTCTGAAGGAACTACTCTCTGCAAGTACTGCTTACTGAATTCCCTGCTTGTGGTCTACTTACCTTTGATGGAATATCATACTTCTGGTAGCACTAAAGGAGTTTAAGTGTGCACCAACAGGAAGATAAGCTTCTTGTCTTTTAAGACAACGAAGAAGTGAATATGACCCAGTGAGGAAAAAGTGTCTATCATGATTGCCTTCCCAATGTGACTAAGCAACTTAATTAAGTTATCGAAGTCAGATAAGCCGACACCTGACACAGTACCTGCATCAGCTTTTAATGGTGAAACTAATCGCAGTGCAAACATCATATTTGTTTTGTGATTTGGTTGATGATTAGGAGTATTGGTGGTATTTGGATTATTTGTCAATGGCTCAGAGTTTGAGAAGAACTGAACGGGTCTCTCCTTTGGCTATAGGCTGGTAGTACAAAGGAGAAGAACTGAAAAAGACAAGCATTTTCCTCAGCCCTCCTGCAGCAATTAGTGGGTATAGATGTTAGAGCATTTTACAAAAGAAAATAGTTGTTATAAGACCTCAGTTTGATTGTTTTCTAGTGAAATCTTTTCCCTTAAAAAGAAGAGGAAATAATTTCACTGGAAAAATGAAGAAGAGGGAGAAAGAGAGAAAAAAACCTGCACTTCATACTGATCTTATTGAATTACTTTGGGCAGTTATTTTGCCTAGTCGTAATGTTTCTTCTGGGTTTAGTTTAGTTTACTTTAGTTTTGTTTTTAATGAAAGAACACATCTAATAGTTACACTAAATAATTTTCTGCATCTTTGTGAGATAGAAATATTTTGTCTCAAGGTGACAGGATCTTTATTTGCTTAATTGTTAAGTGTTGCTAGGAAAACAGAAAAATACTGTTTAGTGATAACATGAAATACTATTGTTACTCTTGCTTGATAGCTTTTGTGCTTCTCTGTATGAGACAAACATGTACACAACCTTGGTAAGTATTAATGTTACATTTAAATATTAACTATGTAAATAACTCATTATTTAATATTTAATATATAGATTAGATTTAAAGTTAAGTTCAATCAGAATCAGAGAGGTGATTTATCCTGAGTTATATCAATAGGTAAGACAAAATAAAACCTTAATCTTTTGGTCTTCTAACTTGTCCCTATTGCCATCCTGTTATGGCAATCATGGAGGTAGTTTCCTGGAGAAACTTGCTGCTCATGGCTTGGATGGGCATACCCTTTGCTGGGTAAAAAACTGGCTGGGGGGCCGGGGCCAAAGAGTTGTGGGGGNGGGTCACAACAACCCCATGCAATGCTACAGGCTTGGGGAAGAGTGGCTGGAAAGCTGCCTGGCGGAAAAGGACCTGGGGGTGTTGGTCGACAGGTGGCTGAATATGAGCCAGCAGT
The DNA here is from genome assembly GCA_013389945.1 of Fregata magnificens. Classification (NCBI taxonomy): domain Eukaryota; kingdom Metazoa; phylum Chordata; class Aves; order Suliformes; family Fregatidae; genus Fregata; species Fregata magnificens. Next base: position 81,270 of record WAAD01038361.1, on the reverse strand, counting down.
GTGCCCAGGTGGCCAAGAAGGGCATTTCTGGCTTCTATTAGGAATAGTGTGACCAGCAGCAGTAGGGAAGTGATTGTGCCCCTGTACTCGGCACTGGTGAGGCTGCAACTCAAATACTGTGTTCAGTTTTGGGCCCCTCACTACAAGAAAGATGCTGAGGTGCTAGAGGGTGTCCAAAGAAGGGCAACGAAGCTGGTGAAGGGTCTGGAGAACAAGTCCTATGAGGAGCAGCTGAGGGAACTGGGGCTGTTTAGTCTGGAGAAAAGGAGGCTGAGAGGAGACCTTATTGCTCTCTACAACTACCTGAAGGGAGGTTGTAGCGAGGTGGGGGTCAGTCTCTTCTCCCACATAACAAGCGATAAGACAAGAGTAAATGGCCTCCAGCTGCACCAGGGGAGGTTTGGATATCAGGAAAAATTTCTTCACTGAAAGAGTTGTCAAGCATTGGAACAGGCTGCCCAGGGAAGTGGTTGAGTCACTAACCCTGGGGGTATTTAAAACATGTGTAGATGTGGTACTTAGGAACACGGTTTAGTGATGGACTTGGCAGTGCTAGGTTAAGGTTAGATTTGATGATCTTAGAGGTCTTTTCCAACCTAAACTATTCTATGATTCTATCATGAAAGTGGGAACGGAGAGAGATCAATAAAATCTGGGGAAGCCACTATTGGACTGTTTGTTTTCAAGATGCATGTTAATTCTTTCAAGAGCTGCCTTAAGCAAGTCAAAATAAAAGGTAAGTAGTTAGGTTCTAACACTGAACGATTCTTAAATCTGTGTCCTATGAAACAGCACTATGGGACCATGGAGACATCTGTCACAGATAGTTTTGCTAAGGCCTTTTTCCATACTTGTTTCTCTGAAAATGACACTTTCAAATTTCTTAAATATTTACAGTGTTTTGACAATGTAGATTTTGTCTTCTGTTATATTTACACACATATTAAGGAGTAGTATAACTACTACAGACTGGACTATAACTAGTATAAACTAGAGCTGACTGGAAATGGTCAAGCTTTCCTTAATATCTCTAAACAGAGACACACCCTAATTATATTAGACTCTAATTAGATCCTTAATTGTTCTCTTTCTTGAAATGGCTTGAAAATGTTTGCATTTAGAAGGACTAAGACAAGAAGTAGAAATAATTACAACTGTGTTTGACAGAGGAGGCCTGTTTTTGATAAGAAAAATAGCAGTGTGGAGGGAAAGAGGAGGAGGAAAAAAGAAGAAAATAGAGGAATAGCAATTTAAAAATAGTCCCACAAATTTTATCTTTTCCAGAATATCAGAATATTTTCTGAAAAAACACGTTTGAAAAAAACAGTTGTAGTTTTGCAGCAGAGAGCAATAAAGACTCTGTGCTTTCTGTGTGAACATCACTCAAAGCTTGTTCCCAATCACATAATTAGGTAGTTGCCATGAAAGTGTGCTGACCCTTATTTGCATTACCAAGGGCCTTGAGACTTATTTAGCTTCATTTTGAAATTTATGTGTTCGCACTTAAATCAATTAGTTGGGTTACTTCAAGATTTCCTAATTAGAAAAAAGACCTTGAAATCTTTTCTTTTTAACCTGCTTTCTTAGATATTGCTTGGATACCTCTTCAAAGAACCTTTCAGATTAAAAAAAAAAAAAAAAAAAAAGAAAGAGACTGGGAGAATAAGAACCCTGAAAGTGTTTATTCAAAGCAGTAAGTGAACTCCGGAATCAATTCAGGACGCAGACAATGAGAATAGCATGAAACACACTGGGGAGCACTGCTGGTAATTGTCTACTTATCTAGTATCACAGTGAACCAGGACTGCTTGAAGAGAACTGAGAAAAATAACTGAAGCATTAGCCATGTCATAGAAGAAAAGAAAAACTACATGATACATGAAACTGAAAGTGAAATCTCTGAATTGCCCAAAATGTCAGAAAAGAGAGAAGAAAATTCTCCAGAAATCTGAGATTTTTATGGTATGGTATAATTTGATTCCCCTGCAATGTTACCTCACAAAACTTTTTCTTCTGATGGATTTGTTCACTGTTATGCTCTGTTGACCTAAATGTCACTTTCATGGGGCCTCCTTTAGACCATATAGTCACTATACAGGGGCCTTTAGGAACATGGACATTTACAGCTGTCTTCAAAATATGTAGTAGAAACACTTAATGAGATCAGAATTTTGTTACAGTAATATCAACACGCTGTATCAAGTACTAGAAAAATCTGCCATTTTTTGGCACAGTTATTATAAGTTATGTTGCATAAAATGTAAAGGAAATGTTTGACTTTAGTGAAAAAAATATTTAAAAAGTAATTCTTTTTGAAAACATCAGTGAAAACTTCAGTTTACCAAAGTATGATTTTTATCAAATCATTCTTTTTCTGACAAAAATAAAAAATACATTTTACCATTTAAAATCCTCTCAGCAGCTGTTTTTTCAGATGGTCTTCATGTGTTTCAATATATCATAGGGCCTGATTTGCAGGTGCTGCAGCCTGCTAAAATGAATGTTTTCTGTCTCAGCAAAGCAATAAGGAGAGTAGTGAAGAGCAATGGGAACTCTATCAGTTTGCAGATGACACCAAGCTGGGTGGGAGTGTCGATCTGCTCGAGGGAAGGAAGGCCCTGCAGAGGGATCTGGATAGGCTGGATCGATGGGCCAAGGCCAACTGTATGAGGTTCAACAAGGCCAAGTGCCGGGTCCTGCACTTGGGTCGCAACAACCCCATGCAACGCTACAGGCTTGGGGAAGAGTGGCTGGAGAGCTGCCCGGCAGAAAAGGACCTGGGGGT
>WAAD01038361.1:53286-78330 GCA_013389945.1 Fregata magnificens | reverse complement strand
TCAGGGGAGGTTTAGATTGGACATTAGGAAGAATTTCTTTACTGAAAGAGTGGTTAGGCATTGGAACAGGCTGCCCAGAGAGGTGGTGGAGTCGTCTACCCTGGAGGCGTTCAAAAAAGGTGTAGACGTGGCACTCCAGGGCCTAGTTTAGGAGTCATGGTGGTGTTAGTTGATGGTTGGACTTGATGATCTTAGAGGTCTTTTCCAACCTTAATGATTCTATGATTCTATGATTCTATGCCAAAATGTGTAAGTCAGAAAGATATGGAGTAGGCATGTTCTTCTACAAGATGGCTTGACCTCATCACTAATATCTGAGAGATACCTAAGATATGCATCATCAATTGTGATTAAGTTACTAAAGCTAGAGGCAATTGATCTCAGCCACTTTCCTGTGGCTACTTTCAGAATTATCCATTGACAGTGGTTTAATTAGAGTGGTATGCTAGGCTTCTAGGAATGTCTCAGTTTAGGGACATACCGCATGTTTCATCTGTAAACTTCTGTGTCAGCAGAGAATAAAATACTTGAGTCAAGACTTTTTTTTTTTTTCTGTCAGTGACAGTGATATTATCTTTCAAATGAATGAAAACTTATAAAGAAAACATATGAAGACATTGCCTTTAGTCAACCATAATCACAGTGCTAATCTGGATAGAATATTAGAAACATTACAGCTATTTTACTATAGTAAATAAACATATCTGTTACATTTCATTTGTGCTTCCTGGTCAGTGCATGGTGTCCATGGTTAGGATTAGGCCAGAAAGAAACATGGAAAGGTCTTTGGACAGTGGCTGTAATTTAGACATTGCTTTTCCAAGCTTAGGAGTAATCTAAGACAAATCAGATAAAAAGGTTTTTACTGAAAAGACAACATTATGAACCTTATTTGTGTACCTCAAAAATAACAAACTGCAGACAAAAACATAGTGCTAATTCTGCTGATACAGTCTTTCAGCAACAGATTGCCAGATTAATCTGTAAATGTGTGTGGAAATTTTGTTTCAAATGACAACATAACTGAGATTTTTTTTTAGAGATTTCCTGGTTTATAGCTTCTATTGCATCATGATGTGGGATAAGAAAGTAGATGCCACTTAAATGATATATTCATGTTAGATTGCAGTCAGCTATATGTATTAGAGACCTTAAACATAGCCTGGAAGGCACAAGGAACATTGTTTTAAGTCACTGCCAGACTTCAGTGAGATAGAATAAATATGTTGCATATATTCAGTTATGATAATGAATAGAGTACCAGCATTCAAACTAGAAAGGCTTATGAGCTTTTTTTTTCAATAGCAGAAAGTTTATGAGAAATGAAAGTTTACCTGTTGAAGTTCATTAGTTTCTCTCTTTTTAAACATTCAGCAATCACCTTGATGATGTTGATACTTAACTAAAGATCTACTGTTTTGCCTCAAGATTTTTGGTGTTTCATTGTAAATTTTCAGTAATTCCTGGAGGTTGTCACAGAGATTTGCCTTGTTAGCAGACATTTACTGGAATATGTTGAGAGGATATGTTGCCAGTCCTAAGATATTACTGAAGAACCATTCAAACCTAAAACGGGGTGTATGCAAGGGAGTGTTCAAAACTTCTGTCTATATTAGATGAGATTTTCTTCTGAAGGACAACAATAGAGTTCCCAGAAGAAGTTAAAAACAAAACAAAATAAAACAGTTTATGGTACAAGTGGATGTTCATATTAAGCAGAGCCATAGCACAGAAACCCGTGGAAACAAGCTCTTGTTCAACTTTGAAAATACAATAGATCCAAAATTGGGGAACTTGCAGTCAGGTATCTAGAAAATACTGGAATTGTTTCTGGAGGAGGTAGTGAGAAGACTGTATGTTTCAGTACAGTTCTGAGTTAAAAGACTGAATGCTTGTATGTCCAATTTTTACTTTGTGTTTTCAGCTTTACCTTGTCAGTGGAAAGCATGCAAATTAACTAATATGGATAACATGATGTAAACTTTTTAAGAAGAATATAAACAGAATCCAGTTATTTGCAAAGCTGACATTAATAGGATACTGTTGTTTAATCTTTTTCAGTGTACCATATGAGGACTCAGCCATATTGTCAGGTTCAGTCACATACAGGTTAATGGCCAAATCATAGAATCATAGAATCATAGAATCATTAGGTTGGAAAAGACCTCTAAGATCATCAAGTCCAACCATCAACTAACACCACCATGACTCCTAAACTAGGCCCTGGAGTGCCACGTCTACACCTTTTTTGAATGCCTCCAGGGTAGACGACTCCACCACCTCTCTGGGGAGCCTGTTCCAATGCCTAACCACTCTTTCGGTAAAGAAATTCTTCCTAATGTCCAATCTAAACCTCCCCTGATGCAACTTGAAGCCATTTCCTCTCGTCCTATCGCTAGTTTCTTGGGAGAAGAGTCCAGCACCCGCTTCCCTACAACCTCCCTTCAGGTAGTTGTAGAGAGCGATAAGGTCTCCCCTCAGCCTCCTCTTCTCCAGACTAAACAACCCCAGTTCTCTCAGCCGCTCCTCATAAGACTTGTTTTCTAGTCCCTTCACCAGCCTCGTTGCCCTTCTCTGGACACGCTCCAGCACCTCAGTGTCCTTCTTGTACTGAGGGGCCCAAAACTGAACACAGTACTCGAGGTGTGGCCTCACCAGTGCCGAGTACAGGGGCACGATCACTTTCTTACTCCTGCTGGTCACACTATTCCTGATACAAGCCAGGATGCTGTTGGCTTTCTTGGCCACCTGGGCACACTGCCGGCTCATGTTCAGCCGGCTGTCGACCAGCACCCCCAGGTCCTTTTCTGCCGGGCAGCTCTCCAGCCACTCTTCCCCAAGCCTGTAGCGTTGCATGGGGTTGTTGTGACCCAAGTGCAGGACCCGGCACTTGGCCTTGTTGAACCTCATACAGTTGGCCTTGGCCCATCGATCCAGCCTATCCAGATCCCTCTGCAGAGCCTTCCTTCCCTCGAGCAGATCGACACTCCCACCAAAAAAAAAATTTTTTACAGAGTGCTAATGTATGTAGGAAAAAGGAGTAGAGGCTATGAAAAACGGTTTCTTTTCATGTATAGCATAACTGGTATTTTAAACACCAGACTGGTTGTTGTGTTGGACAAGGTAAATGTTGTCAAGTTTTCTTTCCCCTTTTTAACAGTCTCCTGTTCCAGAAAATAACCTGGATTTTATTGATCCTAGGGATTCACCCTTCTGGGAGAAGACAGGTGTCTAGTTTCTTTGTTAGTTTTATTCAGACATACAGAAAGGACAGACTCTGATTTCATTCAAAGACTTTACCAAAGCAAACCTGCCCCATTTGGTGCCAATGGCCCTTGCAGTGAAAATGGCCTGTGGGGCATCTGGTGTTCCTCTGGTTCAGAAAAGGTAGGTAAGAATCAAGAATATGGTTCTATCAATAAAGTGTGAGTGACCATGCAAAATGGCAGTTAACTGGCACTTTTACGAAGATGTGCGCTGAAGTATTGAAGGAGACATTCAGTCTTTACCAAGCAGACTGTCTTCCAGGTCTCCACATAAAAAGACTCCGCTACCCCTTTTCTATAGACACAGTTATGTTTAGAGATGTGAGTTAAAACAACAGAATCTATTTCTAAATATATACCATCCTTCATATTAACTGATTTAATACTTCACATTTTGGTGTCGTTAACATGTAGTTAGTAAGGAGTACAAGTAAAGAAGTAAGAAGAGCTACCAGTGAAGTGAGGTTGACAACAGACCTTCATTTTCCAAACAGTCCTGTCGATTGAGAAGTCACTTCTCATGAGCTCTTTGTTGTGTCCTTTTTGCTGGAATAGCAGATCCAAAGTGGATGCTCTTCAGCCCTTTCCAGAAATGTCTGCTGGATTAATTTAAAAGGCAATGAAAGTTGTTGTAAATCAACCCTGCTGAAACAGATTATGGAACGTGCACAGTATCCCCTGTAGTAACTGCCTCTTGTTACGCAGTGGAAAGATGTTGGGGGGAGAGCATCTTCTGACAGCACCAGCTATAAAGATCTCTCTATGATGTCCTTCCTCTCTGTGTACGTGTAGCTGATGTATCTCAGCCCTGATCAAATGTTTCATCATCAGCAAAAGAAACTGTTGAGTTTAGTGAGTATAGTGTATAACATTGCTCTGAAGAAAAAAATCATGGTAAAATATCATATGACTTGTAAAAAGAAAAGTGAGCTTCTGCACAGTAGAAAGTTACTGGCCAAAGTACATTCAGTTGCCTAAACACGGGACTAGTCCTATTTTAAAGGATGTGGGGTATTTGACCTAGCTGCTGCTCCAAAGTGCACAGTTCTTCTGTGAATTCTGTGTCTTATCTGTCAGCCCCATACAAATACCTCAGATGATACTTTAGGGCACCTCAGATGACATCAGCTGTTAAGCAATTGAATCCCACCTCATTGTAGGTTTTTCTGTTGAATGCATTTATCAATCCAAACTTTATTTAACCTTGAATGAAACAAGCTTTTCAATTTAAGGGGTTTTTTCATAATCAATATTTTGCATGGGAAATATTGCATCTATTAATAGAACAGGTAATGCAGCAATGTTTATGAAATCCATGCACAGACTGATTAATACATTTAACATGTTTACAAAAAGCTGACGAAAGGAAGGGAAGATAATAAATGTCTGATGAAAATGCTCAGCTGCAACAATCAGTGTGATTTTTTCAACTTCATTAGATTATTGTTTTTCTTCATATGCTTAGTACCCGATTACCCAAATAATTTAAGTGCAAATTTGTTTCTGATTAATAAGGGAAATATTTAAAATAGCTTAAATGATATTCTTTGCTTGCGTCTTGTGAAAGGAAGGAAGGAAGAAAGAAAGGTCATCTGAAAGAACATTTTTTTCTTTTAGGGAAACATAATGTGGTGAAACATTTGAACTTTGAGAGAAAAGAGGGAACTGAAAACTCTTGGGACAAAGAAAAAAATCATACACTGTGTGGACTGTGTAGAAAATTAATATCTGCATTCAATGTCTTTGTCATTAACAGTGCAGCTCTAGAGGTAGATGGATCTCTTGGCTGGATTTTGCCTAATAAATTCTGCTGTGGTAAAAAAGCTTTAGAAAATAACATGTGTTTTTGGCCTATACTGTATGATCTTCTTTTCTATTAGCTAAACAATCTTAAGGCCCTCAAGGTTTGCTTTGCAGGTACCTGTATACTTCTATTTGTGTTCATGGTCTCATTAAAGTCAAGGCATAATTTAGCTTCAGAAAAGCCACTGAAATGGGTGATGTTACACCTTAAATTGTTATGATTGCAGTCTAATATAAATTCACAGAAAACAACAGGGATTATAGCTTTCATTTTCTAATCAAAGACATTTGACACATCTTGTGCTGATTATTATATCAGCAAATATAATTATATTTTCTTAAAGTTAAGTGAAAAACAGTACCAGAATTATAATGTCACAGTCATAAAAATGTACTTTTCTGTTTTCTTAATGAAAGTCACCTTGTACTGGATAAGAATAGAGGTAAACTACCAATTGATACTTTGAGTTGTTTCTACTAAAAAGAGACTCATTATGTAAAATCATCTGCTGGGAACCGCATAATACAGTGGCTGCACTTAAAATGTTACTCTTGAACTGAAAGATTTTACTGTTTTGAGAAATATTTCCTCAATTCTTTCAACTTGCCAAGGCCCAAATGTGGAGCAGAATGTGTAATAAAAAATGAAAATGAGAGATATAAAACAATTACAAGCACAAGAAACATAAAACACTGAGAATCGTTAGTTTTGTACAAATAATTCCATTCTTATCACCTCAGTTTCATGAATCGTGAATTCATGAATTCTCTACAATGAATGTTAAGGGACAACAAATTGGCCAAGACCAGAATAATTTTGGGAATGCAATGAGGGATGTGATATATATCAGACATTTTTTCTTTAAGTTGAAAAAAAATAAAGATACAACTGGTTAGACCAGAAAAATAAAGAACTTATCAAGGTATGCCCACTTTGAAAAAAAAACTCTCTTGTTTCCCTCAGATTTGTTCCCAAGACATGACAGTCCAGCCTCCTTTTATGGCTAAATAAGATAAATGCTGGGCAGCTAATAAAAGGCTGCACTGTTTGAAGACAAAGCCCAGTCTAAATAATGCACTACCATGTATCAGCCACAGAAAATCCTTTGATTTGACAATATCATTTTAAAGATAAAGATTATTCAGAACTTCTGTGTGTTCCCACATTCTTGGCTCTGAAGGGTGAGCACAGTGCTACAAATAAAAGGTATCTGACTAGAAAGTCCAACATTAATGCGATTTAATATAAACCTATCTAGAAAGTTATCAAAGGGTGATGCTGTGGAGGCTGTGAAACATGTGCCACTCTAATCAGATTTGTCAAATATCCAAGTTTGACTTGAATAGTTTGAAAGTATTTTCAAGAGTCCAGGATACAGAGTAACTCAAAACAATGCGAGGTGAGAGCCAGCAGCTGCAGCATGGCTTACAGGCAAGCAGATGCTCAAATCTACTAACAGGATTGGACCTCCAGGCCGGTTTGCTGGTCACTTCGATCCCAATTCAGTGAGGAGGCACATGTGCTGTACTACAGGGACCTACTTGTTTGTCAGGAGACAGACTTTCCGCATCAGCAATTCGTCCATTGTAGGGCAGGACTAATGCTGTTTGTGTTTCAGTCCAGGCAGAAGTCGTAAACATAACTTTGCCATATTTGGGGAGAGTTTGCTGCCCTGAAGATGTCTCCACAATGCCAATAATCATTCTGATTCAGAAATATGTCACTAAAGACCGAAAAACCAGTCTGGTATAAAGTTTTCTTTGACTTTGAAATGGTGTTGAAGGAACAGGGAAATGAATTCTTTCAGTAGGAAATGAAGCATGCACTTATCAATAGTTGATCACTCCATTATAGGAAAGGGAAATTATTTTACTCAAGGAAATAAGGTGCTGTTGTCATGAAAATTTGTGTTTTTGATAACCATTTCACTTGTCTAAAAGGAGAGCACTAGACCGTGTACCCTGAGTTAGTGTGCCCGTTGTGTGAAGTAAATGCATCCTCATTGGATGTAATGATGTAAATGTATGAAAGAATAGAAACAGAGAAGAAAATATCTTCAACTTTACAAGCATGAGAGATCCCAATTTGGATGTTCAAGATAAGGGTTTATGAAGCCTAAAAAGCTAAGTGAGTAAGGAAATAATGTGGCACAGCTGCATGAACACCTCAAATAACTTGCAGGAAATGTCCTTAATTGCCAGTGCTGAAGAGAGACAGTTATAACCCAAGGATTTTGACATTCTTTCATTTGGAGGTAGAAGAATTTTGGCTGTTGGTATTTTTTGCCTTGATTTTAATTGTATAATGGTTTTATTGCCACAGAACTTTTTTTTGATGTAGTAGTAGTAGTAAGACATGTTTGAGCTGTCCAAAGTACTTCTGAACAGTTCTGTTTTGCTCTCTTCACTCTGTGGAGATACATATATACACACATGCTTTCATATGCATATATATGTATGGCTATAGATACATATGCCCATACATACACACATATACTTTTTTTACTGGAACACAGATGTTGTATAAAACTTGGAAAGTGTGTTTGTATTATCACAAAGGAAAAAGCTTCTAAGTTGATTGATGCCCAAGATATAGAGAAAATAGCAGAACATGTTGTGAGTAGGCACAATGTATCCTTATACATATGTTTAGGGAAACAGAAAATACTGGAACGGCTTGCAATAGCTGTAAGAAAACCTCAATACTTCAACTCCTAACCTTCCTTCACACGTAGCCTTTTACTGTGGTCTGTGCATGCTGTGTTGTAACTTTAACCTCCAGTAATACATTTTCTACCTATAACATGTGAAGGTTCAATACTGGACTTCCTGATAGAATGCCTGCATTGTTCCTGACTTCTAATTTTACTGTGAGCCATAATGTATCTGGTGCTTCTTCAGAGATGCCAGTCATATAGCTATGGGACTTACTTCTTCCAGTAAAAACAACTTCTTCATCCTCTCCACAAAATGTAAAGTTTCTGGACCCTCCTGAATACATTGTCTAAATGTGTGACAGTGCCAATCAACTAAGAAACCCAAATGAATACATTCCCTTTTCCACAGATTTTCTTGTCAATAGGAGTGTGTGTGCATCTGACCATTACAGATTTCAGATCACCAATAATCATGCCCATAAGGTTATCCCTCTATGCCACACAGCTTTAGTGATATGATTTGAAGACATCTTCTAGTGACTTCTCTGGCATTCACTCAGTTTCTTTTCTGAACCTCAAGAGTAAACTCTGCCTACTGGAAGGGAGCTTATGTTGCTATGGAAAAACTATCTGCATGTATTTCAGTGCACGTGTCAGTATCTCAGTATGAGATCCACATGTATCTCATCTACTTGCCCATGTACCTCAGTGCATGTACCTCTCCTTGTTCTTCTGCAGGCATTATCTATTCAGAAAATAAATATTGGGAGGGTTTGCACCAAGGGTCAACAAAGGTAATAAGAGGCATCCCTTAAATTTAATTGTATACTTTATGTTACATATTCATAATTATTATTTATTCACTAGTTGGAGACCATTTTCACTTGTTAAACAGCAAAGAATTCTAGAGAACTGCAATACTGCTGATGATGGAGTTTGTTGATGCCTTGATCCTCATGTGGATGTTTAGTCAATGAAGCCTTGTAAGCCTTTCATGCACCAAAGACTGCTGTTCATGCTCTTCATGTTTCTTACGACATCTTACCATTTCACTGATTTACAGAAAATCAGTTCGTCAAGCCCTCCATCCTTATGCAGTTGTTAGCATCCAATATTTATTCAGCTTTCTGGGTGAGAATGTACCCCTCTGGACCTTTTTTTGGGATCCGTATCCTGTATCATCATTATCGATTCCTTACTTGGGCTTATAATATGATATAAAATTGTATTTCATATTGGTCTATCAGTAAGAAATACTGACATACAATTATTAACTTTTTTCTGATTTCCATCATGACATGAAAGAAAAAAGGATGATGTCCTTATTTCCCTTTCTTTACATCTTCCTCATCGACATCAAAACACCTTGCCAAAGGAGCTGGAATAGGAAAGAGTATAGAAAAGCTTTTAGTTCTTGATGCCTTAATGTGAGTGGATTACGTGAGTTTTCCCTTGCCACCTCATTATCATCACAACCCCTTTTAGACTCTGTCTGTCAGCTACTTATGAGATGCATAGGTTGTCCTACACTGGAGCCAGTCCTTATCTTCTAACGTAGCATTAGGTTTAATTTTATCAGATGTTTGGGATTTCAGATCTTCTTTGATCTCTAAAACAACTTTTTTTGAAGAGGTGATAAAACTAATGAATTGCAAATCACCTTTGATAGTTCTGAGATTTTGGTACAGGTATTAGGAAGGATAACACAATACTCCACAGGAAGTTAAAGCTTTTTGAAAACCACTGTAAAGCTTCTTATTAAGAATAAAGTTCCCAGAGAAGGCAATTGTCTGGGAAACTGGTGTTTACATTCAGTTGCTCTTGGAAATCGTACAAAGAGAGTTATTTCTAACATTGCAATGTTTCTATCATGAATGTATACTTCTGGGCCCTGAGGGCACTGCAGGACCTATTGTCCCTGTCCCCTGTCCAGGACTGCATTTCAGCCCTCTGGGGACGTCAGTCACTGCTCCAGTGACGCCACAGCAGGGCCAGTCTCCGGCTCCCCACAGCTCTGTCCTGCCTGGCTGTGGGCCCCACTGAGCCAGGCCCACCCGTGGACTCATGACCCAGCCCAGCCTTGGCCCAGCCTTGGCCCGTCCCCATCCCCAGGGAAGTGCCCAATGCCCGGGGCTGGGGCTGTCCTGGTGCCCCTTGGCTGCCCTGCTCCTGTCCAGGGTGGTGGGATGGGACCGGGCCCTTGTGGCACCCTGACAGTATATTTTCTTTGGCTTTAAAATTTGTGAGTCAGTCAAATTTTTAGATCAACAGCTGAAAAGGCTATGAGAGAAGTATGGAAAATGAAAGGTAACATGTCCAAGGGGAGAGGAGAAGACTTTTCTAATTCTACCAGATGTACAAAAACATCTTGGAAAAATCAGTATTAAAACCTGAGGTTTCTGCAGGGAGGGGACACTGCACAGCATGGAGGGAGTTCTGCAGAGATCTTTTGGAAGGAAGCGAGCTGTTCTGTTGTACAGCAGGTGGCTTTAGCTCAGGAATCTTTTAGATATGTTAACACAGCACTTTACTGAACTACTATATACTGTCACCAGAGACTGCTTTCTGAATTATCTATCTTCTTTACAGTGTTTTCTCCAGTTCCTTTCCTCTTTTTCCTCAGTTACTTGAGCATCCTCTGTAAAGCTTGGACTGATTGTATTGATGTTTGTCTTAATGAAACTTAGGATGGTCCCAGAGTATTTCTGTTTTTCATTTGGTGACATGGTAATGCCTTCGTGCCTTCATCATTTTCTTGAAATAAAATTTCAATCATCTAAGTAGAACACGGAACAGTACCATAACAGATTTGGCATTTCCTGTTTTTGGTGTTCAAGACTTCAACTTGATCTTTTGTATTCAGTCTGAATTTCACACTACGTTTTATACTAACCCAATGATTCAGTCTACTATATTTCTGTTTCCAGTTTTTAATTATGTATGCTCTAGATCAGTCCAAGAATTGTTAAGATTGATCTTTACAAAGAAATGTGTATTTTGTTCTCACTTTTAGCTTTCTGTTTTCATTATTTTTTCTTAGAATGAGAAAAGTAATTCTTGTGTACTTAGGCCTGTCTTTTAATCCATAGAAAATAGATTAAATATTCTTAGAGCCCACCAAAAGCAATACAGAGACACACCTAGCTTTTTAGAGGCCTTTGATTGTGCTCCTATGTTCCTCTCCCCTTAAATACATTTAGACTTATGGCCATAGGTCCCCAAATAACATTTCACTCTTGCAGATGAAACACTTTGATGTTCAGACCAAACTAACAAAAGGCGAACATCTGATTAAGGCAAGACACATTTGTCCGTGCAGACTTAGACCGTTAATCTCCCTGCCACCTTTTGTGTCCTAGGGCATCAGCCACCCCTCAGGCAGAGCTCAAAGGGAGCCTCTGATGAACATTTCTCAGCCAACCTGGCTGCTATAATTTAAGTTGCTTCTTCTAAGGACTCCACATCTCTCACCAGTGGCTGGTGGCATTGGGGAGAAGTGGAAAGTGGAAGCAGGAGGCTTGATGAGCAGATTGACCAACTCCATCATCTCAATAAGTGCTTTACAAACACACTTAGCAACTTCAGTGGCGCTGCAGAGAGTCATGGGAAAAGGTTGTTCACCTTGGAAGAACAGAGCAGTGTCTACAAATATTTAATGAGCTCATATGTGGCTGCTGACACCATAGGAGACCACACTATTCATCAGCAATCCTTTAGCCATTGAAGTTTTGACCCTGTTCCGTTCAGACATGCAAACAATATATCTTCAAAAGCTCTGATTAGTCTTGCAAGAACAGAAACAAAAGAGATAGAGAGCTCTACAGCTGACACAACTTCAGGAAAGACAGGAAACTCAGATTCACAGGGAAACACTGGCCCCTCAGAGAAGAGAGTCTCCTCTGCAGTGCTAATGGCAAATCCAAACAGTATCTATCTTATTTGCTGGTTCCACCCTTCTGTGCTATGTTTCTTAAAGACAAACAGGTCAGGCAGACTGCTGTAGACGGAGGCAGATTGCTTCTCCCATGGGAGCAACCAAGCATGCAAAGGGAAAAGAACATTTCAGTGATGGTCCAGAGGAGAGGCACTCCTTTTACCAAGGGACCAGAGGGATTTTGTGGGGTTTGCTGCCACACAGAAAGCTATTAAGTAGACTGAAATTGCTCCTGGAAGCAAAGACATGCCTTCATTGACACAGTGAATTGGTTATAAAACATTCTTATTTCTATTTCATGTGACATAGTCATTTTGGAATTTCTCTGTTTAAGAAGTGAAATGTTCTATTTATATTTCAAGCAGTCCAGTCTTTTTTTACGTTTAAAGGCCTCTTGCTCTTTTATAGTGGGTTTTTTTGTATGAAAAGTCCTAGAAATATCTACCTCAAAGCTTTGACTGACTAAAGATCCTGTCAAAGTTACCAAGGCAGAAAAGGAGCTGTGACCCTAGTGCAAGACTACTGGAAATGAACCTGGCCGCTTTTTGCCCTTTTCTTTGAAATGGTAGTGGCACAGCAGGGGACAGCTTCTGCCACTGGATCAGAACCAAAGGATAGGTGCTACACACTTCTTGACACATCCTTCCCAGAGAAATTTCCAGACCACAAAAAAACTTTAAAAAAAAAATCCCATTTTGCACCATTTCTTTTTCCTGCTTTTTCTATTTTTGTAATATATCCCTTGTTTTCTCCTAATATTGCCCACCAGTGTCATGCTTCAGAAGTCTATGCATAGATCACCACTTTCTTAGATATATGAATAGCTACTCAGTTAGCATCTTCTGACTCTGGTGAGCCTAGTGGGCCAGTGGGCTATTTCTTCTATATACCTGCATCTTATACTCTTGGGAAAACTAGATCTTAGGACTGTTTGAAGTTAGTTATCCCTGTTGACCATCCCTGTCACAATGGTGAAGGTCCCAGCAGGACTCCTCACTTTCACTAATGTCTGCTTCTTCCTCCTGGCTGGGTGTTTCCACCTTTTGCTCGTCTGGCTCTTTGAGAGTGGTAGATTTTAAGAGAGGTATATATTTTGGAGAATGAAGAAGGATAACAGACCTTCCAGGAGATATCCTAGAGGATTCCTAGACTGAAAGGTTCTGCCATTGGAGTTTGAGATCTCCAGATGCCTGATGTCTTAGAGGTATGCAGTAAGTGTGACTGAAGGACTCATTTTCAGGTGTCTGGAGGCACTTGTCAGAAATGAGGAGTGAGTGTGAAGGGAGATGATTGCAGTCTCTTGTGAAGAGAAGAGCAGAAATGCTTTTCAGTTAGCATTCAGGAATGCAGAGGAGGCACATAGGGGAGTGTGTATGTGCAGGAGGACAGGTGGAACACACTCTATCTGCTGAATTCAGGCAATTTTGAATAGTGGTTACAAAAGCAGAGGAGTTAGCTGTTGGATGATTTGTTTTGGCTGAGGCATGAGCTAAAGCTGAGCTGGTACGTGACTTTGATGCCTGGAAAAGGCCCTGGAAACTTGTAAAGGGTATTGATGAATCCTGCGTCAGTGTTACAAGTGACCATCAAATTCATGGGATAGACCTTCTGTCAACTGACACTTACGTACAGTGTCCCATTAGCTATCCACAGCCTTCTAGAAATTCTGTCTTTTCAGATGAATTCGTATCTGGTTCAGCTCTTAGCATCTTACTGCTCTGTGGGGAAAATGATGACTATCTCTGTTCAATTGCAGACTACTTGAATTTGCACAGGGTCTAGTTTGTGTGGACCGGCTGCCCATGCATGGAGAGCAGTTGGTGCGTTTTCAAGAGATGTGTTTACATGTTTGCATGGTTTCTGCACCAACAAAGACATGCAAAAGTAATAGTACTGCAAAGTTTTGGCTTTGGGCCAGTGTTTCTTGCTGCTGGCTTCATCCATAACATCCGTGAAGCTGAAGCATTGTCAGAGGAGTGTGGTCCCTAGGACAAGGTAGCTTCTGCCTAGCCATGCCCTTGCATATCTACCTATGAAAAGCAATATTCTTGACTGGCCACATGCCCCAGTGACTAAGGCAGGCACTCAAGACACCAGTCTTGAGTCTCCACTCCTTCCCATATGTTCATGGCTCCTCCCTGATCTCTAGCCTATGCTCCAGCTTTCTCCTGCATCTCCATAGTTGCTGGCTCTCTATTCTAATGTCCCTGACCCCCATCCTGAACATCTAGCCTCATCTTAATACCTATTGTAATCTTAATACCTATTGGAGAACAAGCTGGAGACTCAATAACTCTGTCAAGGACAAGGACAAGTGACAAGGGACTGAAAGCTTTTACATAGGCCTGTCAGTGCTACTCTGTCTGGGAGCCCCAGGTTGGATTTTACTGAGTGGGCATAGGTTGGGCTGTCTGATTTATTTGGGCAAGGAATTACGCTTGTGACATAATTCTGATGTAGCATTGGAACAGAGTTTGGGTAAAGTTTCAGAGGGTGAAGACCTATGCATCTGTAGGAGAAATAGCATAAGGTTCTTATGAGATTAATAAAGAAAGAAGACCTAGCTCCTAAACCTGCCTAGGCAAGTAGATTAGGGAGATGAAGCTGACCTATACTGTATAAAGTTATATAGGTTCTTGGTTTGTGGAAGACATATGTCTCTGAACTCTGAATCTGTTCATTGACTATATACTTAAAGAACTGATTAAGTCAAAGAATTAATTTAATCATAACTAGATTCTATAGTCTCCTTAGACATTGAGAGTATTTTCTCCAACTGGCATGGGGTCTCTGGGTAACTAATGGAAAGTTACATTTACCAGGAAATATATGACACAGCTGATGATTATATTTTTCTGAGACTCCAAAAGATTCTAACCTCCACCTCTTCCACAAATGGAACAAATGAAGAAACAACTAACTTGTAGTCCTGCCAAAAAGATAAGTGTAAGATCTATCAAGATAAAAACAGAGAGTTCTTTTAAGTTTTGTTCATAATGTACAGCCAAAGTGTAGTTGCTTTTTTTTAAAAAAAAAAAAAAAAGAAAAGAAAAGAGACAAAAGCAAGCAGTTAGATTTAAGGCATTGGGTAGGTTTTGGTTCCTTTTTATTTCCTTTAAGTTTTCTTAGCTGAGCCAAACTGGTTGAATAATTTCACTAAATGGTATTGATTAACGCTGAACTGTTACATAATGTTCCTCCTCACTAATCAGTTTAAAATATGAAACGTTCTGCAGTTGAATGTTATAAGCTCACCCCTCCAGCCACATCCCTACATCCTCTATTGTAAGTTCAGCAATGACTCCTAACCTTTAAAGCCAGGAAATCATGCAGTGAGTGGAAGTTTTTTATTCTCTCCAATCTAAGCAATTTGGCTGTAATTCTGGTTATTACAAGATCTTACTCAGTGCATTACAGACCTGCTTCCAGGCTCAGCCATGTTGCCATAGACTTTCTACACTCTCATTTAGGACAACTGACTTTTGGTGGTCATGGTATTCTTCGAGTCTCACCAAGCCAGGAGACTGAGATTATGACCAACACATCGCATGTATCTCATTAGAACCTCAAAGAGCCAATGTACATTATTGTCTGCAAAGAAAGCTGCTTATAACTGCCAAAATGTCAAAGTGCCAAAACTCTCTCCAGCTCCTATTGAACAAGTCTGTGTTTTAGATTTGTCAGAAATGGCTTATCTGCAAGCACAGTCTGTACCTAGTGATTTTACCCACTCAGCCAGAGGTAATTATATTTAGAGGAAAGAATAATGTTGGAACAACACTCTTTACAAGTGCTTTATTTTCATACATTTCAGCTCTCTGATCTTATTGTTTAGTCCTTGAAATCAAACAATGAGAAGTTTGAGAGGCCAAGTCAAAACAAATAGGTGATGACAGAATATTAGTGTCTGTCAGTGTACACAGGTGAGATGGAAAATCAGAAAACTGAGAACTTTCAGAGACAAGTAAAGTCTATGGAATAAAGGGCACTTTCAGAGTCTGCTGTCACCATCTTTAGAAAGTTGTGTAGATCAGATTCATTAACAGCTTGGAAATGAGAGGAAAAACAAGATGATGATGTTTTCCTATCTAATAACCGGTGAATGTGTTAGGCATAAATGAGTTACGTTGCTATGCAAAGGGCTGCATAATTTAACCTTTTGCTAAAATTTCTGTGACACATCATTTTACACTCTTCTGTCCTTCCATCTATTCAGTTACTCATGTGCTATTTTGCTTAGTTTTGCCAAATATATCTTGCAGTTATTCCATAATGACCGATCTAATGATTTATATAACTATATCTATATAGACAGAGATCTGTCTCTTGCCTTTAAAAGGGTGATTTGCAGAAAGAAGGCAATCTCTCATCTAGCCAGTTGACTTTTTTTTTTTTTTTTAATTCAAACCCCATTTGTATTGCACTGATCTGAATCTGAATTTCTGTTGGGGTTCAGTACTTTACTCAGAGAGGTGACACTGTGACTCCTCAAATGAGACAACAAATTAAACTATTGATGAACTAACTAACTGCTTGGTTCTCAACATACAACTTCAGCACTCATTTAGGGATGAGCAAAATCACATCTGAATTTATTTTAGCTAGAGCCTTGTGTATATATTTGCTACCTTAAAAAATGGGTGTAGTATTTGAAGTCTGTTAGCTGCTGATGCTTGAATAAGACTGTGTTATGCAACAAAATGCCAAATATGCAGTGCACATACAATTTTCTATTAGTCTGTAACAAAACACATTCTTTTGGTGAACTGAAAAAATTGCATTGCAAAAATACATTGCCATTGAAGTGACATTCAGATCTATCACACTACTTCAAAGACAAGTTTAACTGGAGAACGTATTTGACTGTACAGTAAGGAAGAACAGATATGGTAAAAAACCAAGTGTTGTCACATTACATTTTCCACAAATAAATCACAATAATGAAGGCTTGTCTCTCTCTTGCTTGTACCCAGAAAAAGGTTCACTTGGAGACGGTAGCCATCAACAGTGAATACCTAAATAAATATATAAATGCATAAATATCCTCTTTTTGATCTGTGTAAGATCAAGGAGGGTTTTCCATAGTTGCTGTAGCTACTTTCAGTGTTAATAAAACTCTCTCTGACTCACTGTTGTGGTGGAAAGAGTAAATGTTCAGGACATGATTTCAGCTAATAGGCTTAGGAAGTGTTCTGTTTCTCTGATAAAACAGAGTTGGACGACAGTACTCATTTTGTACTTATGTAGCAGTAGGTCAGCTCTACAAGAGTTGGTAAGATATCTTTGCCCTAAGCTGGCAGATATGAGTTTTATGGCCACATGTTTTCCCCTATATTTAAAACATAGTCTGCAGTAAAACATCAAAATAACTTGCATTGTTTTCCTTCTTTTTTTTTTTTTCATTGCAAAACCATTTGTATTTTCACTGAAAAGCTAATTTTCAGGGTGCAGTTTAGCCAGAAATATACTGCAGTTGACCTAATTCTGCTCTCACCCAGACCAGTGTTAAACAATTGGAAAAAAAAAAGTGTCAATATTTTAAGTGTTTCTTCTTATATAATATTTCTATTCATAAAGATCATTTCATGCTATATCAGTTAATAAATCAAAGATCTCTGATCAAATGGGATCCATGAGATAACCTTACTCCTTATTTTCTGCTGGTTTTGGCTGGGAGAGAGTTAATTTTCTTCACAGTAGCTAGCACGGGACTATGTTTTGGATTTGTGCTGAAAACAGTGTTAATAATACAGGAATGTTTTACTTACTGCTGAGCAGTGCTTACACAGAGTCAAGGCCTTTTCTGCGCCTCACGCCACCCCACCAGTGAGGAGGCTGGGGGTGCACAAGAAGCTGGGAGGGGACACAGCTGCGACAGCTGACCCCAACTGACCAAAGGGATATTCCATACCATATGGTGTCATGCTCAGCATATAAAGCTGGGGGAAGAAGAAGGAAGGGGGGACGTTCAGAGTGATGGTGTTTTGTCTTCCCAAGTAACCGTTACGCATGATGGAGCCCTGCTTTCCTGGAGGTGGCTGAACCCCTGCCTGCTGACGGGAAGTAGTGAATGAATTCCTTGTTTTGCTTTGCTTGTGTGCTCGGCTTTTGCTTTACCTATTGAACTGTCTTTATCTCAACCCATGATTTTTCTCACTTTTACTCTTCCGATTCTCTCCCCCATCCCACTGAGGGGGAGTGAGCAAGCGGCTGCATGGTGCTTAGTTGCTGGCTGGGGTTAAAACACAACAAACTTAAACATGCTTTTAGTTTTTGACAAACATCTCTAAATTCAGCTGAGATGGGGACATGTCACAGGATTTACTATGTAAGTGTGTTAATCCTGGGCAATTAATCTAATTTTCTGCAGATGGTATGGTGCCTCTTCCCTGTGGTCATACACCATACCAATAGAAGTAGCTGGTCCTCACCTTCCAGCCATGAACGCAGCCCAAGGAGGTGGGAGTCAAAGTTAAGAGAGATATTCTGGACTAGAAATATAATGGTTTCAGGGAAATTAAAAACAGTATAGGGTACTTGACCACATGAGTAAATATACTGGCAGCGGCTGCTTTTCTGGACTTATTCTCTCAGAAATCTTTTTTGATCTTTAAAAAAGAATAAAGTTTTTGAAAAATGCACTACTATTGGATTCTTTTGCTGCAGTCATTTCCTCATTTTGGCCTAATCAAGATGAGAATAAAAAGTGTATGTTTCATTTTTACAGACTGGCAGAACAAGGTGCAGTGACAGAACCCAGAAGAGCTGCATATATTTGAAGTTGCCAAAACCACCATTTTTAACACTAATCTTGGGGTTTTATTTTTTTTTGTTTTTAATTTTGAGGTGGATTATGCACTTTGTGGGGTTGTTTAAATGGAAGAAGACAGAGCTGAATTATTTACTTAATAGAAAGCATCAGTTCTTGAGTTCTCAGGTATCATATGGTCAACATTATTCTCTCCTTGAATAGAGCTCTGGAAACTGCAGAACATGCAAATATTTTCTGATTTGTGTTGCTGCATATCTATACTAATGGTCAGCAACCTGGATGATGGTTTTAAAATAAGCATTTTACAGTGTGTACAGATTCTTGTTTATTCAATATTTGAAGAAGTGACCTTAAATCCAAATGGAAGTGTTCTACTTTACTAGGAGAGCTAAAGAAAGAAAGATCAGTACATAAGAGTGCATCAATATACAAGTCACAGATCCGTATTCCCCAAGAGGAAGACCATTACAGTTAGCAGCAAAAAGAGTAATAAGTTAGATCTGAGCAGAACAACTGCAGGCTGTGAAAGTCACAGAAGTTTCAGAGCTATTTTGTATGTTGTCAGGCACAGCAACAGCACCTGAACTGATCTGTCACTGCTGTTGATAACAGCACCTCAGCGACAACACATTGCTGTCTTTAGTTTCCGAATATATTTGTGGGAGAGTCCTGGAAGTCCCATGATTATTAATGTAGTGTTTCTGCAGTGATAACAATGTTCTTATACTTACAGAAGCAATTCACTTATGTTTCCCCAGTTTTACATATATATATATATTTTTATATATATAGTATGGCAATCTATTAGATCAGATCAGAACAGACTCAGCCAAAGGATGCATTCGTTCTCAGCTCTGGTTCTTCATTAGACAGAGAAGGTAGTGCCATCTTTCTACGCTGCTTGTGACAAAACTCTTTATTGATACAGTGGCCACCACCTTAGTTATTCTCTTGTAAGAGGGCATAAACTATAGGGGGCTTTGCGGTGGTACAGCTTAACAGCTGCAGGAGTGGTAATCTTCAGGCACCAGTAACTGCATGTGGTAACCACTTTTTATAGGTCTAACATATTATCAGTATACATTAACCTCCCAAACTATTCCTCAGCCAAAGATATTTTGGTAATGTCTGTGCTGGTCTTTTGACATTGCCCTGATGGAAACACTGTATTTGAACTCCCCAAAAGCTACAAATTGGGTTTCTTATTTTAGTTTGCTGATTTCAGTCTCTTACTTTTTGCATGAACCACACAGAGCTTTTCATAAATTTACTAACCTCAAATTAAGGGCAGGAAGGATTTGAGTTGTTGGGTTGGGGTTTTTTTGTTTGTTTGTTTGGAAGGGGAAGAAATTTGCCCTTCTTTTTGTCTTGAGAGGGAAACAGTCCAATGATTAATAATCGTATTCTGAATATCTTTCACTCTTATTCATGGTTATGTATCCTTTTGGTGACTGCCTATAAGGTTCAACAGTTCCCTTCCTTCCCTGGTACTCACTTCAGGACATATTTATAGTTAGGAATGGTTCCTCTTTCAGCTTTCCTCCAACTAATTCAAACAATCCAAATCCTTCTGGTATCTTCCTGTAAGAGTCAATGAATAATACATATAAGTTTATAGGTCCTAGAGAAATAATAAGTAGAGATGCTTGAGCTCTATTTAGGTTTGCAAATTGTAATGAGTTAATCTTAATATTTTTCTGCTTTGGAATATGAAAAAAAAAGTTTCATTTGTGTTCTCTTTTGACTTTTTTAAAAAAAACCCAAGTTCTTTTTTTGGAGGGGTTCAATATGCCTTTCCCCCTAGAATTCAAGCAAATAAACAAAACGAACCTTTAAAAAAGATTGAAATTCAAACAAGTGTACATGGATGATTTCTGTTGGAGCAGAGGAAAACAATTTGCTGTGCATGAGTTACCAAGCTAGTGAAGAAGGTCTTTTGGTAGTATTTGGATATATTATGACTTACAAATTTTTTGTTTCTTTTCTTTTCAAATGGATGTAATAAAAATTATCCTTGAATTTTGCCTGGAGCTTTCATATTCGTGACACAGGGCTTGTCCAGCTAGAGCTGTAATAAAAAGGAAAGCCTATTAGTATTTTTCTTGCAACTGAAGATCCATTGCTAATTACTAAAGATTACACTATCATCTGCTTTAATTGCCATATTGATTTTTTGAAAGGTACTTAATAAGAAATATAAATGTATAGGTTATCTAAATAAGTGTTTGCACTCCCAAACCAGCAATTACCAGATGCTAGTGTCTAATAATTGCAAACATTAATCTAGATTGCCTGTGAAATCACCTCAGTAATAAGATTAATTTTAACTGTCTCAGAAAAGGTGGAGGTAACACAACTGTACACTCAAAATGACTCTTATTCCTGATATTTGAAAGCATTTTTATTTTTAGTTCTGCAAATGTATTAGTTGTTACTGACTATTTTTAAACATGCATACTGGATTAGAAATATCTAATACTTGCTAGAAGTAGGACAACACCTGTATTCTTCCACAGAATTTGATTTGCTTATGATCTGTGGAGTAGGGTAGCTCAGCCCAACCATCCCAATCTGCTTTCAGATATGAAATTCAGATGAAACATTTTTAAGTCTTTAAGCTACTTTGGTTATAGAGGAATATTCATAGTTTGAAAGTAACATTTCTCTTCTAACATGTCAATAGGGAAGTACTTACATTGGAAAGTGATCCCTTCAAATTCCGTTAGAAGGGGGGGGGGGTGGTAATCCTCAAGGTCCTAATTTAGACTAGGGTATCACTAAAACAAATGCTGTACAAAATATCTAGCCACAAATGACACTGTCCCAGAGAACTGTCACTTTATGTTCCCTGTTATATAACTGTATCCTCTAAAAAAATTGATGTCTCTACAGAGTCTCAATGCTTCCAATGGGTGTTCAGTAAAATGGTGAACAGCAATAAGAAGCGTATGATAGAACCCCACTATTTCAGTATTCTTTAATTCAGGTGACTCAGCTGAACATTAAATTGCTGTTGGCTCCATTGCTATTGCAAGACTATTTAACAGGTAAACTTAAAAGTGGATTTCAAGTTATACTTAGCTTTTTCTTTTGTCTTATTCTAAAATAGTTACTTTTCAGTAAAAAAACCCCTTCAGTACTACACCAAGAACAAAACCTGAACCACTAGTAACCATCATATTGGAATAACACAATTTAATTAATCCAAAAAATGCTACAAACATGAAGGATTTGGATTAATGTGGTTTTAACACAATATTGTTGGCTTTGGAGACAGAAAGTTTCATTTTCTTAGCCTTTTTTATATTACTGTGTAAGAAAAAATTTTGCAAGGCTGGCTATATCTATATTCTCTTCGTGATTTAATTATTTTTTTTAATATATGGATTTAAAGTACTGCCTGAGCACTCTGAGCCTGGGGTATATAAAAAAGCACAGATAAGGATAAAAAATTAAGTAAGACTCCATTTTTTTCCCATTAACCCTTTACTGAAAGATAGGTTGTGTGACCATATGCTGTGGAAGTGTTAATAACATAAGCAACATGCAAAAAATAAAGAGAGTGTTTGCATATCCCTTGGTAACTAACACCAGTCAGAATGTAGTCTCTTGCCAACAATGTGTCAAGGAGTTATGATGCTTATTAAATCATATAAATAACAGAGTAGGTTGGAAAATATTTTTCTTGCATGGTAGAATCAAACAAAAAGGAATAGGTTTTTTGGTGCAAAGATTTCAAACAGCTCTGCAAGTACTTGGATTTTTATGTGTCATTATAGTATTCCACTGGGAGCTATAGTTTGTGTATCTTCTTGATCAATTCTCTCCTATAGGCCTGGTTTTCCATGAGCATATTTTCTGTGCTATACCATGGCACCTTTCTCCATGAAAGGAGGCAATAATTTCAAAAGCCACAGTGGGTCATGAAAAATAATGAGTCAGTGCAAAGAAAAGATGGCAATATGGTCTGTGTGCTTCCCATAAAGTAAGTAAATGAGCACTAGAGAATATCTGCAGGTTTAAGAATTCAGGATAATGTCAACATTTTCCATAGAAAGAAGACAGTGATCCACACCAGCAAAAGCAATTGTTAGAAAGCCATCTTTTGTGTGGACGAACAAAGCGCCAAGCCAAACCCAAGAAAAACAGAGAAGGCTCATGAAAAACTTCAACCAATCCTAGAAAACAAAGAGGACACTTGGCCATTCACTGTTTTCTGGGAATAAAAACCGTTCGTTGTCTCAGGAAACCTGCTCTAAGCTGTGATTGCTGCACTAGGAAAGAAGGTGCTGTGTTTCTACAGCAGGCCCAGAACAGCTCTGAGGGCAGTGCAGGGGAAGCTGCCAGTCTCAGAGAATTCAGTCAGTTGGGTAGACAGGTATAGGGAGTTACAGGAAGAAAGTAAATCAAAACAAAGAAGATGCTTCTGTTTTATTGCCTATAGGTGATTTCATTCTCACCTTTGTTTAGGTAAGATTATTTTGCTACAAGATTTATGATACACTTACAGATAAAGCCTTCTGCATGCACATGAGTTATAATACAACAGAAAGGTAAAGGCTCTGTTAGTGGCTTCTAGGTCTTCCAAGCTAAATTAAGAAACTTCTTTCTATTATAGCAACATATTCAGTAGATGACCTACCACAAAATCTCAATACATCAAATGGAATTCTTCTTACTTATACTTGACTAAAACTGTCAATTTGGGCCATAGCTAATGAAAGCAAAGTTCACAACCTAATTGCCTGGCTGTCAGACTTACTGTGTCAGTGAATAGTGTGCTTTCCACTGTAAAAACATGTATTTGATAAAGTACCTTTTTAAAAACCAAACAGTTCTCATTTTGTGTGTTGATCAAAGGGTATAACCTAGTGACATAACACCAAATCTGTAAGGATTTGGCATTTCTGGTTTCTAGTAATTCTAAATTAGCTCCTCCTCCCATGGGAGTGCAAAGTATCTCTTGTGAGAAACAAAACTCTCCCACCTCCTGCAGAAACGGGAAGAGCTCAGCTTCCTGTGAGAGGTGACCAGCTTCTTTTAGCATCACATTTTATCTTGGAGTCTTACCTGAGACATGTCTTGAACCTGCTATCACAGAAGCCAGTGTCTTTTTTTTTTTTTAATAGCCTTCAAGAAAACCAGATTCTACTACTGAATTGCCAATTCCCATGCCTTTTGTATAGCAGGCAGGTTGTAGCTCTGTCTCAGTTCCCTTTTCCTTTTCGTTTAATGACTAGTATGCTTTTTACTTCTTAGAAAATTGATCTTGGTCCAATCAAGTGTGAGAGCAGAACAGCTTCTCTATGCAACCACAAAGAAACTATTAAGGCTACTTTAAGGGAAAGGGTAAATAACATCTTGCCTGGCCTTCAGACTCCATGATCAAACAGTGATAGAAAGAACTTCATTTTAAGGCTCCTTAAAACGAGAGACCTAGCTCCCTCTTCATGGAGCATGAGTCAATGTCTGGTGAATATACTCATCAGCACTTTGGACTGCAGGTGATCAGCTGACCAGGGAGCACTTTGGGGGTGCAATAGAGGAGTGTTGAATGTACTGAAAGTGGTAGGTGATGTAAGGTATCACAATAATATTTGCAGGGAGAATGACAAGCATGTAACTAACATATTCAATATATGTCAAAAAGGTATGCTGAACTAAATCTTGCCTACCAAAAAATGGGCTTCTTCCTGTTGTGTTTCTTCATTTGCCTTTAAAGGTCTGCGGCAAACAAACCCTTTTCTAAAACCTCTTTGAACAGTCTACATAAAACAATGACAACCAAAACAAATAATTGAAGTATAAACAAAGGAAGAGTATATGTTTATGCAAAGTATATTTTTGTGTCAACAACTTATGTACACAGAAAAAAAAGTGAGCTGTAGTCATCTGGCTTGGCTGGACAGGAGTGTACAAAATTTGAAGTAAGGCTCTTTATAACTCATTCTGCCATATATGCATTTTTCAGAACAGGAAATAACAACACACTTTGGTAAGCCAAGAAAAGATTTTTTTGNCTCTCTCTTTTGTTCCTTAGCAATGTAAAAGTGTTGCACATATTCCACCAAATTAGTAGATAGCTTGATCCTTGATACTATGTCTGTATTGCTATTAATAGCAATAGCAACAGCAACAATTATTGCAATACTAATGACCTTATTAATACATTACTCTGATAATTATAGCAGAGAAAACTTGGTTTATGATGGCACAACTCACCCTGTGCCTTGGAACCTGTATGACTTGCTTAACCTGGATGTCTGATATTAAAATAAGTAAGATTAGTTAGAAGGAATCCTTTGTTTACTGTCCACAGTTATGGACTACAGTCCTGTTGTGGTAAGCTCTCTCTACATAACTTGAATGTAAATAGAAACAAACCCACTGTTTCTAATGCAGCCCACTCCCCTCTGCAACTATTGCTGATTGATTGTTGGTGCGTGCTTAAATATTACCGCCTGTTTCAAATTTTGCCACACAATATCAGAAAAATCATAGTTTTTGAACTTTTGTTTTCATCTTTTTGTTTGTGTCTTGTAATAACCAAATACTCTAAATCTTAAAGATGCAGCTTGTTTTCCCTTCAAAAGTACCTCAGGAATCACAGCC
>WAAD01038361.1:8377-53225 GCA_013389945.1 Fregata magnificens | reverse complement strand
ACACATAGATGTCCAGACTCTACCATCAGGAAGCTGGGTGCAAAGTGTAGTGTTCCTGACCAAAGGCATCCTATGCTTGTGTGAGTGAAACAGAGGAGCCTTGTTGACAAAAGCTTAGCTTTTCAGTATGGGTGACAGCACTGGCACATGTACTAGACTCATGTGCTGGGTAAGGAGCATGGACTGTCACTGCTATGGCTTTTCATTCAGAAGCTTTTACCCAATATTCTCAGCCTTGTGCAGTACCTCTGTTGGGTGTTTTGTTGTTTGAATCGATCCCTGACGGTTTGTGAGTAAAGGTTGCTTCTAGACCTTCTTAATGGGTCTAGCCCCTAGAATTATCTTCTATCATAGGGGTAGAGCAGTGCTCAGTGACTTCAGTGACAGATCTGAGACACTGAGAGGAATACAGAGGGTCAGAAAATCCTGAAACCAACATCAAATGGTGTCAACATAGTAACTAAAAATTATCTCATACATTATGAACAAAAATGATGTTTTAAAAATCTAAAGTATCAAACAAAGTGAAAACTGAAGTCAAGAGCAACTCAGAACACTTTGTAATTAATTGTCTTTTCCAGTGCTCTGTACTGTGGTACAGACATGGGTCCTATTAAAACATTATTGAAATGGTCTAGAAACTGAACTGATAGCAGCAGATAATGTTTATTTTTAAAAGATGGATTCCAGAATTACCGGCTTGAAAAGTTCTCTAAATTCAAGTCACTCATAAGCTACGTAATGACAATGTGAAAAACAGTACACGTATATTCTATCCTATATTTCTTTGCTGATTCCCAGATGGTAATTCAGTATTACTAACAACATTTCTTCTGGCCTTCTACTCATTTTTTCTGAATTGATAGAAGTGCCTTTGAATTCATTTATGGCTATTGTTGAGAGTGAATTAATTACCTTGATAACATTAAATTTATTTGGACATTCAGTAGAAAAGGTGTTTAAAGTTAATATCCCTTGAATAATTTGCTAAGGCAAGTCTTATATGATATAGCATATCAGATGTCATAGTTAGTAAGTATCTTTGCTTTTTCTTTATGATGTGTGCAAACTAGAACTGTGTCAAATTACTTGCTAGAGAGTAGAGTTAATTTCTCCAGGAGACTTCCTAAGGACACCCAGGTAGTAAAGTTGTCATATCCCTTATTTATTGATAAATTTAGCAATGACTCTAGCAAGAATTAAACATACTTTGCAAAATCTTTGTGAACCACATCTTATTCCAATAAAAGAACAGCTCAGACTTCACTGAAAATCATAGCTCATTGAATTGGCCATCCTACTTTGTAAAGCTCCCGTGAGACCTCCCACTTTTAGTTTCCAGACTGTCCGTATAAAGCATGATGTGATGTGGTGTCAAACATCTCAGCTCCATTATATGAGTGTCTAAACTCTAGAATATTTACCAGGCAGATACAGACTTGATCCAAAGAAGGACATTATCTCACCAGCACTGGTCACAGCAATGCCTAACTTCCAGGCTCCAAAATCAGAAGCAGTACACTAGAAACAAGCCCATATGCAGTTGGCCTAACAAGATCTTTATCATTTACTGAGGTGCAATCCCATCATAGCACAACTCTAGGACCTTAGGAGCTAGCTAGTGGATTTCCACATTATGTTCCATTTGAAAATAAAAAGCTCTGTTGGGAATGGACTAGCACGTAAGCTGAGCACTGAAAAATCAGAAGAGTTTCCTTGGAGAAACAAAGGGGGAGAAGACATCAGTCAATACAGTGGTTGAAAAATCTAATGAGTTTTAAATTTCTTTTACTGAAGATGATGTATTTTTGTCCAACAGCTGAAAATAGAACAGGTTTTACATACTAAAGGCATTTGGGACTGACAAAGCAGAAAGCAAAATCCACAGTATGTTGCATTTCTATCAAAAGTTCCTAACCAAGAAGGTTGCAGTGTACAAAAAAATGAAAGACGTTTTCAATAAGAATACATTATATCTGGTCAGTGTGTTTAATTCACCAAACTATGTTTGTATTCCTTTATAAAATCAAGGTGTCTTTTGCTGTCAGACCAGCCCTACTTCTACTCCCTGTGCAGACTGTTCTTTACATGACTCAAACCAAGCATGTTCTTCTGCCTTGTAACAACAAAGGATGCTACACTGGATGGTTAAGAAGCTGCTGTCATTTATTTCCCTTTCATTTTTTTCTTGCAGTTTCCCAGCTCATTTCCAATATGTGTCTACATCCACAGGAAAGTATTTCTGGCTTATATTTGGCTTTGACATTCTATCCCCAGCAGAAAAACAAGGCAGAATGAGGCTAATAATAATGCATATTTTAAATAAAAAGGTCTAAGTACCATTTTAGAGTTAGGTGCCAACCTCAGACATCATCTGCTAGAGATCTCCACTGACCAGAAAAATGAGGCAATATTCTCTATTTTAGGTTGAAACAGTCTTCAGCAGGCATGGACAATCTGAGAAGATATCTTGCAAATCAGAATAAAACAGTGAATACCAAAACTGACAAGAAATTTTCAGCATAGCTTTAAGTCTGAGATTAATTTATGTAAACAGAATGTGATGGTAAGCAGGACCATCACCGTCAGGAAAGATGCCCTCTTTAGAGTTTAAGGAACAAAAGAACAATGTTTTCTAGCAGTGGAGTTGATGCAAAATTGAATGGGCCAGATTTTTATATCCTTCTTGCATCAAGTGGCTACCTATTCTTTTCCATGTCACTACCAGTGCTATTATCCAGAAATTCCAGTAAAATATTTTGTAGAATGGAATCTTATTCCTGTGCACTTAGAAAAAGACTTAAGCCTACACTTAAACTTATGTATCATTTATTACTTTGTGAATTAAGTTTATGTAGATTTAGACATCTTGGAATCAGACTTTAGGATCTAGTGCCTCTTTAAAGACAAACTGTGAAATTTTTCTTCATGTTAAATGCTATATTACTCTGCAAGTTCTACCATATTTACTCATGGATGGAAAGGAGATCTAAGAGGCAAAGGGTATCATTGTTAGAAAACTGGGAGACTGAAATTATATCTATCCATTAAATTTTAATAAATATTTATTAAAGGGAAAATTTTAATTTACACATATGTGCCTAAATATAAGAATGGCTGTATGACACTGGGGGATACTAATAGTTCACCTTGTATCTTGCATATGAGCTTCCTCCATTCTGTCTTTCCAGTTCCTGGTCTGTAGTTTGTAGACTTTTACAGCCAGAAGTAATACCTTTGGATTTTCCTAAATATGACCAAAGATCTCCTTAAAACTTTTAGAGCTGAATCGTGTAATATCTTTTCTTTATCTCTTTTCTTTTTCTTTTCTCCTTTTTCTTTTTTCCTTCTCCCTCCCCCTTCCCCCCCCTTTCGTCTTTCCTCCTTCCTCTTCTTTTCTTTCAGTGTGTTTTACAGAGAAAAAATAAACAAAAGGGGACAGTTATGATGAGTCCTTCCAATAGCAACACTTTCACAAAACTTAGCTGGCTCTATATGACAGGAAACTCATCTCCAAATTTCTTTAAGTTCTGCCACGATTACTGCATTACTCAACAGAATGCTGTAGACATATGAGTACACAGGTTCAGCTAAATTGATTTTACAGCCAAATTTGGTTTTAGCAGTTAAGGACAAAAACATTTTGGAAAAGAATAAGAGTGAACGTAAAAATTTCCTAGGAGAAAAAGAAAAGAGGTTATCCTGCCAATGGTCAGCTCCTGGCATTCTGCACTTACTCATGCTCCCATAGCAGTGCAGCTATGTTTACTTACATACCCTTTACATACCTATCCCTTGCTCTAAAAGGGGCAGGGATGATGGGATAAGGTTTTTTACACTTGTCACTGGCCCAGCTGCTTCACTCATTTCATTCCTGAGCTGCAGCAGTAAGAAGCCACTGTGGTATAATAAATCATAAAGACGACTCCTGGAATAGCTCCAAGCCCAGACGCTGTTCAGTTTTGGTTGCTGGAATGATTTTGGTTTTGGGTAAAATTGGGATACTTAGTTAGATAACAGGCAAGTGTGAACAGTGAGTTTCAGCCTAATGGCTACAGTGAAGAGTAGGGCTAAGAGTAGGGCAGAACAGCAGATTTAATGACATAATGTGCCTTTTTTCCAGTTGTGCAGATCCACTGTAAAATGAGCAAGAAGCAAAAGCTTACATATTTTTTGGAACACAAAAGGGGTTTGGTGACAGAATATTTAGGCTAGTACACAAACCTTGTCACAAGCTGGCTAGGCTGTACAGTGACAACAGGCTTAAGGGCACTGAAGGATGGTCACCTATTGCCAGTGGATGGAGGGTTAGCTTCCTTTTGCTTAACCCCGATCTTTTTTTACAGTGTTCAACATTATCATATCAGTGATACTGTACTCCCATTTGGGAGGGATGTTAAATTTCCAGACGTGGACACTAGACAGTTTAAGTTATCCACACAGAGATACATTCACAAGTAATGACAGGAAGTTATATCTCTGTCACTAAGACCTTTGCTTAAGAACTCTCAAAAGCATCTATTCTCACACTAGCCCTGCCAACATCTTTGTTTGTCAATCAAAGAAACTGGTGTTATTGCACGGATTCTGGTGTGAACAGTGTAGGGATGACCTCTTCTGTGTATTACTGCCAAAATGATTGATTGCTCAGGCAAGATTAGTTCCTGGATGAAGAGCATCGAGCTGAATATTAGGTCAATATGAGTCCAAGAAGGACACAGTTCATAAGCACGAAGTGGAGCTTCTTCAAAGAGGTAAGTCCTTTAGGGGCTACTTTGAATGATGGTGGCCTGAGCAAATAGAAGAACAAACAATCATCAAAAATTTTGAAGTGCTATCCAAAGCACACTGTTGTTTATTTTTCTTTACACCTTTAGCATCTACTTCTTCGTGTTTTGGAAGTTGTACCTGTATGCATTTATTTATGGGAAAAAAAAATATCTTGAGCAAAGAAATACAGAGAATGAGAGAGAATCACTTATGACAAATCTTAGTTAGATCACTTAGTGAATAGCTTAATAGTGCTAATATACTGTAGGAAAAGTCAACAGAAGTACCAAAATAGAACAGAAATATGTTGACAGGTTATCTTTTTTTTTAAAGACTGGATAATTCTATGGTTAAGAGCATTTATAGCAATTCAGGCAAAACCCATATTTATTCACCAAAGATAATAGGAAAAATCTTCACTAGCTCCATGTTTCATTTCTTTATACAGTTCCATCATTATCTAAAAGTTTTGTATTTTTTTTTATTTTGAAACTTTTTATTACATTCTGATTGTTTTATGTTTATCATTTAATACAAATGAAGATAGGTCAAAATCAAAATGCAACATTTAGACATGCGTACTTCACGAGTCAGTGAACCAGCTAATTGAATCTGAAAATAAAAAGGAAGGTCCTCCAGAATGGATGTTATTGCTGTCCAGAAGATGAGAAAGTTTGTATTAACATTTTCTAAGCTTATCTGGAGGAATACAAATAAACCAAAACATCTTAGACTCTTTTGTAGTTCTATTATTTCTACACATATTTGTGATCTAAGGCACTGTTTCCTCTATAGTTTTACAGTGTATTGGTGAAAGAAAACTAATACAAAGACAGTCATGCCAATATCTAATTATCAGTCTAGGAAGAAAAAGAAGTAAGCGTGAATTAGAGGGCACTGATACGCTGCAACATTTGTGAAAACAAAATGCTAGTAAAGAAAGAGCGTGACTCAGTTGTAACTTCTGGGATAGATCCTGCCACTAACAATACCCCCCTTCCTGCCCCACATGGCTTATGCTGGAACAGGTCATGGTGGCCAGACTGGACTCCCACCACCCCAGGAACAGACCCAGAAATGAACTGCAGTGCAGTTCAGAAGTTCTTCTCAGAAACAGAGAAGATTCCCCCTGCTCTGACATGGGAGGGGATAAATCCCAGTTCTGTTAAAGTGAGGTGATACACAGTTCATACTGATTTAAGTGAAAGTTAACATGCTGAGTACCTTTTAGGACTGGCTCTATTTGTTTTGATCTTCTTCACACTTTTCTTATCTTCCTTAGTACAAGTGGCAGCAGAGAAAGAGAGCCAGAACACCATACATTTTGTATTCTCCTGTCCTTCCTCCCCTCACATTTTCTCTCAGCTGGGAGCACTGTTTGTTCAGTTTAATACTCCCACCCATCCCCATGCCTGAGCTCATGCAAGCAGAGGAGCAAACGCCTCACCTCTCACGTGTCTCTGTGAAGGCTATGAAATCACATTCATTTTAAGTTATTACTGAGGGTGAAGCTAGAGAATTTTGTGAAACTTTCCTTTTTTTTTACGAGGGACATTGTTTGACAATATGAAAACTGTGTTTCTTATTGCAACTTTATATATATGTATGTATATATATATTTACGTGTGTGTTTATATCTATCTCTCTCTCTACACTTGTTGGCTAAAAGAGTAATGAAACCTCTGTATGGTGCTAGGGAGATCCAAGAGGGAAAAAAAAAAAAGAGTAAAAAATGACACCACCTTAGTGCCATTGTATCTTAATAAAGGTGGTTATCTCTCAGACAAAATGTAATACACCGTAGAAATGAATAATGTTAAGATGGGACATGGCCATTTTAAAATTGCAGTTATTTTTAGCTCTGACACCAGCTATTCATTTTACAGCAAGTGTCTGAACTCAGCTGAGCAAAGGAAGTTATAAACACTTTGCTTTCTCAAGTTTTCAGAACGAGCTTAAATAGGCATATTACCTCCACTTGCTGCTGTCAGATTACCTGTGGGGCTGAGGAGCATGGGCAGTAATAGGCATAAAAATCAGGTGAGTGAGACAGAAAGGTAAGAGCACAGGGTCTGTCCTCAGCAAACCAGTGGCGTGATACTACTGATACTCTTTCTTTGACGTGTATCAAAAGCCAGCAGCATGGGGAGGGAAGAGGCTAGAAAGAGGCAAATGCCTCAGTAATGCAGACACAGAGAAATAAAAAAGAGGGTGTGGACAGAGAAAAGAAAGGTGTTTCCTCGGTCTCAATGGCACATTTTGTACAGTGCTTTACAGACACTGAAATGACCATGACCTCCTTTGCAGCAAGGTCTGTTAGAGAGCAATGGCCTGAAGTAACCAAGATGGATGGTTTCTTTCAAACACCAACGATGGACATGGAGGGAGGGCGGTGGGGTCAGCTGAGAGCCCAGACCACCAGGCAGGTGTGGGATGATGAGACATATCTGAGGTCAGCCCAGGAACCTGGGTCAGGATCAGGTGTTTTCCGTTCAGCCATTGCAATCTCTCCCTGAATGAGTCTTGCAGTATGTACACTTGTAGTATACGTTTAAAGAGCTCTTACTAAAACCCTCAAACCTTATTTTTTAATCTCAAAAAACTGCGTTTCAGTGCCAGCTCTTAAGATCTGCAGACTACTTCAGTATTTTGTTCCCCATGTTAGAGTAGAAAAAAAGAGTAGCTGCCAATAAAGTCCCTTGGAGTTTGAGCATTTGCGTTGGAACTGCACCAAATTGACTCAGTCTTTGAAACTCTTTAGGGAAACTAAAACTACACAGACAAAATGTATTCCTTCCCGCATATATAACTGAGTATTTTTCACTCAAAAAGAAGACAAAGTAACACAGCAAACCTATTTCCTGTTCAACAAGCAGTTTAATGGTCAATCTGACTGGCAATTGAACATCATTCCCTAGGTACTATGGTAGAATTGAGAGAAATCAAAGTTTAAATAATGTTTAAATCCTTTTCCAAAATATTAGAAAATCAAAAGTTATTCTAGACTCTGTGTTCCAGAGAGGAAATACCTTGATTTGCTTATAAGCATTCACATATCACAGGATTTATTGTTCAGAAATCTGAAAGAAATATTAGCAAGTATAAACATTAATTAGTTTTCTATTGAACTGCTTTTCTCCTAGAATGCCTTCTTTCAGACTTCTCTGACAGAACAGGAAAAAGGCGAATAAGATCATTTCATTATGAACCTGATTCAGCAAAGCATTTGAGCACATAGTTGGGTCCAGAGAGATTTTAACTGCATGCTCTAAGCTAGGCATTTACTTAAAACCTTGTTCAAGCCAGCATGATCTGATTTCCAAGTACCAATCTCATGCTGGTTTTCTCTGAGTTCATAGGAAATGTGCACATTGCATAGAGGGCAGAATATGTCATCAGATGTTCCCCCTTTATGCTAGAAGGATGTACAATGGTCAGAAATGCTTCCCAATTTAGAGTCTATCTTTGGTTATGGAGATATTCCTCTATTTGTCCCGGGACACTATGTTCCCAACACAATGCATTCAGGGAGGGAATAAAGGGAGACAGAAAGATAATCCCTCAAATTAGTTTAATCCCATAATGTCTACTGGCAGAAGAAGCCAGGCTTCCAAACATCCTGGTCAAGGAGAGTTCAAGAAGGTAAGAGAGTAAAGAACAGAAGAATTTAACAGAAAAGTTGTTTTTCATTGAGATTCCTGCTCACTGGGAGACTCAGAAACTAGGTCCAGAACTACCGAAGTGATGCACAGCATTAAAGAAGCAATAAACTACAGTAAGCAAGACCCACTGTCATTCATCCACCTGGAGTTCCCAGGCATGCAGCAGTCCCTTTGGGGCAGTTGGAGTCTGCTGTGTGGAGTTCCCTGCTAGTGACCAGAATACACATGCAGCTTGTGTACTCTATGTGTATGATGGATCTGTGTGTTAGCTTGCCTTCTGTCTACCCTTAGTGTTCTGTATGTTCTGACAGAATTCTGTACATGAACATCCCTTAAGACTCTTCTCTGGAGAGTAGATAAGAGACCTATAAGGAGCATTAGTTGAACATGAATAATTTTCACTGCAAATGACCACTTTAACTCTTTCTGTAAAATCCAAAGAGACGGTGGAAGTAATCCAACAATACCATAAAGATCTTTAAGAGCAAGAAAAAAAAGAGCTAGGCATTTGCTACTTGCTTCTTCAGATTGACTGATACAAATATCCATTGTCATTATCAATGCCCCTTCCAGTTTCCACAAATCAGAAAGTAGCTTGTCAGAAAACAGTACATAGTATGTGCTGCCTAGCACATAGTACTTATACCATGCTGCACAGCCCATAGTACTTATAGGTATGCTGTGACAGATAAAGTCTCAAAGCTAAATTCTGTAACGCTTGCTTGGGGAATAGTCACATATTTTGTTAGCTAGACTTTCTCCTGAGGAGGGCTTTCATAATTAGGTCCTACTTGGCTAACTAAGATCACTGTATTTGAGACTCCTAGTCAATGAAGCAATTGACCCTTGGAATTCCTCTGGGAGGCAGTCTCAAGAATTAGTAGATCAGATGCTTTTTTTATAGCTGAAGTCCAAATGTTTGGTATAGGGGTGACACTGGATGCTCAGTGATTCAAAATTATTTATTTGACAAAGTAAATAAACCTGTTATCCATTTTTTTGCACATTTAGGTATGTTGATATCCTGGAGAAGCAACCTTGGAATTGAGCCCAGTCACATACTAACTTCATTTCCTGCTAAACTATAAGCCACTGTGGTAGGTTTGGGATATCCAAGAGCAGGGCAAGATCGGGTTGAAGAAGAAAAAACTCACTTGGAAGTATCGCTTGCTTTTGCTGAGCTGTTTTTGGGCACAGTGTTGCAAAACCAGGATGTAATTAAACTTGTTTGGACAAATGAAATACTTTGCCTCTTTTTACTCAGAGGTAAAGATGAAGATTTTCAACCTCAGCAAGACCTGAGTTAATGAGTGTGCTTACTCTCTGTGTTCCTGGAGGCATTTCATCCTCCACTCAAGCACTTCCCATTTCACTTTATTCATGTCACTGAAGAACTGTTTAATGTCAGGGAGTTCAGCCAGAAATAAGCCAGAGTTAAGGAAGATTGTTCAGACTCTTGCTGCAGCTACAGCTGTTTATAGGATCACTGCCACTGGTGCTCTCAGTGCCATAGCACTAGTGGCTTGGACACCCAAATGCAAAGAGATTTTCACATTAATTCTCACAAAAGCTGTTGATTTCCCTCCTTTTTCCAGAGCACCATTAATCTAATGACCTCAAAATCAACAGATGCTATTGTAAAATCTGTGAACAAGTAAATTTCTGAACAGTTAAGTTACTTAGTGGGCATCCTATTTAATTTCTACCCTATGTTGGATTGATGCCTTACATCTAAACAGCTCCAAATATTTTAAAGCAAAAGTTTTATTGAAACAAGCTTTGCCAGGCAAGTTCTGCTTATCACAGACTCAAAAATTTGTTGTGGTTTACCCTTCAGAGTTTAAAGATCTGTAAAATCTAGGGAATCATCATACAGCCAAAGCCAGTATGTCCTGACCTTCTGATATTAACTGATTACTGTACCTCTTCTTTCTGCTTAGAAAACCACACTAACATTTTCAATTTTGACATTAACTTCCAGACACAGCAAGCATTTAAATTTCAATGAACTGCACATTCCTTCCTTAGTAATATCAGTGCTTTCTACAGATTCAGAAAACTATTTTATCGTGTCATACTTCCGTTCTAATATACATGTTCATAACTGTACAAGGTAGCAACATGCTTTAAAAAAAGACAGAGGCTGGCTTCCTAGGCTGCTGATAGCTGCCACATTCTCCCTCTTACTATTATAACATCATTAATTTACAGTGTTTTTCAAAAGTTCTCTGACACGAAAGAGGTAAGAAAAAAAATGCTCGGGTTTGAACTGGTGGATAACACAGTCATGATATACTGTGTAATGCAATGCTCCCAGACTGGGGGCTATGGACAAAACAGGAAACATTGGGAAAATTAGGATTTTTAAAACTGTAATATAATCAAATAGGAATTTGAATGTTGAATGTATTTTGCTTGAGATTGGACAAACACTAAAAAAGGGGACTGTGTGTTTTTTCAAGTCTCAAGCTTCTTAAAAAAAAGGTACCATTCTGCAGATATCAGGACACCTAGACTTCTGGTTGCTGATCTTTCTGAGGTAAATTAAACATAATGGATTCAGTAACTTTCTTGCTATGGTCTTTCCCTGATCCTTTTTCTTAAGACATATCTAAAGAACTCCATCCAGTAAAGACCTAATTCTGTATGGCCCAAACATATGTGTTGATGATTTGAACACTTCCAGCTCAAAGGTCACTTTAATACGAACACAGAGTATGACAGATGATGTTTTTAAATTTGACAAAGAATGATACTTAGCAATGGGGTTGAATAAAAGAATGACAATTCCTTAGGATTTTATAAAGCCCTCTTTCTTATTTCCCATCACACCCTTAGATCATGATCTCCTGCAGCATCACCTTCAGTCTCCCACCTTAGGAAGTGCAGAAATATCTTTTTTTTGTGTTATGTTTAGCAACACTCAGAGTTTACATCACACCAAGCAGTCTTTGTCTCTTCCTGCTGCCGGTCTACATAGGCCAGGCAAATGCTTTCTGACTCTTAGCCTGCAGATAAAGTTTACAGACATCTGGGAGTAGGTAAACACTTGGCCTTCTCAGGCTTATGTGGCTATCCTGATCCCTGATTCTGTCAGAATCAGTTTAACAGCCTGACAGCTGGCTGAAATTTTCATTTATTTCAGCAGCTTGGGAACTGATTGCCTCTGTTGTGTGACAAAGACCAACAGCTTGTCCTGGTATTTTTTGTGCAACCTTGTCATATATTCATTTTTAGCAACTTAATTCTAACCTTCAGTGCATTTGAAAGTTGTCAGCCCCTTGTACTTCCCTGTAAGAAAAAAAAGTAATGTCCAAGGAACAATGAAAACATGTGCCATAAATGCATATTTAAACAAGCAAAAAAATTTAGTTATCCAATGTATAGAGGGATGTTCATCAACACAAATGTTCTTGAAAACAAAATGTAATTACTTTACTAGTATATTCATGAGAGGCTGTTATTTCGATACATCTTAGCACTTGTCAGCCTCCATATGTGTATTTTGCTTATTTTTAATTCATTTTTAATCTCTTGGGTACCTAACTGCAGGAGCTTTTAGTTGATGCTGAATGTGTGTCTTTTGTTTTGAGAGCCCACTGTTCCCAATGCATAGGAAAAGTCTTTGAAGCCCAGTGTAAGGAACACATCATTACCCTCATTAAACAGTATCTTTCAGAAATGCCAGTCTTTCTTTGCCAACTACCTGCATGAGTTCCAGTATCTCAACCCCCGGCACGTAACAACAGCTCTTCTTCCCTGCTAAAGCGCAGCTGCATAGTGCTTTGGATAGAGTCAGCAAGCTTCAGCAGTGCTTTGGGGGAAAACCCTTGCAGAAAGTTAAACATTAGGTACATTAAGACAATCACTCATGACAAAGCAATGAAGTTCAGTCTGTTTGTTAATGGTCAATGCAAGTGCAGCGAAGATACCGCAAGGTACAACTGAAGAGTCACAAATACCTCTGGGAAAAAATTTTCAAAGATAGAGA
Organism: Fregata magnificens; assembly: GCA_013389945.1. Classification (NCBI taxonomy): domain Eukaryota; kingdom Metazoa; phylum Chordata; class Aves; order Suliformes; family Fregatidae; genus Fregata; species Fregata magnificens. The sequence continues at coordinate 40,802 of WAAD01038361.1, read as the reverse complement.
GAAAACTGGAAAACAGTGATGCAGAAAAGGTCCCTGGCTTTGCTGCAGCTTATCACTTGGCCTGTAAAGGGAGCCTTAACACTCCTGGAGACTTCATCCACCCTAGCCCTGCTGGTTAAGTGTTAAGGAGTCCTCTTGCAAGCTGCAAAGCTTCAGCCTTGAAGACTGCCAACTGTAGGTGTCCTGAATGCCTCTCAGCCCACCTGCCAGTTGGCAATTAATGCTGAGAGAGCACTGATAATGTTGACACCCATGCAGTCTATCAGAAATTTATAATACCCAATCATCATAAGTTAGAAAGTAATTTTAATCTTGATGAATATATATATGTATATTCTGACGGGAGGATATTTTGTCTGAATGTTACTGACCAACTCTAAGGTTTAAACCAGTGCTAAATCAGAACTGGAAATTTATAAGACTTTAAAGTTGGCTTATACAAGTTAGACTTGCCTCAGACCTTATAGCTCAATTTAAACCAATATAGCAAGAAGTAAATGACTATAGCCAAGACTACAGAGCCATGCCTTCAAGTTGAGATCAAACACCTCAAATCTGTAGTTCACCTTATGGCTGAGCACACATTAAGTTTGACCAGATGGGCTGGCAGTATTTTAATAGAAACACTCTGTTTCCCTTTCCTTTTTTTGTTTTAACAGCACATTGCAGAATAATCTCTTAAAAGTAGATGCTATGAGATGTATATAGCAAATATTTTAAAATAGTATGTCCTTGTAGGAAGGAAAAAAAAAAGCAACAAAGGTTGCAGAACTTGGATTCAACTGAGGCAATTTTGTGCTATCTGCAAGCAGCTTCTTTCAGAGCTGGGCCCAGACTTCAGGTTGGGTGCTGAAGGGCCATTTATACCAAGAACATTTGCTTGTGAAGAACAAAATGACACCAGTTTTCTGTTTGTTTGCTGGTTTTGTTCCAATTAATTTTCATAATTCAGGATTTAAATTTTGGTAACTTGTACATCCATATGGACACTGACTTTGAGCGTTGGCCTGGTATTCCTGGAAAGTCAAAGCTGGAACACTAGGCTTAAGTTCTGTGAGAACTAGAATTTTTATTACGTGGGAACACAAGCTATTTTAATGCTCCTATTTAAGTTCAAGAGTGGGTTAAATGAGTGGAATTAATTCATATGTCACCATTTAGGGCTATGAGACTGGCATATACAAGACCTGCCATACTGGATGAGATGAAAAGTTCAGCTAGCTCAGCAACCCATCTCTGGTAGAAGCCAGTAGCAGCTGCTTAGGGAAAGAGTAGAAGACACCAGGCATGTGTAGAGTAATCCTTTCTCTGGTTATATATTCCCAGCTTTTGGCAGTCAGCGATTTAGGGACTTCCTGAGCCAGAGATTACATGTAGACCAGAAAGTGTAATAGCCATGAACGGACCTGTTTTCCATCCAGTTGTCTAATCCCTTTTAATCCCATTTACACTTTCAGCTTCCAAAATCTGCTCATGCAGTGAGTTCTACCATTAGTGTGTTATTAAAAGTACTTCTCTTTTGCTTCAACTTTAGTCTTTTGCCTGATAATTTTACTGGCTTCTCATGAGTACTTGTGCTGGAAGGAAGGGTAATTATTATATCTGTGTATGATAGTTGTTCCCTCTTTACCTGCTGCATAAAGTTCATGATTTTGTAGACCTCTATCATATTCGTCTTCTTTTTTCTTTTCCAAGCTAAAAATCTGTCTAGTGCAAATTAATGGATGTTGTTTCATATACCTAAATATCCTCTCTTTCTCTTTCTTGACTTGGTTAATTTGTTCTTTTTCTAATTAGCAGGAGGGATGAGAACTACATAGTGAATAAGTGATGTAGGCTTACCATGTGTTTACCCATCGGAATTATATCCTGTTTCTGGTTTGTTCCTTTCCGAATAATTCCCAATATAGTCTATCATTGCCATTTTGACTGTCACTGATACAATGAATTTAAAAATCTCTCCTCAACTGAATCTAAGTTTATTTTTTAAACTTTTTTCTGTGCATTCAAGGCATTAGATACATTTCAGTCTGACTTCAAGAGCATGTACACAGCTTATCTCCAGTGACAAATACAAGCTTTACTCTGTAATTTTGGTATCAATAAATGTGTCTTAAATATATCTAATCTTTTTTAAAGGTAAAATTTCTGCATGGATATGAAATATAAAATATGTTTATGGAAGAATTGAATTAATAAACTGTAAATTAGATTTATATGTTATAAGTATTTTATTTAGAAAGTGTTAGAAGTATATGCCCCAAACAGCACAGAGCATTTGGCACAAAGATCTTTCAAAATCTATCTTCTGAAATAAGCTTTTCATTGGTTCCTGTTAAGACTCTTTCACTGCTATGAAATAGCTTTTAAAACCTTTTAGTATTGCTCAATATAATGAAATGCTACCTATGTGTTGAATATATTACTTCAATGTACTTTTCAGTTGAGTCACAGTAACATATTCTGAGATATAAAGTCCAGTTGAGAGGATTTTACAGGGCTAGGGAAGAGTTAGTTGTGTATCATCATTACAGGAATTTGCTAGATAGTTTTGCAGTTCTCCAAAAATCTGTAATAATTCACTTTCTGTAAGAAATGCAACAAACTACTAACATCTCCTTTACAAAAAGAAAGAGGGAATAAGAGAGATAACAGGTAAGGTGGCATCATTAAACAGGCTGACCACAAAAGGACCACAATTGGTAAGTCCCCTTCAGCTTACTGATGCACATCATACTTACTATAAGTGTAGAAACGCTGTATGGAAATGAGGGCTGGGAAGGGCTTGGAAAAACACAGCCTGGTCAGTTTGGGCTGCAGCTTGTCCCAGGAGAGTCAGTTCTGAGACATAGTTTGTGATTTAACAGCAATGTGCTGGTTTAGCCCAGAGTAAGTACACAGAAGAGGTTCAGCATGCTTTCCTGCAGTTGCTGATTCATCCAATTAGGTGTGCTGTGCAACTCAGCCACATATGAGGGGACATACATTTCACTTTCTGTGCTTTAAATTATAGAGGTTTAATAGAGAATTCACAAATTAACAATTTCAAACTTTTCTAACATGGTGCGCAAAAAAAAAATTGTAAAATGATTGGTGGTAATACAGAGTGCTTTGATGTACAATGTGTTTAAGTCTCCATGTTTTCCTTCCTCACGATTTCATTAAGTAATTTAATGAAAAATATTTACATTCCTGCTGAGAATATAACTTCATGTTCTGGAATCAAGTTGTTGCACTGAAAAATCAGGAGTTAAAACATAGCTTTCTATGAAATATAAGAGATTAGAAAGAAAGAAGAAAAAAACCCAAAACTTATTTTGATGTGAAGGCAAATGACTAATTATTTTTAGATTAGCACATATTTAAGTATCTTTTGTAACTCCAGTCCTAATTCTGTTCTTTAAAACAATGAAATGTAAGAAAATCAGATAGGCCAACAAACTGATCCATTGCTTTTTCAGGGTGGGGTAAACTTCCCCAAAACTCTCATTCTGAAAATGTTGAATGACTGCATAGTTCAATCTACAGAAAGGGTGACAAGAGAGCTCGGATGAGCAGGGAAAGGGCTGAATGGGTGGAAGACTTATTTGGACTCCTCTGGTGAGAAGGAGCGGTGCTTTTACAACAAACAGATGCTGCTGATTTGGGAGAGTGAGAGCTGGGGAATATGACCTTTTGAAAGAGTTAAGGCTGCATGAGTTGCTTCTGTGGAAAGAAACAAGGTAAATTGTTCTTCTTTCCCTGATTGTCACACTCGCAGAAGGGGAGATGGAATGGCAGGTGAGAGAGAGCAGGCAGCTGCTGGCTTATGGTTGCAGGTGGAATATCTTTCCTCAGATAACCTGTAATACTTCTGTAGCCAGCCTGATATCTCATGTTGTTTTATTAGGTTCCTGATGAAATGATGTAGAAAATGCTGTGCTACAGAATTAATACCCTAGGTTGGGATATTAGGTTGGGCTATTAGGTTGGTGGTAAATGGAGTTCAATCCAGTTGGCGGCCGGTCACGAGCGGTGTTCCCCAGGGCTCAGCTCTGGGGCCGGTTTTGTTCAATGTCTTCATCAATGATCTGGATGAGGGGATTGAGTGCACCCTCAGCAAGTTTGCAGGTGATACCAAGCTGGGCGGGAGTGTCGATCTGCTCGAGGGAAGGAAGGCCCTGCAGAGGGATCTGGATAGGCTGGATCGATGGGCCAAGGCCAACTGCATGAGGTTTAACAAGGCCAAGTGCCGGGTCCTGCACTTTGGTCACAACAACCCCATGCAATGCTACAGGCTTGGGGAAGAGTGGCTGGAAAGCTGCCCGGCGGAAAAGGACCTGGGGGTGCTGGTCGACAGCCGGCTGAACATGAGCCAGCAGTGTGCCCAGGTGGCCAAGAAGGCCAACAGCATCCTGGCTTGCATTAGGAATAGTGTGACCAGCAGGAGTAGGGAAGTGATCGTGCCCCTGTACTCGGCACTGGTGAGGCCGCACCTCGAGTACTGTGTTCAGTTTTGGGCCCCTCAGTACAAGAAGGACACTGAGGTGCTGGAGCGTGTCCAGAGAAGGGCAACGAGGCTGGTGAAGGGTCTAGAAAACAAGTCTTATGAGGAGCGGCTGAGAGAACTGGGGCTGTTTAGCTTGGAGAAGAGGAGGCTGAGGGGAGACCTTATCGCTCTCTACAACTACCTGAAAGGAGGTTGTAGTGAAGCGGGTGTTGGACTCTTCTCCCAAGAAACTAGCGATAGGACGAGAGGAAATGGCCTCAAGTTGCGTCAGGGGAGGTTTAGATTGGACATCAGGAAGAATTTCTTTACCGAAAGAGTGGTTAGGCATTGGAACAGGCTGCCCAGAGAGGTGGTGGAGTCGTCAACCCTGGAGGCGTTCAAAAAAGGTGTAGACGTGGCACTCCAGGGCCTAGTTTCGGAGTCATGGTGGTGTTAGTTGATGGTTGGACTTGATGATCTTAGAGGTCTTTTCCAACCTTAATGATTCTATGATTCTATGATTATCAAGAACTGAAGTGAAGTATGCTGTGTTTTGCCAAGTTTGCGTGGAAACAGTGTTCTCATCACAAAAGGTCTACAAGTTTATGCAAACAAATAAGTCCAGTGTTAGGCCTGTTGATAAGTTCTTTTCCTTGCAATTGCAAATATCAAACAAGATTGAATGAAGCCAGATGTCTTTGGAAATAAAGGTGTTTGAAAGCTGTCCCCATTATTTGAAAGACTATCATCTTTTTTTTTTTTTATGTACTGTTACTGCAATATCAGCACTAACATCTCTCCCCATAAGATTTAATCTCATGTATTCTGTACATCAGTGTTTCCTACATGGCCACCTTCCCCGCTAGTGAGAAGTGTGGGAGATCAGAGTCAAGATGAGCTTTCTCTCTTCCATTTCAGTGGTGCTACTTATCTTCCCAAATAGTATTAAATTAGAGTTACATTACCTTTGGGATCACTAAGCTAGGAAAGGAATGTCTAAAAGGTGGTTTATTAGGATTTTGAAGCTCATCTCTAATGTAGTATTTCATTCAGTATTGTGAAGACTTGGGACGGTATCACTTATCACCAGTGTATAGGTAGACAATAGAAGCCTTATTCCTTTGATGACAATAAAAGTGTTATAATGTCCTCTTTAGCCTTTCTTTTCCTGCCTTCTTTTTTTCTGTTAGTTTTGTTTCCCCATTCCTACTCCTCCCCTCCCCTGCCCCCCTAAACTGGGCTATTGAGAAAACAGTGTGTTTAAAAGAAACACAGCATCCTCTGTGAATTTTCATTACTGTGATCAGTTTAAGCCATGACAATACCAGGTGCTAGATGAAAAATCACTAGCAGAGTTGACTTTTTTTTTTCATTTCTTTTTTTTCCTACTGTTTGCTTCTTAAATGAAAGCAATGAGAGCCTTACAGAGATTGTCTGACACTTGGTAAACTTGATTTAAAAACACAAAATGTAATGTTTCACTTCCCAAGAGGCAGAAAGGATCCACACTGTACAATTAAGATGTGTTATTACTTTGTTGTTCCCTCCTACCTTCTCTCTCCTTCCTCCCTGTCACCCCTCTTCTTTTTCATTATGTCTTACTACAGCAGTAGTTAGAGCCTGCTTTGGCCTAATGCAGAAAGAAGAATATCTTTCCTCTAACTTAATTGTGTTACTTCTGCAGCACTCGGATAAATTATTTGTTCTTGTTAATTTAGCAAGAAAACCATTTGTCACCAACAATTCTTCATGCTTGTGTATTTTTTTCAGCCTAACTTTGAATTTAAAAAGGCAGTCACTTTTAAAGCTGGCCCTGCAATAACTATATACTGAGATACTATGTTTTCATATTTGCAGCTTCCTTTAAAGGGAAGAAGACACATGATTCAGAGCTGTTGGTGCAACTTGTCCTTTCACTCTTGTGGGCCTTTAAGGAATAACTGATAGGTCCAACAAAACTCCACATATGACTGGTTTTGCAAGCCACTGCAGCACGTCAGAGGTCAGTCTGATACCCTTGTTCTTAGGAGGCCTCTGAATAGAACATTGCTCCTTAACCTACGTTAATATTTCAGACAAAATAATGTAATGTTAGGAAAATACAAATTTTAACATCCTGAGGAAGCTAGGGCACAAGTATTGCTAAAAAATTTGTAGCTCCTCATTATTCTCTTTCAGTACTAATAGATAATGAATAGTCATCATAATATTGCATTTGAAGGGATAGCAGAATTTTATAGTATGCATTCAACATGAAGACTCTGGATTTCATCAGCTAGTAACAAGAATAACAAGACATTTAACTGGGGACATGCTGTCTGAACTGCGATTGGGCAGGAGAACTTACCTATTTAGTGTGGTGTTCCTTCCTCTGGGAGAAGAGAGTAGAATAAACTTATTTGGAGAAAAAAAAATGTGTGTATATATAAACCAAGTAGCAATTATTATCATGTTTTTCCAGGTTATTTTGTAAAACTGATTTGGTTATCTTATACAAAATAGGAAAAGGGAAGAATACTGTGTACATGTTGGATGTGTGGGTTTTGATTTTTTTCCTTTGCCAGGATTTTGCATAAACAAAACAGAAATATATCAGTCTTGTGGAATTGTTCGTTGCATGTTCTGTACAGAAGAGTAATTATTTCTTTTTCTGCAGCTTCACCAGCACATTGTGTTTTTCTTTTCTTTTTTCCAGAAATGCAAGGAATCTTCAGCAGTTAAATTAATTTCAAAAGGAAATGCAAAACGTGTGAGTGAATTCATTCGATCTGAAAGTCAGGACCTCTGCAAGCCACATCCTTAAACAGAACATGTGCTCATCCAAAGTGCACACCAGTAATTAAACTCAACCCTAATTTTCTTAAATGTAATTGAATTTCATGGTGCGTGGAGTATTGTGAAGTTACCTACCAGGGCTTTCAATAAGCTTTGGCAGCGTTAGAGACAGCATGTTTATAGCATCACAGTGGGAAGTTTAAAAAGTCACTGATTCCCTAAATGCTAAAACTTATAACAAGCTTTTTTGGTTTCTTTTGAACACAAATCCCCCTGATGCAGCTATGCTTTTTTCAGTATCTTCTGTTTGCTAAAGGGAAAAAAGTGACAATTTTCCTTCTGCGGAGTGGCATTCTGCTTGCATCTTGCCTCATCAGCAGGTGAGAATTCTTTATCGGTTTAAGTGTCCTTTCTCCTGGTGACTCTCTGGATTTGTAACCGTTCTTCAAGAGCCATTCAAAAGCTGACCATTTTGCAGCTTAGATTGTATCAATGAATTCTTCTGGGTGAAAAAAACATGCAAAGGAGTGTTTCTTCTTTTGCTTTCACAATAGTTTCATAGCTACAATGCTTAGAAATACTGTGACACAAAATACACGTGCTTGGGAGTATGTTTATTTGTTGCAATGTATTTAAGATTCTGTATTCTCCATCGTTCTTTTAATCCCCACCCCCCCGACCTCCCCCGGGAGATTTTTCTAGTCCTACTTCAGAAATAAAATCTCATCTGCTTTTCAAATCTTTCTGGAAAAATACCTTTCTGTCCCAGGTATGAGAAAAGAGGATCAGTAGCTTCTACTTCCACTGCAAATAGTAGCTACTGCAGGCTTGAGTGGATGTGATTTGCATATCATAGCACATAGGAGTCCAAAACTAACAGAATGTAAAAAATGGCAACACAGGTAATGTGCAAAACTTCATACCCAATTCGTTAACAATTCTCATGCTGTTATTTATGTCCAAGTATAACAATACTACAGATCAGATTAAATTCTCAGAGTGGAAAACCATAGGAAAAAATAGGAATATAAATGGCTAAATATGTTATGTCAATATTAGTGTTATCTGAAATTGTGGATCTTTCTTCCACCTGTGACAACTCAAAGCATTACTTTCTTCAGCTAGTACTGACTCCTTCCTAATGGCAGGTTATCTGAAGCTAGAGCATGACATTTGTCCAGGAAATGCACAAAGTACTGTCATCTATTAGAGGGCAATGTATACTTGTTTTGAAGGCTGTTGCTGTGATGCAACAAGATTTCACATGTGGAGGGATTTGGGTAAATGTTTTTTGAGCCTAAGATCAGTTTCCTTATGTTAATCATCAACTAAGAGTGAGGAAAACATTAATACAGAACAACAAAATGTAAGAAATTCTAGGCAGCTGAAGAAAATCTCCCTACACTGATATCTGTGAAAGACTGCTGGACCTTGGCTAGACACAATAGAGCAATCGCACCCTCACAGTACCATTTGCAGCACAAAGATGTTCTGTATACTCCATACGGTACCTGCTTTACAGCTTGCCTAGTGATGGTTTTCCATAGGCTATNGGGGGGGGGGGGGAGGAGAAGGAAACAGTTCCTGAAAGAAACTCTTTCACTTCTAGGTTAAAGCAGAGAACCTCGGTTATCTAAATAATTAAAATTTAATTCAGATTTCGTAAGCTGTTTCCTATCAGTAGGAAAAGTACCCTTGTTTTACTGAAGGATAGTTCCTTCAGTCAGTGTGTGTGAACTTGACGTATTAATTCTGAAAACAGGTAACCTTTATGTACCACAAGTGCCTGTAGAGAAGAGCAGGGCTGAAGCTCCTAGAGGGAAGGCAAGGAAATTAAAAATGTACTTCTTAATACAAAAGTATAGGAATTTCATATTACTGTATTTTTGGCAGCTTCTCAGTCACCTTCTCGTGATTTCTGTCATATGATAATGTCAAAAACCTACTGTCCCACAACCAGTGTGTTGTCCAAGTGAAACAGTAATCAAAATCTTCTTCCAATTTTCCTGCAGAATCATATCCATATGACACTTACATTATTTTTCTCCTTCTTTTCTTCTGTTTAAGCTACAGAGCTTTTTGGTTTTTCTTCCTCTCTATCATTAGTTTATTCAGCTCCTGTTCTGGAGTTGTCCCAAGATTTTGTTCATGAAGCATTTTTCGTCTCTTGCATCAGAACACAAATACCTAAATACTCTATTGGGAAATTCCCTCATGCAGCTGTGCTCAAGACAGGAGTATTTTTATTGCTTCTCCTTCAGAATTACCATTAGTTTTTTAAAAAATACCTCTTTGCCTCTAGAATAAACACATTAACCTCAGCTTTATAGGTAAAGGGAATATATTTCATATAGAATACTGAAAATTTGGAATTCAAAAAATAATAGTGGTTAGTAATCATAAAATAGTACATACTTTTTTTAATGGTTTAGGTGTTTGGATTTAAATAACTTTTTTTAACAGCAACATTATTTCCTTCAGATTTCAATACTCACAAATGGAACGAGTGCATGGTCATCAAAATAGAATTGGTGTTTCTGTACTTTAATGTCTTTGAATAGGCCTTGTAATTAACAAAATATTATGAGTTACACTGGACAGTAATGTCTATACTTATAAATCAGAACCACACATCCTGTCAAACCTAATGGGAAATCTTGCAGATAAAAACCTGTGTAATAACTCAAATACTTCCAGGTTCAAGTCTGCCATAAATTACATATTTAAATTATGTGCACTGTTGAGAAGAAACTGTTTTAACTGTAGTTACCTCTGTAGATATCAAAATCTTGGACCACAAAATGTGAAAAATATTTCATACCAGCTTTTACTTTTTTTTTAAAGAAGATTTTAATGTGCATTATATTAATTGAAGGCCAGACAAATACGTGATATGGGGTTTTTTGGGGGGGGAAGGGGCGAGNTTTTGGGGGGGGAAGGGGCGAGATGGGAGCAACTATTTCAACTTCTTGATAAATTGAAGAAATCATGTGATGTTGTTGATTATATACGCCTGTTAAAGATAAAAGAACTTTTCAGTTAACTCAGTTTGCTGTTCGAACACAAAACTGTAAATCAGTAACACCAGGAGTATATCCTCACTACTACACACTGCAATTCCTCAACTGCAGCGTGCATTTCTGTGCAGCAGTAGGAGTCACACAGTGAGCAAATAACAGCTACACTGAAAGTTTCAGAATTAAATGACATTTTTGTCTGAAGTTATAGCATTTTATATAACATACAGGGAATGTTTAAGGTAGCAAGGCAAGTTTGTCTACCAATACAAAATGGGAAACCTAAAAGTGATCAATCTTTTTTAAAAAAGAGAATAACTGTATACAGTCCCTAATGGAAAAACCCGATGAAATATTTTAGGAGTGAAAGACAACATGGTTCTACCAAAATGATTCTAAGTCATTATCAACATAATGGAGAGTAATATGCCTAATAAATTCCCTCAAGTCTTTCAAAAAGAAAACAAAGCTAACAAACATGTATACCCTGACTATCTTATTCTAATTAAATGTTCCATAAAAGACATTGTGATTAGATAGTACTTTTTAATTAAAATATTTCCAGGTGTCATACCAGTAGTAATGAAATAGTCATTACAACACCCAGACAAATTAAATATTGCTCAGAGAAACTCAAGCATAACCTGGTTAAAGCCAATCTATTCCAAGACACTTGCTAACATTCAAAACCTCATTTTGGTCCCACACTTGAGACAGTTAGTACATCCTCTGGGGACCTGGAAATGAGATTCAGAATTACCAAGTGTGTTTTTAAAAATGTTGGGAGCAAAACTATTAAAGTAATTTAAGAACCTTGACTTTTAGGAACCTTTTCCAAAAGTAACTTGTATGCTTGTGAATCAGTCTCCCTGAAAGCAAATTTAGCTTAGCTTCTAAATTAAGTATGTTAATGGAAGTCACCTGGAGATTGTGGGCCATCCAGTAAGAGATACCCATATTCCTATACACTTCCCCTGCCACACGTATAAATTACATCACCTGAGTATAACTCAGTAGAGGAAGAAATGGTTCCACCTCTGTGAAACAAAAAGGCAGCAAGAAGTATCTCATTCTCCAGAAATACCTATCTTTATTTCATGTGGTTTTTGAGGACTTGATCTTCCTCAGTGACTTCGATAAACCCTAATGCTCAAGCTGTCCCTTGCTCTGTTTGGGAAAAGCAGTGTGGGATTACACCCTGTGCATTGCACCTCAATAACTGAGTTTTCTCCAACTTGCAGCTTTGTTCTCTCTGGTTTTAAACTCCCAAACAGGCCAAGTTAAATGAACAGGGTAAGTATCTGCTAAAACATTCTCTTGCAATGTTTACAATTCTTTTCTGTTTCTGAAGGGAACTCAGTGTTAGCTTGGGGAATCTGTTGTTAGACTGCTGCGGCTGTTTGGTGTGCATTAGCCACAGAAGCTCTGCCTATCTGCAAAGAGTTTTTCCTGAAACCTGTTAATCTCTGGATGCCATAGTCATGATCACTGAAGTAAGGTTAAGAAGCAAATGTCAGAGGCTTTATGCTGTATAACATCTTGCAAAGAAGTTTGTTGTTATTGTTGAAAGGACTTTTTTGTTTGTGTTTGAAAAATGTGTGATCTATTTAGATACTCCAGTCTACAACACTTCTTGCCACATCAGAGAGCAGCTGACAGAATGCCAGTGGATTATGAAGCCTTTGTAAAGAGGCAGGAAGAACCAAGATAGTGTTTTCATGTAGTATCTGATAAATTACAAACACAATATATTATGTAATAGTAAAGAACCAACAAATACACTTAAGAAATCTCAAAATAGCTTGAGACTTCACAAAGAATGGAAATGTTTTCTTTGGTTTATTTAGTAGATTCTCCTAGACAATGGGAGTCTTTATGTATTCACAAATTGCTATAACAAATAATAAAAGTATCCAATGGAATTGCACACATACTTGCTGTCTGCAGAAAGCCACTAATTTGTTGTAATTGGGTCTGAGCTGGGGACCATGAAGAAAAATAACAGTAAGAGTCTTCATGGTATAAGGCAAAGACAAATTCCTACACCTCAGAGCTGTAGAAAAATGTCTTGTGTGACTCACGAATAAAAGAGATGATGTTCCTCACCTTGAGTGGAGTTAGTGCTAGACTACCTATGATGTGATTGTGCAAGTTGGCAGAGGGTAGGAAATGGCAGTTTCACAGGTGCAGTTTCCAGGAGATGCTTTGGGTGATCCAGTAATTTCATCATGGGGGCTCCCTGGTGCAAAACAGGAATGGCTTATTGGTACCAGTTTCAGAAATAGCAATGTGACATAATACATCTTCCTCCCTGACAAATTTTCTCCAAAACGAAGGAAAAGCACTGTGCTGCTTGCCTACATCCTGGGCTAATAGATTGTGTGATCTTTTCTCAGTGTCTACTTCTTCCAAGCCATAAACAGGAACTGGACAAAACATGAGCCATTAGGCATGAAGAAAATAACTTTTTCACAAAGCAGGCATGTCCAGCATGTGATTCTTTCTTGTACAGTATAAACTTATATTGCTATAATGAATTTTACTTTTTTTCTTGAACTCCACTGTTAAAGCTCGTTCTCTCTGTCGCTGGATGTGCTCTGGCTGGTAACATTGCCATTTGTTGCTATGGAAATTGATGCCAGAGGTTGCAGGGCTAGTGAGAGTGTGCTGGGTAAATCACTTAATGGAACATGACATTGTCAGACATCCATTATCTTTCATTTATAGCAGTTTAATTTTCTCTCTTACTTTTCTGGGCTGCTACCACTTACTGATTAATAGCCCTGGTATAAAGGGTATTTTTTAACGTATTGTGGCTTTATTGCAAACCTTTACTCCTGTATTATCCAGATGCTTGTTACCCAGGTTTAAAATAAGTGGATATTACAAGGAATGGGCTCCCATCCTCTGAGACTCCATGAGCTTTGTATCAGCTTAATTTTCTTAGAAATTTGTAGTAAGATGGTAGACATACTGCAGAAGAGTAGGTAACTAACGTGTGTTGTTTATGTCACATAAACTAAGTTGGGCTAGTGTAGTGATTACATTAATAGAGAAATTTAATTCAAATTTTCAATTGCCCTCCAATTCCATGCATAATACAATAAAAGAAGGCTAAAATTTAGTGATAATAGTGTATGGTACCAGGAAAAAAAGGCATGAGATTTTACATTCAATACACAACATTGTAAGTGATATATGAAGATGCAAAGTGGAAAAAATCTGAACTGGAGGAACAGTAGACAGGAGCATTTTTAATAACATTTGTACATTTGTTGTTGAGAGAAGAATCAACCCTTTTTTCTAGCAGAAGCTAGAAAGCCATCCCTAGATGTGTGAGAGATCTGAGAATGGTTCTTAATGAACCAGGAGCTTTTCTTTTTGGTCCTTTCCTTGTTCATGGTTCCGTCTTCAAGGCCATGTTCTCTGTGGGGAAAATTGCTGGAGTGACTCTAAAATAAGCTCTTCTGATGTGCTTCACAGCTAAGGATCTGACCGCTATTAATCTTTTTACTTCAAAACAAGAAGCAACTACACCTGCTGTCAACTAGGAAGTACAAAGACATGGCATTAGCCATAGTACAGAATTTCCTGGACTTAGGGGAAGAAAAAAAAAAAAAAGAAAATACTTGCACTGTATATTGGTAAGAATTTATATGTTGCTGGTGTCTGTTTCTAGGTACCAAGCAGTAACTAATATAACTTTACTGCACTAATCGACCACTATATCGTCTGGAATAAAGATTTTTTTTTTATAATTTGCATGATAATTCATGTTCAGTATTCCTTTATGGTATATATCAACTTCATATCAATCTAATATCATGAGTAATTACAGGGCTTATTAATCACAATATACATAGAAATACTGGCTCAAACTTAAGGTCCATCTAGTTCAAGGTCCTGTCTCGAACCTTGAGATTCAAAGGCATTAAGGGTATATTGGGAGATAAAAATAAGCATTTGGTCATATTCTAATTAGCTGACAGATAAGGGCCTAAGACCTGAAAAATATTTGTTATCCTTTTGGTAAGGGAAGGGAGTGTTTGGCAGCAGGCTGGCCAACTAGGTGAGGCAGGCTTTAAACTGAAGGACTTGGGGGCCTGGGTCCAAAGTGGCAACATTCACGCCATTGCAACCAACTGGGGAATAAGCCAGGCCAACCAGAGCAGCTACAAGTGTTCCTTAGCTGCCTCCCAAGATGAGAACCAGAAGACCAACCACCTCAAGTGTATGTATACCAATGCACACAGCCTGGGGAAAAAACAGGAGGAACTGGAGCTCTGTGCCCAGTCACAAAGTTATGCTATCATAGGAATAACTGAAACATGGTGGGACAACTCACATCACTAGAGGATTGCGATGGATGGCTATAGGCTGTTTCATAAAGACTGGCAGCGAAGAAGAGGAGGAAGAGTTGAGCTCTATGTTAAGGAGAACCTTGAATGTATAGAAGTCAACTACAGCAATTGTGGAAACCCTATTAAATGCCTCTGGGTCAAGATCAAACAGGTCGTCTCCAAGAGGGATCTTACAGTAGGCATCTGCTACTGACCTCCAAACTAAGATAAGGCCAACAAAGCAATATTTAGGTTATTTAAGCAAGCTTTGTGTTAACAGAACCTGATTCTTATGGGTGACTTCAACTACCCAGACATTTGTTGGAAGAACAATACAGCAGCTCACAGGTCATCCATCAAGTTCCTGGAACGTGTAGAGGACTGCTTTCTCATACAAATGTTAGATGTGCCAACCAGGAAGGAGGCACTGCTGGACTTGCTACTCACAAACCAAGAAAACCTGCTTTGTAATATCTTGGTTAGTGATAGGCTTGGCTGTAGCAATCACAATATTGTGGAGTTTGGAATCCTGCTGAGCACGCTGAAGGGTAGTACTAAGACAAAGCTTTTAGATTTTAGAAGAGCAAACTTCAGCTCTCTCAGAGCTCAACTGGGAGGGATGCCGTGGGAAGCTTCCATGGAGGATAAAGGAGCTAGCGAGTGCTGGGAGTTTTTCAAGAACGCTCTCCTGGAAGCAGAAAACCAGTTCATCCCTTTGAAGGTAAGGGAAGTAGGTGGAGCAAGAGACCCCTTTGGCTTAACTGCAGCTTCTGAGCCTGCTCAAAACCAAAAGACAAGCGTACCAGAGATGGAAAAACAGACGATTACCTGTTGAAAACTACAAGGGCATTGCCAGGGCGTGCAGAGATGAAGTTAGAAAAGCAGAAGCTCAGCTCAAATGGAAATTGGCCAGAGATGTCAAAAACTACAAGAAAGAGTTCTTCAGGTACGTAAACAACAAGCAGAAACAGAAGGAAAATATTGGCCCACTGTTAAACAGGAGAGTTGAATTATTCACCAACGACACTGGAAAGGCAGAGGTTGCCAACACTTTCTTCACCTCTGTCTTTACCAGCACTGCTGGGTCCCAGGACTTGGGAACAAAAATCCAGGTTGATGCAAACACAGACTCACCGTCAGTGAAGGAAGGGTTGGTATGTG
Source organism: Fregata magnificens (assembly GCA_013389945.1). Classification (NCBI taxonomy): domain Eukaryota; kingdom Metazoa; phylum Chordata; class Aves; order Suliformes; family Fregatidae; genus Fregata; species Fregata magnificens. The sequence continues at coordinate 25,041 of WAAD01038361.1, read as the reverse complement.
AACTATTACAGGAGCTTGACCCCTACAAATCAATGGGCCCTGACAATATCCACCTGAGGGTGTTAAGAGAGCTGGCTGATGTCATTGTGAGGCCACTCTCCATGTTCTTTGAGAAGTCATGGAGATGAGGGGGACATCCCAGAAGACTGGAAGAAGGCTAACATCACCCCCATCTACAAGGAGGGCTTAAAGGAGGATCCAGGAAATTATAGGCCCATCAGTCTTACTTCAGTCCCTGGGAAAGTTATGGAACGAATCTTCCTGGGGGCTATCAAAAGTCAAATGAAGCACGTGATTGGGAAAAGCCAGCACAGATTCACCAAGGGCAAATCATGCTTGACAAACCTGATCGCCTTCTATGACAAAGTAACCTGCCTGGCTGATGTGGGGCAAGCAGTGGACATCATTGCCTACCTGGATTTCACCAAGGCTTTTGATATGGTTTCCCACAGCTTCCTCCTAGGGAAACTGATGTGTTACAGTCTAGACAAGTGGTCTGTGTGGTGGGTGGGGAACTGGCTGACAGCCACACCCAGAGGGTGGTGGTAAATAGCTCCTTTTCAAACTGGCAACCTGTCATAAGTGGGGTCCCCCAGGGATCGATATTGGGCCCAAACAGCCCAACTGGGCTGTTTAATATCTTCATAAGTGATCTGGGTGATGGGATCAAGTGTATCCTGGTGAAGTTTGTCAATGATACCAAACTGAGTGGGGAAGAGGACACTTTGGAAGGGAGAGCCACCCTGCAGGAAGACGTGGATAGGCTGGAAGAGTGGGCTAACAAGAAACTTATGAAGTTCAACCAAGACAAATGTAAGGTCTTGTACCTGGGAAAACATAATCCAGGAGTGCAGCACAGGCTGGGATCTACCCAGTTGGGGAGCAGCTCTGTGGAAAGGGACCTGGGAGTCCTGGTGGACAAGCTCAATATGAGCAAACAGTGTGCTGCTGTGGCAAAGAAAGCCAACAGGATGCTGGGTTTCAGCAACAAGGGCATCACCAGCAGAGATAAAGAAGTCATTATCCCACTCTACTCAGTGCTTGTGAGGCCATGCCTGGAATTCTGTGTTCAGTTTTGATCCCTGCTATACGAAAAAGACATGGGCAGGCTGGAGAGGGTCCAGAGAAGGGCCACAAAGACGATCAAAGGACTGGGAAGGCTGCCACATGAGGAAAGGCTGAGAGAACTGGGTTTGTTCAGCCTTGAGAAAAGAAGGCTTAGGGGACACCTTATCATCATGTTCCAGTATTTTGAGGTGGCTACAGAGAAAATGGAGACTGCCTTTTTACAAGGAGTCACATGGAAAAGATGAGGGGTATAAAGGGTACAAGTTACTCCTGGGGCAATTCCAATAAGACCGATGAGGAAAATTTTCCACAATGAGAACAATCAGCCATTGGAGTAATCTCCCAGGGAAGCGATGGATTCCCCAACATTGGATGCTTTTAAGATTCAGCCTGACAGGGTGCTGGGCCATCTTGTCTAGACCGTGCTTTTGACAAGAAATGTTGAACCAGATGGTCCTTGAGGTCCCTTCCAACCAGGTATTCTATGATTCTTTTATAAATGCTTCTGCCCCAATTACCCCAGATCTGGTTATTACTTATATTCAAATAGAAACAAATTTTGCTGAAAAATATTTGTGGGATCAACAATGGGAACTTGGTAAAATAATTGTTCTCCAGCAAACAGGTTTGATAAAATGAATCAAGGAAAAATATTTTGCCAAGATGATATGCTTCAGCTCTTGAAATAAAATACTTCATGTTTTCAACTAAAATCAATTATCTGAGACAAGGTTTACAACTTAATGAAGTAGCCATAAAAATAAGGTGAATGAAATATTCTCTCCCCAAATTTTTGCTTAGTAAAGATCCCAAAAGAATCCTACAATTCTGCCCTGAATATAAGCTGAGACTAACTTGATAATGCAGGAAGCATTGAAATATCTACTTCTTCCCTATGTTGTGTTTTTTAAAACACATAACAAAACCACCCTTTTATTCATTTAGTATTTGAATTACCAGCCTTTTACTTTTCTTGGATGTGTGTTTGTTCTGCTGTTAAATAATGCAAAACAGAGGCCTTTGATTTACCCTATAAGTGTCAGTAGACGCTTCTTTTATTAGAAACATCATTTGCCAATCAGGACCTTTTTTGTTAATTCGGTTCAAGAAAACAAGAAAGAAAACATTACTAAAGTCTAACAGATTACAACATAGCCATAAAGCAAAAGAAACAGGTGAGTCCTGAAAGAATGATAAAGTGAAAAATGGGGTGATAAACAGTAGTCAGATGGATGGGCTCCTTATCTTGGTTGTCTGTGGGAGTAGGCATAGGAGTTCTGTTTTCCCATAGACTTAAAACAAAGGTGCATTTTAGTGGCAAAACTGGAAGGAATCACTGAAGTACCGTTGTAATGATAACTCTCAAGCATATGTTGAAAATTCAAAATGGAGAATGGAGTTTGATTATAGCACTTTGTTAGGGAAGATGCCTTAACTAAAAGTTGCCAAGAGTTTCTGCCTGGACTTTGTGCTTTTTTCTAGAGTAAAAGGGAAAGAGTAGATGTTAGCAAACCTATGGTTGAAACAGTGTTGTGCAACGAGAAATAAGGGCAAAAGAGGCAATAATGTTGAAGAATGAAGCTTGTGGAGATTCATCTACTGAGGCAGCTGTCAACCTCCTTAGCCCAGCATTAAGCAGTGTTGTCCCCCACTCCTCCAAAACCTTAGTCATTCTGCTGAAACATGTGGGTATTGGGGTATTCAGGACTCCAGACTAAAAGGTTGTCTGTCTTTGTCTTTCCAATATAGATGAAGAAAAACATGATTGTTTATTTTTCAAAACAGAGCTAGGTTGCAAAATCGGTTTCCAGCTCTGTCCTGCCTCAAAGCTTGAAAGTATTGCTTTTCCAATGTTTAGATCCAATTGCTTTTCCAATGTTTTGGTATAATTGCATTTCTATATGTTCTGTCCTCCCAAGTGAAAGTGTGAATCCAAACAACAAGGAGGGTAGGAAGGCCCTGCAGAGGGATCTGGACAGGCTGGATTGATGGGCTGAGGTCAGTTGTATGAGGTTTAATAAGGCCAAGCGCCGGGTCCTGCACTTTGGTCACAACAACCCCATGCAATGCTACAGGCTTGGGGAAGAGTGGCTGGAAAGCTGCCTGGCAGAAAAGGACCTGGGGGTGCTGGTCAACAGCCAGCTGAACGTGAGCCGGCAGTGTGCCCAGGTGGCCAAGAAGGCCAACAGCATCCTGGCTTGCATCAGGAATAGTGTGGCCAGCAGGAGTAGGGAAGTGATCGTGCCCCTGTGCTTGGCAGTGGTGAGGCCGCACCTCGAATATTGTGTTCAGTTTTGGGCCCCGCACTACAAGAAGGACATTGAGGTGCTGGAGCGTGTCCAGAGAAGGGCAACGAAGCTGGTGAAGGGTCTGGAGAACAAGTCTTATGAGGAGTGGCTGAGAGAACTGGGGCTGTTTAGCTTGGAGAAGAGGAGGCTGAGGGGAGACCTTATCGCTCTCTACAACTACCTGAAAGGAGGTTGTAGTGAAGTGGGTGTTGATCTCTTCTCCCAAGTAACTAGGGTTAAGACAAGAGGAAATGGCCTCAAGTTGCAACAGGGGAGGTTTAGATTCAATATTAGGAAAAATTTTACTGAAAGAGTGGTCAAGCATTGGAACAGACTGCCCAGAGAGGTGGTGGAGTCACCATCCCTGGAGGTGTTAAGAAAACGTGCAGACATGGCACTTCAGGACATGGTTTAGGAGGCATGGTGGTGTTGGGTTGACGGTTGGACCTGATAATCTTAGAGGTCTTTTCCAACCTTAATGACTCCATGATTCTATGAGTCTATGATTCTAAATCTAACACACTGAAGAATAAGTTTTTAGCATTGTTTCTTCTGTCTAGCATTATATGTTTGTGGTTAAATCAATAGTTAGGGATGGCTTCCTTCAAGAAAACATCTTTGGTTTTATGTAAAGAAGTGCTTTCCAACTAGAAAATTCTGTTTTATGTTTTGTCAGCTGTAACTGGCTTTCTGAAGACTTGGCAAATGGAAAATGAGAAATCTAGAAGAAAAATGGAGGGGGCTTGGATTTTATTCCTTTTTTTGCTAGCAGATCTCAGACTTTAGCACTTCGTGCATCATCTATGGGTTCTTGTTTACTTACTAAACTTGTCTTAATTAAGCATTTGCAGTTCATCTTGATTGCATGTCTATACATATTTTCTTTGAGCTCATATTGAGAATAGCTTTGGGTTTCCCACTGAAATATTTGGGGTTTGTGTGTTGTTTGTTTGTTTTTATAAGAAAAGACACTACTTCCTTTAGGACAGGCTTTTCCTTGAACAAACATAAGGCTGAAATGCAAGAATTCTGTTGTAGGGTTTTTTTCCTTCCCCCACCAAAAGCCCCAGACCATGTTTTGCTGCTTGAGAACCATGAAACAGTAGGATGGTATTATTATTCACTTGATGTATTTTGGAGATGCAGCTCAATTATTTGATTCTTCTTTTCTTTTTGTAAAGCTTGAGACTTGGATTACATCTCTGTTTTATAAACTCTGTAAGACGAAACTCTGCATCATAGGAAATATATTTTGCTCAGGGATTTTTACCTAACATGGGTGAACAGAACACAGGCTACCATTTCCATGAGGTACCATACTTCAGTGCTGTTAAGCCAAAGGCAAATATTTTGTTATCAGAAAACTTGAGTGAGTGTTTTCCACCCCACCTTCCCCTTTTAAAACTATCCACTTCTGACCAGCTTTACTGATGGCAGGATATTCTTTATTTCTCTGTTTTGTGAGTAGTCTCTCTTCTGAGAGCTCTGTCAATAACAAAATAGTGAATCATAGTGTTTACTAGAAGGGGAAAAAATGGTGTTTGGTGGACTTTGAAATTTTTCTCCATACATTCTTTGCAAAGAGAACCCTGTAAGAACTTAAGTACATCTACTGTTCTCAGTACAGATTTAGTATGTGCATCCAGTTTGTTTTCTCATACTATTCTCTCTCTATTCTCCTCCTTTTGTACCATTCATTTTCAGAACTCCGAGGATGAAGAGCAACCTTCTGTTCTATCAAAAATAAAACAACTTCTTTCACAAATTTTATCAATAACAGGTGTTTATATTATAACACTTCAGAATCAAGATATTTCCTATTTTCCTTTGTGGGTGTGGGGTTTTTGTTGTTGCTGTTCCTTACATGTTTTCAAGAGGGTTTGTTTTTGTGTGTGTGTGTGTGTGTGTGTGTGTGTGTGTGTGTTTGGCTGTTTTGTTTTGGTATTTGTGTCAGTGGTTCCAAATGAGACACACTTTCCATTTTCTTTACAATAGGCAATAATTTAAATTATTACATTTGATATCAGCAATATAAAGACAGTACTGTCAATTCTCTTGGTTTCCATGTATATTAAATCAGGCTGAAGGATAAAGTCTTGAGACATGGTGTTACTTTTATATAGGGTACTAAGTTATTTTTTATTATTTCTCAAATAAGCTCTCCAGGAATAAAATAAAGCTCAATATTGCAACTTTATACCTTGTTTTATAACACTAAAAGAACATGGGTACTCTTGCTTGGAAAATATATCCATGGATTGTTACACTGTTGACATACGCTTGTAAGGACATAAAAAGAATGAGCCATTCTTTCCAGGTAGAAGAGCCCCAGAAAAGCCAAAGACAACTGTTCTCACATAGCATAAAAAATGATCAAGGGGCTCGGAAAATTGACTTAAGAGGAAACACTGAAGTAGCTAAGTATGAATGAGGGCTTGGCTGGGGGATGATTAATGGAGAAGATCAGGACCAGAAATATCTGAGGAACGTAAACTGTATGTGTGGAGAGGAATTATGTAATGCAAACTTTTTTTCCCCCCCCAAAGCATAACTAAGAGCAATGAGATAAAATTGAGAGACTGTCATAGGACGCTTCAACAGTGAGTCATGCCAGGCTCCAAAATAATCTCTCAAGAAAAAAATATAGAAATTCATTTTATACAATATACCAATGGTGGATTAAAAAAAAGAATTCTTCTTTAAAGTAGTGCTGTGGGGAAATATTCCTATATGTGATAGAGGATCAGAAACAGAACAGATCTTTTAGCTTTTGCTCAGAATTATCACTCTATATACATTTGATAAATGTAATTCTGAAAACTTGTTATAAGAATTATAAGAATAGCTATAAGATTATATTATATTATAGGAATAGTTTGCAAACAAAGAAATTCAAGTGCTACTTGTTTTCAAAGAACAGATTTTACCTACGATACTCCTACAGTGGTGTCTGGGAAAACTGTTTTGACTTGATTAAGACTAATTGCAAAGGGGAACTGAGCACTGTCTTATATAGTGAATTTTTTTGTGTGTTTGTACAGAATTTCTAAAACATGTTAGCAGCTACATAGTCATTGGTATTTAATTTATTATTTTATTATTACTTAGGACAGGGGAGGTTTTTATGCTTGCTGTGATTCCTAAATTTGAAAAATTTGATAACACCTGATTTTCATAGATTTGTAACCCTTTTGTGGAGGTCACTAGTAAGATTGGCTGGAAATTCTCCTGTAATTTTTTTCTTTCAGTCAAAATTTAAATTGGAAAGCTTAACAGAAATTCTCAGGGGAAGGAAACTGAAAATACATTGCTGATGCCATGTCCATTTAAAATACTGATGTATGAAAAAATGGTATTGCACCAATAAATAAAAGAGCAGATAAAAGTCAAAATAAAAATGAATTGATTAAATTTACTGAAACAAGAACTTTAAGACACTTTTTGAATATATTGCTGTAAATTATTTTTTTGTTTTCCAAGCGTATATGGCTTCTTCTGATACATTCTGTTGTCCTAGTCTGTGATGTCAGAGTACGAAAGATTGTGAACTCTATGTGCTTTAGGCATCAGTGTATGTAGAAATAGCTCCAAACAGTTTTGTATACAATGGCATGTGGCTTGTCTAATAATGGCTTTTTCTTTTCCTATTTGAACCCAAATATGTGTACAAGTGTTTGGGGGTACATGGGAGTGCTGGTGAATAAACTATTTGAAATTTTAAAATATTTCCTCAGATTAACAACTGCAGGGCTGTTATCTGTAATTTGCAGATGGTATGTTTTGCTCAGCCTGGAATAATTCAATTTAATTGACACTGTCCCCACTAATAAATTGATTTTGGATTTGTTATATGTAGACTGTTTACACAAGACTGCGATAGAAATCTTACTGAATTTATTGTGGAAAGTTCAAAGCTTAAGAAATGTTTGCAGACTCATTTCATGGTAACAAGGAAAGGAAACCATTGTGTTTCCATGCTGCACACTTCCCAGTTCACATTTACTCTGGATAAGTTTACTCGTGCTGACCATACACAGCTGTTGTAGCTCCTGAAGGGCATTTTGGGATTGATCAACCATCTGCTGGTTCTCACTGTAACGGCTCAGTGACAACTGAGGGAATTTGCTTTAGATAATCTGCAAAAATGTGGGCAGTACAAATATTCCTTTTCCAGCAGCTGCTCTGATTGGTATTCTTGCTACTGCCATTGTGCAATAGGATTTGGATTCAATCTGATCTTTGCAAGTTTATCTATACTGGTTCTGTGTAGAACACCTAATTTGCAGCTTTAAAAAAAGGGCTTTTGACTTTCTGCAGTGTCAGAATTTACTGCTTCTTTAGGCAGCATTATCAACACAAGCACTGATTAATACGTGTTACATATTAATATAAGGAAAACATGTATTTGGAACTTAGTAGGACATTTGTAAAGTTGGCACTTCATAATTTTACTCGGTAAGCTGAAACTAAAAGGAGGTCTTTCTAACTGAAGCAGAGTCAAAGTGCTAGTTTGGATGGAAAAGAAAAAAACCCAACACCCAAAGATAGCTGTTGTGTTACCAGATAACTGGGGACCAGATAATTCTCATGGTTGTTATTCCAAATAAGATAAATATCGGTTCTAAATGAGAGCCGGACATATGGTGCAAAGTTTCACATGCTGAGTGGAAAATAGCTGGCCAAAATCTGCAATGTGTTACAAAGCTAAAAAGATGTTCATTTTTGCAAATGTGTTTTGACTGTGTTCTCTCTCTCTCTATTTTTAAAACATAGTATTTTGACAGGAGTCATGGGAGGTGAAATAATATTTTAAATTCGCTTTACCCTTTCTAATGTATATACATATTTCAGAATCATTAAAATAGGTATGATAGAGAAATAACATAAATAGCATGTGTTGGGGGGAAGGTTAGTGATGACCGAACACTAGGTAACATGTATATAACAGTATTGTCGATAATGACTAACTCTGTTCTAAAATAAATAAATATTTGCATGAACTGAGCAGTATGGTAATGCTTTAACTTCTGGCATTTATTATGCAAAAGAAGGGGGGTTGACAGATATGTAGAGTTTGGGTAAAATCTATATGGTATAAGAGGATTTCAAAAATAAAGCTCACCAAACATCTCAGGCCAAAGAAGTGATAATTAAAACCCCTGGCTTTTCTTATTGTCTTTGGTGCCATTAATAGCACTCTGTCACCAGTCACTTCCATCCCCCCAAAAGAGAAACTGATAATAACAAAAACTACTATTACCTTCTAATGCTTTTAGGGCTTTTCTGTTCATATGTCTTCTTGCTTACTATGACGCTGTGTATCTACAAACACACAGTTAAATATCTCAGTATGAATTGTGACCTGGGTGTCTACCAGGAGATGGAGCAGCACAGTTCCATTTTATTGAAATGGTGCTTGAAATGGATGGGGTAAGCAAGCATTAAGAAAATTATTCTCCTGTGGCTGGGCTTCTGCCAGGGAATTTGATATGTCACAGAGCGATCCAGTCTGAAATGTGACTGTACCTTATGATAAACTACAGTACATATTTGGAAAAGAGCAATGGCAATAATGGTTCTGTCAGTTTATTCCAACACTGTTACTCCTGTAGAGTCAGGGAGTGACTCTACTTCCTGATTTGTTGCATGTCTCCATCTAGAAGCTGCTGCCAAATCATCTTTTGCCTGACTTACTTTCATAGAGGCAGTGCAAATTTCCTAACAAACCAATTACATTTTAAAATGTCTTTTTTTTCTATACCATAATTTAAAACCATGTTTGCTTACTTCTAACAAGCTTCATTTCCTACTTTGCATTTCATTTTCTTAACTATATTTTCCAAAATTAAATTCTCTTGCTAGATACTCAAAATGTGGTGGGTTTTGATTGCTTCATCATAAGTGTTGCTTAGCTTGATTTAAACTCTAGTAAGGGCTAGTTGTAAAGAACAATCCTTTTTTCTCAGTTGTGTTTATGTGAACATGATATCCCAGCTGCTTCAATAAGACTCCATGTAGTTGCATAGTCATCCAAACAGTTTGTAGGCCATGAAGAATTATTACAATCACACAATCTAACCCCTTTCAAGCTAGGGAGAAAAGTTAAAGCCAAGAGAAGGGTACAAATATCTGTCCTTTAGAATCATAGAATCATACAATATCTCAAGTTGGAAGGGACCCATAAGGATCATTGAGTTCAACTCCCTGCTCCTCGCAGGACTGTCTAAAACTAAACCATATGACTAAGAGCATTGTCCAGACGCTCCTCGAACTCTGACTTGCTTGGTGCCATGACCACTTGCCTGGGGAGCCTGTTCCAGTGGCCAACTGCCCTCTCGGTGAAGAACCTTTTCCTAACGTCTAACCTGAACTTCCCCTGACGCAGCTTCATTCCATTTCCTCGTGTCCTATCGCTGGTCACAAGAGAGAGGAGATCAGTACCTCCCCCTCCACTGTCCGTCTTGAGGAAGTTGTAGACTGTGATGAGGTCACCTCTCAGCCTTCCCTTCTCCAAGCTGAACAAACCAAGTGACCTCAGCTGCTCCTCATAAGTCTTGCACTTGAGGCCTTTCATCATCTTTGTCGCTCTCCTCTGGACACACTCTAATAGTTTCATGTCCTTCTTATATTAAGGTGCCCCAAACAGCACATAGTACTCGAGGTGGGGCTACACCAGTACAGCGTAGGGTGGGACAATCACCTCCTTCGACCAGCTGGCTATGCAGTGCTTGATGCACCCCAGGACATGGTTGGCCCTTTTGGCTGCCAGGGCACACTGTTGACTCATATTCAACTTGCCATCAACCCAAACCCCCAGATGTCTTTCCGTGGGGCTGCTCTCCAGCCTCTCATCCCCCAATTTGTAGGTATAACCAGGGTTACCCTGTTCCAGGTGCAGAATCCAGCATGTGCTCTTGTTAAATATCATGTGGTTGGTGATTGCCCAGTTCTCTAGTCTATCCAGATCTCTCTGTAAAGCCTCTCTACCCTTGAGATGGACCATTATCCTCATCATTGGTTTCACTTTTTTATAATACCTTTAATATATTATTTTACTGTCTAACTCTCCCCATAGAAGTACTACCTTCTGCATTTTTTCCCTCCCTCAGTTGCACTGCATCTCAGTTTTAAATCTGTAGAACGTTCCATAGCTGCTTTGGAGGGAGAAGGGGGAATTTTGTGAAACTTGATAATATTTTTGCATTTGAATGATGGCAGCCTATTAAGATACTTTGTGCTTCGTACTGTTCTGCTGAATTTCCTTTTGGGAAATTATGTTTTGATTCCAAAATTCTGTTTTCTTGTGTAAAATATGTTTACAGCAATGAGATTTTTGGTATAGTAAACATTTAAAACAAAGCAGCCCCAGATTCTCCAGAAAGCTGAAAAATAGCCAATATGTTGTTATATAATTTGATTTTTTTCCCTTCTCTCTTCTCAGTAGTGCAAAGGTTGTAAGTGATAGGAAAATTTTAATAGTTAAAAAGTTTGTAAGTGATATTTATTATACCAGAATTTATACAACCGGTCCCTGCTTTTGCTGTATATTTTAAAAATAAAAGGGTCTGTATTGATTTTTGTTGTTCTTATTGAAGGCATAAATGATTTTGAAAGCAGCAATGGTAGTAATGGGGAAAGGTTACATTCACTGAAGAAAGATCATTCCTGCTACAGTTTGGGAGCTTTTGCTGAAAGGAGATTTTGCTACTGGAATTAGACATAGCAAGTTCTCAGAGTTTAGTGGTTTGGTTTCAAAAGATAAATGACTAGTTCAGAAGCAACCAAGAAACTCTGATAAGCTTCAATGTTCCTCAGTGCTGGAGAATGAAATACAAAGCTTAGATGGCTGACTTTTGTTAAGCTGTGGTAGTGTAAAAGTGTTTCTTCTCAGTAAAACTATTCAATAAGGTAGTACAACACAGAAGACACTTAAATTCTTTCTTGTAAAAAGTACTCAGAGTTGATCTAACAACATTCTCTGAAAACAGTGGGAGTTTTTCAATAGGAATGGGGTTAGCTGTATATAGAATAACATTGAAAATTCCTACAGTTGCTGATACCCTGTTTTAACTGTTTCTATACTTGAGGGGGAATGTGACATTTTAAAATACAGTATTTTTATATTGGTGCAGCCGTATGAAAGCAAGAAGTTGTATGCATTAGTAGTCTAGTGATATCAGTTGTCCTCTGTTTTTCTCAGGTTCTACATGAAAAATATTTATATTAGGATAAATACTTGTTAACTGGGCCTTTAAGGAAGCAATTTATAGCAAATGTGCTGTTCCATGACCTGCATCTAATTCAGCAAAAGGTCTTTCATAAGTGACCTCAGAATTCAGTCACAAGGAACAACATACTTACAGTTGTTTTAGTATTTGTAAATACTAAAACCTGGTGTCCATATCACACTTGCACATGCTTACAGTGTACTACTTGCATCCCAGGTATATCTAAACCATTCTAAATGTCCATTGCCTCTTGCGTTCTTCTCTTTTATTCCTACTGTGTTCAGTTTTGGGCCCCTCACTACAAGAAAGACACTGAGGTGCTGGACTGTATCTAAGGTAGAGCAACGAAGCTGGTGAAGGGTCTGGAGAACAAGTCTTACGAGGAGCGGCTAAGGGAAGTGGGGTTGTTTAGTCTGGAGAAGAGGAGGCTGAGGGGAGACCTTATTGCTCTCTACAACTACCTGAAAGGAGGTTGTAGCGAGGTGGGTATTGGTCTCTTCTCCCAAGTAACTATGGTTAGGATGAGAGGAAATGGCCTCAGGTTGCATCAGGGGAGGTTTAGATTGGATATTAGGAAAAATTTCTGTACCAAAAGGGTTGCCAATCATTGGAACAGGCTGCCCAGGGAAGCGGTTCAGTCACCATTCCTGGAGGTATTTAAAAGAGGTGTAGACATGGTGCTTAGGGACATCGTTTAGTGGTGGAGTTGGCAGTGGTAGGTTTACGGTTAGACTCGATGATCTTGAAGGTCTTTTCCAACCTAAATGATTATATGATTCTAGGACAGGAATTGCCAGAGGGACACGCATCTCTGCAAAGTGTCAGAGTCTGTGCCCAGCAGTGTACACCTGACAAAGCAGTTGAGGAGTATGGGAGAAGCTTTAGAGTTGGTAATATGCAAGCAGAAAATGTTATTAGAGAAAGACACCAAATATAAATGTAGGTGTTTAAAGTTAAAAGTAGGTGTTACAATGCTGAACAAAGTAAGCTTCAGAAACAGGAACAGAAGGTAGTGGTAGTCTTTATTCTTCTGTTTTGTTTTCTCATTATCAGTGCAAGCTTCTATGAAATAAGATCAGATCTGACCTTTTAACTCACTTAAAAGTAATTTTTAGACAGATGGTCAAGCTCACTTTCAAGAGATTAGCAGAATTTCTAGCATCAAATATCCCCTCTGTATATGTTCAGCATACCCAGTATGAAATTTCATAAGATACGTCTTTTCCGCTCCCCCCTTTTCCATCACATCACTTTTTGGTCATACTTAGCACTTTTGAGTGTTTTCTTTTCTCCCTAACATATTCCTTCATGATTATGCTCTCTGGGTTTCTTCGTACTTCAATGTAGTAGTCTGAAATCTTGAATGTTACTTTCTTTTTTTCCTGAAGACTGAAATACTAAATATACTAAAAGATTTCACCCATCCCAGCCTCTCTTGGATTTTTGTTCATATATCTGCAGGTGTTCAGAGACTCTCAGCTCCCAGTTGCACCTTCTTTTATTATAATGCAATCCAGTAGGCATGACAAGGCAAAGTCCTAGGTGGCCTTCTACGTGCTCCTGGTACACAAGGGCTAAACCTCACTGTTTGTAAAATGGAGTTAATCTCAGATGTTCTGCTGCAGTTGTTTCTGTACTGGCTGAAGTTGCATTTGGCTTTTGCAGTTCCACAAATATACCAGTTTGGCTTATGTATAAGAGGATGAAGGGGGAGTTTCAGTCTTTATATGCTCACTGGTGGTGCTTTGCATAGATGACCGTTATCCAGGGTAGGAAATACCTGTTTTGTTTTGGTTTTCCCCCTTTGGTGTCCTCCTTCATACTATTCAGGACAAAGGAAACATTATGGAATTGTTTTCTCCCTTGCCTCTGTTCCTTTCCTACTGCTCTATTTCATTCCTCAATGCTCATTCAACACCTAATGCTCTTTCCTAATGCTCAACCTGATTTTTGGAGTTCTGCTGAGACCTGAGTCAACTCTTCCAAGAAATCTTTGCCGAGTGATAGAAGCTATGGTTGAGTCTATCACTGTGCATGGGTAGGGTTAGCAACATTATTTTCCATATGGGCATTACACGTCATTCACCAGTATTGAATTTTTGAACCATTTTATTGCCCAGCTGTTCAGTGTTATGGAAACCTGCTGAAAACCTTTGCGGATAGTTTTAGATTTATTTTTCAAGGTAGTCAAGACCTTAGCAAACTTCAGCTGCTCAGTGGTCATCTTTGTCTCACTTTTCACATAGCTTAAATATGCTGAACAGTTCAAATCCCAACACAAATTTCCGTGGTATTTAGAAGCAATCACCAATGAGCTTCATTGGGGTTTATCTGCTCCTCATAACTTCCAGCACATGAACAGTGAAGATTCACTGTGCTCCTCAATATCATCTTGACTTCTACATCCTTTCAGTGTTTGCAGCCTTCTTATATACATTTGTTCTAGCATGTTATAGACAGAAAGACCCAAATAAATCGTGAACTTGAATTTTCTTTCCAATAACTTAACTTCCAGTTCCAATACTTCTCTATTTCTTTGTGGAACAAGTGTTAGTTTGCCCCTTCTTTATTTACATTTCAGCAGCTTATTGAGCCATTATATACACTCTTCTTCTAAGGCCTTTGTAGTACCTTACTTCAGCTGTGTTTGAGCTATGGTCAGCTCTGAAATTGTAGGGTTAGTAGCAACAGTTCAATTCATTTTCTCTCTGTAGTGTTTTATGCAGCAAAAGGTAAATTCCTGCTTTCAGAGGAAAAATAGGTAAGTCTTTCTTGCCAAATTAATTGTGGGAAAATGTAATGTAGTTTTTAATATCACTTCATAAAAAAATGAAATGTCTTTAAACTTTACTTTCAGACAATTTAGAACATGCTTGCTTCTATTCCAGAGCATTTTCCATCTTTCTCATTTTTTATTACAAGAAACTGAGGTGTCATAACTGACATAAAATAAAAGCTGTAATTATGACAAATAGTGATTGATATAATGCTATGTGCTTTCTTCGCAGGACAAGTCATTTTGAATTTCAAGATTGATAGTATTCTCTGTTTTGCCTCCCAGATGAAAGTAATGCTTGAGTTGTATTTCCTTTATAACTGATATTTTTTACCTTTCTTAGTAACTAGAACAATAGAAAATTTAATCTCACATAAGATACTAATTTTCTAGAAATCAATTGCTTCAATCACTGTACTGACTTCTCCTTAAGAAGGCAAACTTTTTTTTTTTTTTGCAAATGTGCAAGATGTTATGTTTCAGTTCTACTATCCCTATGGTGATATAAGCACATTTCTATTATGCTTTTTCCTCCCTTACCTTTAAAGAAATAGAGGCATTCAGGAATAATGAAAGATCCTTCAGTTCTGGTTATAAGAAAATTCAGGAACTCTTGAAGTTAATATCCTATCACATTGTCATTTCTTGATCACACTTCTTTGTATGCTAAATATGCTTGAATGTCTTGCATAATAAAGTTCACTGCATAGATAAAACAGTAGAAATATTTAATTACTCTAATGAATATAAAATGCAGTCTTTTAACTTGACAGAAAAGGTAGCTACTAAAAACATATTTAAGTATTAGATATAACTGAAAGTCATAAATGGACAAAGTAATATAGGCCTTCTTTGCTTATCTCTAGAATAATTCACATTTATCAATAGCTACATACAGGGATGAAATATGCATAAGTTTCACAGCAACCACCTAGAGGTGAAAGAGTTCAGTGCTGACACGAAAAATTGTTTCAGATGTTTCATAGGAACTGGTTATATGTGTACCCCTCTCAACCTATGGCCAATGTAATCCCAATCAACTTGCTTTTGCTCATATAATCTAGATTGCCTCTAGATTTTGGATAACAGGGTTTTTCCTTGTTCGTTGTAGGATAGGAGCCCATGAGCAGGTAGCTACCAGGTTTAGCTAATGTGTACTGAGACATACCTTACAAGGCAGTATTTTTGGTACTAACCCAACAGACTGTGGGTTTGCTGAGACTTGAGATGCTTTATTTTACCCTATGCATACTACATGTGTATCTTTTTTATTTTGCTGAGCAAGAAAACCTCTAAGAGCATGAACTTGTCAGTTCTTGTGCCTAAGTAGTAAGCATAGCCTAATCACATAGTCTAATAATCATGCAATTCTCATTTGACTAACATCCCTGTCGGTTCAATGGTATGCCTTTCCCAAAGTACAGGGCTACGGATTCTTATCTCACTTTCCAACTTTAGTCTGATACTCTTGATCTTTGGGCTCCTCCTCGCTCTCATGGTGACACACACACTTGCAAGCTGTTCTTAAGTAGATCCATACAAAGTTGTTTTGCCAAATTAAAACAGGGTAAACCTTTGACAAAATTGTTGTATTGTTTCCAAAGTGCTTCAAGCAGTGACAGTTTAAAAGCATTTATAAGCACAAAATAGTCCTGTGGGTAAGGTTTCTTACAGGATAAAAATGGTTGTAATGAGAAGTCATGTGTTGCAAATGTAAAATATCAGCTTTGGGCAGGCAGTGATTATTTCACTTCCAATGTTTAATCTAATAATAACATGATATTTACCTAAGTAAAACATACAGTGGTTATTCATAGAAAATACCAACTAGAGAAATATGTGAAAGATAAAGGATGACTGAGAAATCTAGGCATGTAACTGACTAGCTTTGATATGGGAAATCCTTCTATTTTTAAGGTCACAATGAATAGATAACATATATCTAACTTCAAACAAGTTGGTTTTTTTTAATTTTTCCTTCTAGAGCAGTGATGATTTCCCTATGCTCTACTATGGTTTTCAGCACTTTAAGGCTGGTTTCTGTTAATTTTAGATGTGCATAAGTGATATCTTGTCAACATAGTTAGAGGTGGAGTTGTGCAAATAATTAGATTAGTTATGAGTATCACATAGTCTACAAAGCTAACCTTAGTACAACCGCAACTTCCAAAACTTGTTTAAATAGAATGAAGACTAATGGAGGAATAACAGAGAGAAAAGAATTCTAATTATTTCTGCTGCCACAGCAAATAGGAGCTCTAGTATAAGACCAAGACTTCTGTATGCCAGAAAGTAGTACAGTCC
>WAAD01038360.1:0-27462 GCA_013389945.1 Fregata magnificens | reverse complement strand
CCCCACTACATCTTTTGTCAGTGCCGTGCTGATTGCTACCGTACCCACTCAGACATGACCAGAATCCCAATATGTCTATCAGCAGCACTTTTTCCAAATAACTGTATTTGCCTCTGCTTACGTCTTCCGTATAGGCTAAGCCATAGCACCAGATAGTAAGTGCTGCTATATTTGACAAGTGATTTCTGTGCTCTGTTGTGTGCCTCTCTCCTTCCCCTCATGCAAAGGCTGGGGCTGCTCATTTACAGCACTGCTTCTTGAAGAAATTTTGACCCCCTAGAGAGGCTCTGCACATCAGAAAATCACTGCCCAGCTTATCAAATGAGGCAGCCCTTTCTGAAAGGAAGATTACATTAGGAATTACAGAGAGTATTGAAGACGCTGATTCAGCGCAGTGGATTTGTCGCAAGGTAGTTCTCTGGCACGTTCCCTCTTCTCTGTTCCTCTCTGAAATCTCATCTGCTCAACAACTTCAGCTGTCATCCACCACAGCTGTGCTGAATGCCTCCTCTCACTTCTGACACTTCTCACTCCGGCTCGGTCCCATTGCCTTTTGCATTTCCTCACTGATTTCTCAGAGGAATTTAAGCCCATCCATTCCCTGGCAAGCTAATCCATGCCCTGTTATCTCAACAGGTTTCTGATCCCTCCCTTGATCCCAGTCTTTGTATCAATATTGCCTTACTTACCCACTTTCTCAATATTGCCCCCTTGCTGAGTCGTATTTAAACTCATTGAATCACATGGTGACAGGAATTACATTTTACACAGAAATTTTACACTGCATAAACACTGAGAATGACTTGCTGCCCATGTACATCCCAAAGGGTGTTTGCCTTCACTTGATTTTAAGGAATTCCAGAGTTGGGAACCTGTGACATCGTGAGATTATGTATTCCAATACTTCATTACCCTTTTCCAAGAAATTTTTTTCCTAAAATCTAATCTGTATGATGCTGCAGTTTAACCAGTCTCCCTCTGCTACTGCTCATATTGCAGATGTGAAGAGCAGTAGCGCATCCTCCTTGCCTTCAAAGCAGCCTGTAAAGGTTCTTTTTCCCTCCTGTGTGGTCTGAGTAGACCTTCTGAAAACTGCAGCAGTACAGGTAATACACCACTACAGTAAGTCCCCAAATCATTCATTAATGTCAAGAAATAGGTGGAATTCTGGAGAAAAGAATTATTTTTTTAACAACAGTATTTTCATCATAAGAAATGTTACCATGACTGTTTTCTGTCACGATATTTCTTTATGTATCTCACGATACGTTTTGCTTCGGCTGATGAGTTTTAAAAATCTTGGATTCATATTTTATCTTCAAGGTTGTATAACAGGTATGAAATGTTGGATAAAATCACACCTGTTTATATTTTTATGGTTTCTGCACTACAGATTGTACAAAATTCTTGTGTAAATAGGCTTAAATAATGCTGTAAATAGATCAGAGATTCACTTAGACTTGTCCTTTAAATTCTTCTTGTGTAGATTAAATATCAACATTATGGTTCGTAGAAGCTACTGATTAAGTAATAAGCTAATAACTTCAGAAATTGGTTCTGTTGCTCCAACAGGCTCTGACTGTTGCTAGTTAGAACCCAATTAGTCCCTGGTTTTCTGTCAAAACAACTTCATGAAGTGTTTCTTCTTAATGCTGCTAATATTTTTGATAGCAGAAATTTCATTGGGGTTTGTTTGAGCTTTCTGTCTCTTTCCAAAACCAAATATATCATAACTGTTAATACTTTCCCACGTATACTTAAGTGAAGCGCAGGGGAACAGTATTGTAATTCTTTGACAGCAAACCTAACATTGCAAAATAGTAACTGAAAAAAATGTAAACTTAAAGACAAAAGTGCTGTTTTACTCCAAAGAAAAAACCCTTCTTCAGATGTAATAACCTGCTAATTTATTCAGTCTATTTATTGATTCTATTTAGAGATCAATTTAGTAACTGTTTTCTTCTCACTGTTTTAAACTTTTATGTTTCCAAGTTCAGTCACTCAGGGAAAAAAAGAAATATTCAATGAATGAAATAGCCTTCTTACAAAAAGAAAATGGCATAGAAAAATGGCTGATCTGGGATTTACAAATATCTTTATTCATGCTTTTCAATAGAAGCTATATGCAAAAATCAGTATAAATCTGATGAGATCATAAAAGATAAAATGCTGTTACAGGCTTGCAGGCAAGTCTGGCGAATAATCACTATTCTGAGAAGGGGAACGTGCATCAATGTAATCCCTTAAAATAATCTCCAAAATAACTCTAATCCTGAAAATAACTTTTCTGAATTTGTATAAGGATAAAAAAAAATGAGAAAGAGGTATTAAGTGAAATGCTTATAATACAGAATCAGAGTAGATAAAATACCTTAAAGCCAATGGGAGTAATACAACTTTGATTCTTAAAGTATTTTTGGCAAAAAAAAAAAATTGTGGAATGTACATAACATAATAAAAGCTATACATGATATTAAGCCATTAAGATATTTTGCAGAAATGTAAGCACATATGCACTCCAAAGAGGGATTCTGAATGCACGCTTTTTTCTGTGAAAATTAAATAAAAACCTAGTTTTTTATAGAAAGCAGTGAACTACCTGGAATTCAGAATGACAATTTTGAAAGCAATATCAGGAATGCCGTTATGGTTTAGGAAGTAGCAGCTCTGAATTGTTGCCAACTGAACTGAGATCTAAGAGACAGTAGTGCCTGATATCCACTGACCTGAGAATGCGTTCAGCTGCCTTATTCTCCTCTTGTTCCCAAGATTCTGGCAGCTGTATATTTTTTTATAGATATGTATATATCTGCCTGTCTAAATACCATAAAGTATCTGAAGTTTTAAAAATTCCTCCTTACAGAATGAAAAGGTAGTTTGAAAAATAAAATCAAAAATGCTTCCATGGCTGCATTCATTTTTAATGCCAATACCCTGACTGATGTTTGAAGATTTTCCTGGATGCCACCCATACAGTGGCATTGCACAAGTAATAGACAAGGTGTTCCTTAGTGGCAGTCACATTTTAAATCACAGGGGGCACTAACCAATTATTTATAAATCAAAAGATGTTATAGAAGTTTTTGTCAATGTTTAAACTATTTTTATTTTTTTAGTCCAGCTGTATGATCTTACTTCCTATGATTCAGAGCACAAGTTTCCTTCTGTGCTAGATTTCAACATTTTGGAATTTTGGAAGCCTCTGGATAGGGAACGTTGTGTCTGCACTTAGAGTGGCTGCTAACATCGATTTTGTAGGGTTATTTTTTTTTCAGTGTCCGGAACTGAAAAGAAACAACAAAGATATTTCGGATTTATAATAGGATAGCAGAACTGACTAAAAAATAAAGAATGAGGTGCTATTTCAGATGTTGGGATTTGGTTTTTTTTTTGTTTTGTTTTTTAAATGTATGGCTTTTATACTATTAGGTAGACTCCCTAGGTATTAAAAATCTAGCATTTTGCCCCAAATACTTTGGCTTGTGTGATGGAATGGGAACGTGTGTATACATTAGGCTGTGTAGCTAAAGAAACAAAGAATGCTCAATATTTGATAAAGGTGATTTCTACCAGATGTTTTTTAGGAAGATTGTATACAATTAATTTACATATTTGTGATTCCTGAGATAACAGTGTGAATCAAGAATTGGACAGGTCATGGCATCAGCTGGGTGGTTCAGTGCATGCAGAACTGACGCTGTTTAACTTATGCCCAGACTTCACATGTGTGGCTGGCTGGCATTTCATATGCTGAGGGAGTAGGGACTGTCGGTTTCAGTTCTTTTAGGGGTTTGGTTTGTGTGTGTGTAATTTAGTTCTTTCTGATTAAGCTATTACAGTGGATAATCTCCAGCTTTATTAACTTTCACTGGTCATTCTACAGTAATTAGTAGACGAACATCACAGTTGTGTCCCTCCTGATTTTCTTTAACCAGCTTCCTTTGTTTTTTTCATGACAGCTTCTGCAGCCTCTGTTAGCACATAAACACCTTTCAAAAGCACACTCATATCTGTTATTCACTGTACCTAAATATGCATGGATAAGCCTATATAAAAATTTTGATTTGTTGCAGAGTATTTTTGCCTTCTTAAAGCTGATAAAGAATATTCTAATATGAACAGGAGAAAATCTAATTTGTTTTCTATTAAAAGGTAATAACCTTTTAATGTGAAAGAAGTAGCAACAGGCATTTGTAAAATGGCAGTACCATCCAATCTGAAAAGTTTTGATACTTTTTTTTTTAAATTAGGTAGGCAAAGACACATTAATGCATCACATTTGCTCAATAGCATATGATGGAAACTTTGTGCTAATGCTGCAGTCAAAGAGAATCTCAGTCATTTTGCACAGGCAGTGTAGTTCCACACACGGTATTTCACAACAGGAACTGACTAATGTGATAACCTCACACTAAGGTACAGTGGCAGCTTTGAAATAAAAGGTGGAGTGCACTGAGCACCCAAAGGGTGCAGCCAATTAGCACATTCTGTAATGGGGTCTTGCTGTCTTGGGATGAGAGGTTTATTTCCCTCAAACTGAAAAATATGCAGGCTCTTTAAAGGTTTGGTTCTTGGGAGCTGCTTTATATTTCCTGAGTAGGGAACAATTAGGCAAAATGCCTGTCATGTTACAGAGTCTTAATAGACTCTATAGCAGGTAGAGCTGCATGTGTTTTACTTTCCTATTTATTGATTAGAAGGGTAAAGAATAGAAAATTACTCTAGCATTTAGATCTGAGGGAGTTTTGCCTTCCTCCCACACCATTTTTGGGTTTTTTTAATCCCCCTCTTAATTAATAGAGGATATAAAAGCACTTTGTGTTTTGTTTATGTAATGCTAAAATTAACCCAAATTTTATGATATAAAAACTTAGTAGCATATCTATGTTGCCCCCAACCCATCATGTAAATGTATTAAAAAAAAAAAAAAAAACCAAACCAAAAACCAACCAAAAAACCTCACCCTGGAAATGTCTCCTATTTCTACACCATAGAAAGAAGTTTAATTCTACAAAATAATGAAGGAAACCCCACTTTTACAAGCATTTACTTTGCTTATGGTTTATTGAAATATCCAGAACTAAAGGAGGAGGAAACCTACGGTAGCACTAGCTCATGTGCTGTTTTCTCTTCTCTGTACAAATAACAACTTTTAGGAAGTTTTCCTTGTTTAGGCTTTCTTTGGACTCTCTTATAAGCAACCCCTTTCCGTCTAAAGTAACACCTTCTTGATAAGACATGTCCTTTCATGCTTTTTCATCTCACAGTTCTGTAAGAGTCATATTTTTACAGAGTTCCACATGTTAAGTGTGGTGGTTTTTGGTACATGCTGGGCAGTGTGGATTTTGCTGGATCTTACGAAAGAGGTCATCTCCAGGCATGCAGAGGAAAAGGTTATCAGAAGTAGTCAACATGGATTCACCAAGGGGAGATCATGCTTAACCAACCTGATAGCCTTCTATGATGGCATGACTGGCTGGGTAGATGAAGGGAGAGCAGTGGATGTTGTTTACCTCGACTTCAGCAAGGCGTTCGACACTGTCTCCCATAACATCCTCATAGACAAGCTTAGGAAATGTGGGTTCGGTGAGAGGACTGTGAGGTGGATCAAGAACTGGCTGGACGGCAGAGCTCAGAGGGCAAGAGTCTGCTTGGAGGCCCGTAACTAGCGGTGTTCCCCAGGGGTCTGTACTGGGGCCAGTTCTGTTCAATATATTCATTGGATGAAGGGATAGAGTGTACCCTCAGCAAGTTTGTTGACGATACCAAACTGGGAGGAGTGGCTGATATGCCAGAAGGCTGTGCTGCCATCCAGTGAGACCTGGACAGGCTGGAGAGCTGGGCCGAGGGGAACCGAATGAAATTCAACAAGAGCAAGTGTAAGGTCCTGCACCTGGGGAGGAACAACCCCACGCACTGGTATAGGTTGGGGTTTGACCTGCTGGAAAGTAGCTCTGCTGAGAAGGACCTGGGAGTGCTGGTGGACAGCAAGTTGACCATGAGCCAGCAATGTGCCCTTGTGGCCAAGAAGACCAACAGTATCCTGGGGTGCATCAAAAGGAGTGTGGCCAGCAGGTTGAGGGTGGTTATCCTCCCCCTCTACTCTGCCCTAGTGAGGCCACATCTGGAGTACGGTGTCCGGTTCTGGGCTCCCCAGTTCAAGAAGGACAGGGAACTGCTGGAGCAAGTCCAGCGGAGAGCCACAAAGATGATCAGGGGACTGGAGCATCTGTCTTATGAGGAAAGGCTGAGAGACCTGGGTTTGTTCAGCCTGGAGAAGAAGACTGAGGGGGGATCTCGTCAGTGCTTATAAATATCTGAAGGGTGGGTGTCAAGAGGATAGGGCCAGACTCTTTTCAATGGTGCCCAACGACAGGACAAGGAGCAATGGGCACAAATTGGAACACAGGAAGTTCCACCTGATTATGAGAAAAAACTTCTTTACTGTGAGGGTGACAGAGCACTGGAACAGGCTGCCCAGAGAGGTTGTGGAATCTCCTTCTCTGGAAATATTCAAAACCCGCCTGGACGCAGTCCTGTGCACCCTGCTCTAGGTGTACCTGCTCAAGCAGGGGGGTTGGATGAGATGATCTCCAGAGGTCCCTTCCAACCCCTACCATTCTGTGATTCTGTGAAAGCATATGTGATAATTTGGGGATAGAAGGAAGAATTTTATCAGCATGGATTTTTATACATGCCGATTAAAAAAGAGAGCAGTAATATAAAATCAAAACAAAGGTCGATCTAACACAATATCCTTTCTGTGACCCTGTCTGTTTCTGGATGCCTGGGGAAGAGTACGAAATGAGGACAATCACGCAGTGATACCACCTATTAATATTATCCCCACCTCTAGCAAATTGTATCTTTCTAAGCCAATGGTAATTTCTTTCTGTCTAATAACTATTGTTAAATTTTTCCTCTCTAACCATGTACTGCTGCTTTTTGAGCATAATCACCTACAACAAGGTAAAACCAAGCTGGTTTTACCTGTTATGTGAGGAACCTCCTCTTTTGTTTTGGTTTTAATTGCAATTTAGTTCTACTTTTGTTTGAAGCCCCTCTATTTGTTAAAAAAGTTGGCAAATAGTCACTGTTTATTAACAAGTTCATGAAAGACAAGGCTAGTCTAAATCTTAGCATCATGGATCCCCATCATCTTATTTGTATGTGTAAATGTTAAGTATGACCCCCAGCATAGCCATCCAGCACCTCAGATCTCTGCAGTTTTTTCACAGTAAAAGGATGCAATTATGAGACCTGTAAAATAAATAAATGTTTTTAAAGTCCCTTGCTTTAGGCAATATTAGCTGTTTTGAAATAGCGGATGTTTAGAGAATCATAAAGTTGCTGAGGTCAAGAGCTTAGTAGATTTCACAGAGGTAGGTATTTATACAGATAAGGAGACCAGCTGCAGTTAGACTGTGGTCATACAGAATAGAATAGAGTTGTTCAGTTGCAAGGCACCTACAATGACCATCTAGTCCAACTGCCTGACCACTTCAGGGCTGACCAAAAGTTAAAGCATATATGGTGGTAACCCAGCTAGCAGTCCAGCTTTTCACAGGGAATAGGCCTCAGGAGCATCATAGCACCCTGACAGTGACAGTAGACTGTGGTCATACAGAATAGAATAGAGTTGTTCAGTTGCAAGGCACCTACAATGACCATCTAGTCCAACTGCCTGACCACTTCAGGGCTGACCAAAAGTTAAAGCATATATGGTGGTAACCCAGCTAGCAGTCCAGCTTTTCACAGGGAATAGGCCTCAGGAGCATCATAGCACCCTGACAGTGACAGTTTAAGCATGTAGATCGTCTCTTGTTGCTTTTTTTTTTTGTTTTTCCACAGCTTTAATGTATTTATTTAGCCCACAGTTTTCAGGACAATGATACAATTTTACAGTTGTGGAGCAGATTGATTTACTAGCTGTACTCCTACTGTGCTGTTGCAGTGGTGTTGGAGGATTTCCCTATGTCACATTCCTGACCTTGGCATGATTGTTGGAGCAGGTCTAAAATAACAAGGGTAGAGGAGCATGCAGTCCTCCTCATGTCTCTGAAGGAGGACATCAGCAGAACATGCAGGAAAGCCTCTACCAGGAGTTGCTGTTTAGCCATGGGTTGTAACCATCCAGCCCCCTGCTACTGCCTTTGGGGGCTCAGCTTGTCTGGATTACAAGCTTGGACTTCATCTGGGATGTTTTGTGCAAGTGTTTCAAAAGCTGGTATCAGCAATATAAAGTGATATGGCAAGTTTGGGTGATGAGCTTCCCAAGTGCTAACTTCCCTAGTGGATGGGGGTTGGAGATCTGCTTGTTCTGAGCTGAACTTTTACCCTGTGATATGAAAGCGGACCCTAAAGGATCTGAAGAGTGAAGACAGGGAAGTGTACATCCAGCCCAGCTGCCTGCTTTGCTTTGCACTGGGGGCTGCAGGGAGCTTTTTCGTTTAGTCCAAGAATGTAACGAAAGGTTGACTATTGAAAAGGGGTTTGTCAGGGATGTTAAAGGGTGAAGGAAGAAAAAATTATAATGGTTCCATATGCATGAGAACAGCATGGCCCAATGTATTCTCTGAGATGGTATGTTTTGAAGCATGTTTTCTGGGTAGTGGTTTGAGGGACGGTGTGCATCTCTGAGATGCAGCTCAGTGCCCTTGACAGCCTGTTGTAACTCAAGGGCCCAAGGCTTGTACAGGTATGAGACTTTGAGTCACCGGAGAGTAGCTCACACTGACTTGTGTTTGCTGCCTCTAGCATAAAGTACATCTCTAAAGATAAGTCCATTGAATGGCATCACCTCTCTCTCTGCAAAACCTTCAGCACAACCTCCAGTTCCTCTCTTGCCATGTATTTTATGAATGTTAGCCTGTCATAATATGCCTCAGTAGGAAAATTAATGTGGGCACTGAAGCAGCTGTCCTTTTGATAGTGTTAGGTGGTATAGGAATGTGTATAGAGGAGGCAAAGGCTTGTTGGATCATCATTTTTCATCTTGGACAGTCTTGAGAGATGCCGTTTTGGCCACACCACGAGGTGTTTAAGATAGAGGTACGCTTATTGGCTTGGGATTGACCTACGAGAACAGGGTTGACCTATCCATTTTGTCCACCTCTTTCATAAACTGCTGGGTAATAAAATCCATTTTGTTAGCTGGTGCCTAGCACTCTGCAAGCACGTAATTTCAGGTCAGGAAAATATTCCCTGTGCGAGTATTAATCATCCAGCATCTTGGACCTTTCAAAATATACAGACAAAAGCAAACTGGACTGTAAAATTGTTATTGGTGCTAGAAACTCTACTGGGGCAGAGGTGAGAGGCCTTAGCCTGATTCCTTTATGCATCCATCTAGCAGAGAGGAATGGGAATGAGAGGACTTGCTGGCGGCAATGTTTGCGTGCTCACCTGAGGTATTGATGGCTGCAACCAGTGGTCTCGTGCTTCTTCTGAAACACATTAATGGAATTCTTCTCTTTGATTGAGTAAAAGAACTTTTATAACCAATTAAAAATGCCATTACAAAAAATGAAATATCTTTTTGAATGTTTATTCTCAATATGTATATATATCATGGAATCTTTTACTGCATTATCTCCACTTTGAAAGTAGTTCTAATACATATGCAGTGTCAAACAAAGGCATTGTGTGTTTCCTATGAACCAAAACGCACTGTGCTGGAATGTGAGGGCCCTTGGTTTTGTCACTGGTTCTTTGAACTCTGTGTGTTGAAGCAAATTTTCAGGGACCCAGTTCTGCACTGCTGAAATGGAAGTAATGAATGGTTGGTTTGCAGTGTCATTGCAGAATATGGATTTGTTAGTGTGAAACTGTGCCTTTTGGCATCACTTCTACTTGCAGCTTGCGGGAGAGTGGACAAAATAATCTTGTGTTCTGCAGGACAAAGAGGAAGTCTCTGGCCAAGTACTTTGCCCCCCACCAATGCTGGTCCCAAGCTGAAACCTCAGAGTTTGCAAACATTGTACTCCCAACCAGTGTCATTCCTATTTTCTGAACAATAATAATTCCCTGTAACGTTTGCCATGTTTTCAGGACATCCTACGGTGAATAACCTAGGTGGTCCATATGTACTTATAACCTTGTCAGAGGTGTAATACCAGGAAGCATCACTAGACAGAAGTAGGCTGCATATATTGAACAGGTTGGTACTACAAATTAACAGAAATAATGTTACTCCATTATTACTGTTATATGTACAGTAGAAATCAACCCTGTAACACTTCCAAAAAGGGAAATGCATGTATTTGTCATTTATATTGGAATATTAACATAAGGCCCCAGTTAGGACTGAGTTGCTCTTAGTAGATTTCTTTTAAATCGTGCGGTACATTCATTGGGACTGGTTTTTGCCATCTGATAAAAGAGCGTATACCTGAATAATGGGAAAAAAATCCTTATTTTTGATCATGAATTTTCTAGGTTTTTATGAGATGATAATGGGTCAGTCTTTTTATGCTGCTGAAGTGTTTCTTGCAAACTGAAATCAGGACATCAGTCTGGTTGTTGCAGCACAACTGAAATATGGCCAGTCTCTGTTAGAGAAACTGCTTTTACTATTTTATTGTTTTCAAACCTTTATGTTTGAAAGGTTTCAGAGTAACAAAGAGAAGCTGAAGAATAATTGGAAGACATCTTAATACAAATCATCTGAGATAATTTGTATTATCTAAAGAAAACATCAGGTTCTTTTATAGAAAATCTCTTGCCTTTACAGTTAGACTTTTTCTTATTTCTGCTGTATAAGTTGTGTAATACGGCTGACATATTTAGTTGCTAATACTGAAAAGCCTGTTGGCTGTAAAGACTGTTTGAAGTGAAACAAGCAATTAATATTGAATTTGCTCGGATAAGTGTTCCATTTCTTACAGAGAAATTATGAAAGCTTCTGATATGATTCCTAGTAATAGGGGAAGGTCTGTTAGCATATGGATTAGTGACTGAAACCAAGGTCTTAAAGGCCACCAAGGGAGTAGTAGAATCACTGTCTGAGCTTCTATTGTTGGATTTTAGCTATTAGTGTTTAAATTATTGAAAAAGGAGAGCACTAAAATAGCTGGTTTTTTTCAACTCTCTCACTGTAATGTGTGCATTTTGTCTGCTTATTTAAAAACCGAAACATACTTTCAATAAAAATTATTGCTTTAAATACATTTAATTCAAATTTATTAATCAGCATAAATATATTGTTACTTCATAAAATAGTGCTCTCTGCAGCTTTAAATTAATAGTGATTTGTAGATAGCACATGTTGTATTTTACCTTCCCTTAGAAGCCAAGAAAACAAACATTCCCAATAACATCTTTCAATCAGTTTTTTTGTGTCATATTTTACTCTGTTAACATATAACAGATTGACTGGGTAATAGTAATAGATTGCTCCAAATGAAATTATGCTGGCAAAATGCTTCCTGGTCCATTAATGGTATTTTCACTTTTACTTTGAGTTAACATCTAACTTAAATTTAATTCTGGATTTTCAGCTGGTGCCTAATTTTAATGTATGGTCAAGTGCTGTGGTCCAAACAGTAATGGGGTCTGACAACATGCTATAAAACAAAGCTTTACTGAGGCAGTAGGAGCAACAATG
Source organism: Fregata magnificens (assembly GCA_013389945.1). NCBI lineage: Eukaryota > Metazoa > Chordata > Aves > Suliformes > Fregatidae > Fregata > Fregata magnificens. The sequence goes on along the minus strand of WAAD01038360.1, from coordinate 15,857 downwards.
CCCCCATACAGTGACTCACCTAATCACCGATAGCAAACACAGGGTCATAAGCGATGCCATGTCCCTGGTGAACTGCCAGGGACGCTTAGTGTCCGGGTCATCTAGCAGCAACAGCCTGTTATGCAAATACCTTTTGCACGTGGGTAAGAATCGTGCTGCCCCTTGGCTCCAGCAATGGCAGCGTGATTGGAGAGAATCCTACCTTACGTCAATAATGTGGGCAGCATCAAACCTACACTGCCCATGTCGGGAAGGGGGCAGGGTGTCTGCAGTCTGTCTACACTGCCAATACTGGTCAAGGGGCAGGGTGTCAGCTGTAAGAAAACAATGACTTGTGTGAACGTCTTTAGATGTTCTGCAACTAAGCGTTGCACTAATGTTGTGTGGATTGTGCAATTACTGTCTGTTTTGAAAATGATTTAAGGTTCTTGCTCAACTGAGGAAGGATAATTTCAGGTTTTGAGACAGCTGAAGACCTCTGCCTGTGGTAGCAGCTGCAGAAGCAGCTAAAGTAGGGGCTTTTTGTATGTGAAATCCACTATTTTGAGCTCTTGCCCTTTTCTGACTGAGTGTTTCAAGCCTCTCTTCCTACCTTCCTCATAGTCGCTGTACCTCAGCTCCACTCACAGTTCTCATTGACTCTTCTCTACAGTTTTTGCCTTTTTCTTTCTATTTCACGTGAACCTTCCCAGGAATACCCAGCAAAGCAAATGATCGATGAAAAAATTAATCCAACTAACATGTTTACAGTTATCATATTGTTTATCCTGTATGTGCATTATACATATCTCCCCTGAGCCTGATCTTGCTTGTGAACTCCTTGGGGTAGCAACTGGACACTAGTTCTCTGAAGCTGCACAATGTCTAACACAGTAAGGTCAGATGTGGTTGGTCCTTAGACCAATGAAATGAATGTGAGTAATAGAGTGCATCTTCCAGAAAGGCATCTAGTTTCAATCTCAAGACATCTAGGGAGAGAATGCTATCTTCTTGGCGATTTGTTTGAAAGGTTGAAAGAGAAGAAAGTTGTCTCATTTCTGATTTGAGTTCCTTTGTCTATTTTATAATACCCAGCTCTACTCAGATTTACGTGGTCCTGTGCTGTTCTAGGGAAATTCTGATCAACTGGCATGAAGTCAGGTTTCTCACTGCTATAACCTCCTACCCTGGAGTGGCTTTATTGCCTTTAAAAATCAGAACTGGAAGGAAAAATGTGGAGCTTACTAATTAAGCTGAGTGCGATGGTTTGCATGTAATAAGCAGATGCATGTTGTTGGGAGCATATTTTATTCTCTTTGCTACCCAGCTGACTTTTCTTTCTTTCAGCAGTGCCATATGGGGTTGAGCTTTCCTTTGCTTATATTAACCTGCTGTTGAATAAACAACTGTGCCCTTCTTAAAGTGTGTTCATTCTCTAGATGACTGTGACTATTTTTCACTCCAAGTAAAAGAAGCATCCTAAATAGTATTAAAATAAGGAAAAAAGGGGGGGAAAAAAAGGCAATGGTATTGAGGGTTCAGTAATGAGGTCAAAGTACATAGGACAAATTTAGACTCCTGCATTTGATTTATAATTAGTTTGTTATACTTTTATGAGGCGAATTGTTGTTATCCAACCATGAACTTTATATTTTAAGAGGGAGCAAGAGCTTCTCCAATTTTCCAGTAAAACTGGAATTGAGTCAAATTTTACATTATGATGCAGACTTAGGCCAAATGCATGTGTGCCCCTGCTTGGATAAAACTTGTTCTTCTGTAGTGCATCTGAAGAGTGTGAGAGAGATTTTTATGGCTGCTAATTTAGCCTGGATGGATAATTACTTCTCACACATTCTCCAAAAAAAAAAAAAAAAAAAAAGCAGCCATAGGATCACTGTAAATGTCCTTTGAGACATTGAAATTCCCATAACAGGTTTTTTTTTTTTTCCCTTTCTTTCTTACTGAGCCCAGCGAATGCTTTCACATTGATGAGTTTTAAAAGTTATTAGGAAAGACTTTTCAGTCACTCTTACCCCTTTATAAAGAGTCTCCTTGAAACAAAACGACCTTTCTGTTTTTCCAGAGCCTTTTGAAGATTTTTCAGTGCAATTCAGGCTGATAAGGATCTTTGCATCACCTATTTGGCAATAGGGCGAGTGTTTCTTTGTCCAACGCTAACCTTCCTTCTCTACTCATTATCTCTGGTGAGGGCTGTTTTAATTGAAGTCATCCTTTCTGAAAGATATCTTCAACCCAGTTCGTTATTGATTTTGAAAGATCTGACCTGTTAAAATTTCCTTGCCAATGAGTTAACCTTCTTACCTGAAGGTGAATTAAAATAGAGAATGACATTTCTAATTTCCTAAGTGATGTAGCCAAAGGAGCTGTGCTAAAGTGGTATAACATTAGCTCAGCCTTTTAAAAGGACAAGATTTGTTATTTAGCCTGATGAGCCTTCTTGGGCTATGCAACAATAGATTGTCACTCAGGTGCAGTTGCTTTCTGGAATGGCTTTTAATGAATATTATTATATCACAAAAAGACACTCTTGGATTTGTCTCTCTCACTTGAAGTTCTTGTAAAGTTACACCCAGGAATTCAGGTCCAATCAATCATTAGCAAAATTGAAGAATGTGAAGTTAAGTAAACTATTTAGCTACCTAGACATTTGACTGACCTGACATCACAGCATCATTTCAGCAGTTTTGATGAACTGGGCTCTGCAGACACTTTTTTCAAATACATTTTTCCTAATTCCAGCTGCAGTGGCTTCTTAATAAGTACTCAGAGAGTATCCTAAAATTTCTACTAGTGTGACTGACTATAAATGATCATGTCCCTGTTCAGATATACAGATCTCTCCCAGTACTTACTTTCTCCTTTAAATCAAACTTGTACATGGACTGTTCCTTCACCATGTAGAAAATGAGGTTCATGTTTATCTAAGATTTTGAAGTAGTGGGAGGAAGAATTTTAAGAATGAATATATGTATATAAGTACACATTGTTCAATGAAGCTTAAACAAGGAGATTTAACGCTTGTGGTAATCCATAAAGAATGCATTATAAAGTCTTCTCAATGCGTAATTTTGAATCTTTTCTGCCATTTTGTCTGTCACTTCTTTCTCTATTCAACTAGAGTTAATAATTGTAAAAATATTTAGGAATTAATTTCTAGTTTAGTTAATATTTAATGAAGTGTGAACACATTAGACATTTTAATTTTATTGGAATTATCTATTAGTTAATCTGTAGATGGTTTTCATAATAAATTGTTCTTCCTGTCAGTTTTCCAGTACAGAATCTCTGGCATGGAATTAAACAGCCATTTCTGGAAAGGTACAGACTTTATACTAAACTCTGTAATTCATGAACCCAGAACCTTAACAAATAGCATTTTCTTACTGTCTACTTTCTGAATATATCTTGAATACATAATATCTTTTAGTCTTTAGATAGTGATTTAATCTTTGGCATAGTGAAGTTCGGGAAACTGAGGTTCTGGAAAATACAAAACCAAATGCTTCCTTTGTGACTTTTGTGTTTGATATTGATATGTGTGTATTCCACAGAATCACAGAATTGGTGAGGTTGGAAGGGACCACTGGAGGTCACCTTGCCCAACCCCCCTGCTCAAGCAGGGCCACCTAGAGCTAGTTGCACAGGACCATGTACAGACAGCTTTTGAATATCTCCATGGATGGAGACTCCATGTTGTCTCTGGGCAACCTGTTCCAGTGCTCAGTCACCCTCACAGTAAAAAAAAGTGTTTCCTGATGTTCAGAGGGAACCTCCTGTGTTTCAGTTTGTGCCCACTGCCGCTGGTCCAGTCGCTGGGCACCACTGAAGAGAGTCTGGCTCCGTTCTCTTTGCACCCCCCCCTTCAGGTATTTGTACACACGGATGAGATTTGCCCTGAGCCTTCTCTTATCTTCCCTTCTGTATTTAGATTAGAAATGATATTCTGTCTGTACTGTTTTGTGTTCATATTTTGTGGAAAATTAAATATTGCCAAGTTTTATCTCAGAGGTTGATAAAATGATCCCTAAGTTTCTGCTGATAATGAGAATTTGGCGACAGTCAAGACCAGATTTAAACCATTGTTTGTAAAGTAAAATGGGTGCCTTTAAATATCCTGTAGTAACGTGAATTTTACTTTAGCATTTGCATGCCTTTCACAGAAGTATACTTGGTAGAGGAAGTACTATCCATTTTATTATCTTTACTGATGGGCTTTTAGAATTGTGGCTGTCTTTCTGAAAGAGCAGAAACCAAAGGTTTATTTCCTCCCTCCCTCCCTTTACTTGTTTTAATAGCATTTACAAGTGACACCTTGCTCTGTCTTACCATGTTTTACTTTATGCTGAGCTCTCTGGAAGAATTTCTCTTTCCTATAGAGGGTTTTTTTTTTAATCTACACAAGAATTCTGTCAGACCTACATGTTGTTGGGGTTTCTTTCACAAAATTTCTTTTTTTCAAGAATTTAAACTAAAAGAATTTGCTTGGCAAATATCTGATTAATACCACATGATGCATATTCTGTCATATTTTCCTTTCTAGAGGCTTTCACAGTGTCTGACGAAATCAAAGGTTTACAGTTTTCTTGAAGGCTGAATGAGGACCTGTTTAGAGGAGAATAGAAAGGAAATGTGTCGTCTTTGACGACAGGAAAATAGTAGTGACATAAAATCATTCTGGAGGAGTATTCAATGACATTCCTCACAGCTGAACTTTGACACTTTAGCACAGTTTCCAAAGAAGCAACAAATTAATGGAAAAGACAAAAATTCATTTCTTGTGTTTGCCCTTCTGGAGAGGAGTGTGCAGTTAGCTCCGATACTATGTTCCTTCCTCAGCCTTGTAGCTTTGCACGGTTGAAGTCCTCTGATGCCTTCTCCATCTCTCACCTTCTCTTAACTGGGAGGTTTGCCAAAGTAACAATCAAGTAAATCCATCCAAATCTACAGAAGGTCTAAAGTGATACTAAAAAAAAAAAAAAAAAAAAAAAAAAAAAAATTTTACCCACTATTTAGGGATTCTTTTGTCAAAATAAAGGAGTAAAAGAGGTGTCGTTTCCTAGTAGCATCTACTAAAAGATTCTGCTGTTATTTCTTATGAAATGACCTCTGTGAAGTAACTTTAGAAATCAAAGGTAGTACTAGCAATGGAAAGGTTAAGTGGTTTTTGTGCTAGAACGGAAGACTAAGGCAGAGGTCAGTTGCTGGGTTCCTGTCTCTGTTTCGTTGATGGGTGAGAGGAATTTTAAGAAATCTCCTGGAGATTTCTGATATAAGAGTATTCTTGTGATGCCCTCCTTAAAATACTTGTGTACTTTTAAATTTTTGCAATAGTGATTCATTGCATTTTTAATAAGACATCTTGGGTTCTTGTAATAGATCAGTGTGATAATACCAGATTGAGTTAATGTATTTTTAAGCAGAAATCCCTGCTATGATTAATGGGGAGTTCTGTTTAAAAGCCAAAGATATGATATGGTCCGAGATACTGAAATGACTGCCTACATTAATATTTCATAGAAGTTATTACTTATTTCTAAAACAAAAATTAAAAAACCCTAGTTACACAGAAGGGTTTGTTCAATATATTTCCAACGTCACAAAAATAGGCAAAACCGATTATTTTAATAGAATTGTGCAACACATTTGCCAGATGGAAGTAAGCAAAAGTCACTTTTTTTGAATTAATTATTTATCTCAGTTGTGCCTGGAATTAAAATGATTGATTATAGAGTGCTCAGATGAAGACATTACTTATTTTGCTTACATTGCAGTGACAGGTTTCATATGGTCCTGACAAGACTTCTTCGAAACTAATATAGATCTATCCCTCTCTGATACACAGCGACACTTGTATTTTGAGAATGTCCACATGGCTTAGTTGGCATTCTTTCCCACAGTTTTAAGTACTATGTCTATATAATGAAAGCACCACAATTTTAGGGGAAAGTTGCCATTTAAAAATTGAAAATGGGTTTCACAGGAATTCAGCAAACTGTAGATGATGATGAATAATAAATGAACAGAGGATATGCTTGGGAGAATGTATCTCAGCAAGACATAAAATCTTAGTGCACTTCAAAAGATTTATGACTGGATTGTTATTTCAGTCCAACACATAGCCAATTTAAATAATGAAATATTTAAAGGTAAATAAAAATTAATACATAAAATTGACCATTTATGTAATGTTCTGTACTTAGAAGATGCAATTTTATGAAACTTTCTTTGCTCCAATGAATTAGAAAAACACCAAAAGGATGACAGGTCCAGAATATTATCTAAGTGGTATTCATTAAGTTCAGGTCTCTTATTTTATTCCATTAGTGGCAAAGAAAACAACTATAAAGAATCCAGAGATACGAGACACCTTCCTATTTGATCCTTGAATATCTGTATTAGCTCTCTTGTGGCCAAGGAGGCAGAGGGAAGACAGGTATGAGAAGTATGCCTGCTGTGCTCTATGAATGAGATTTCTATCAAGAGTGAGAAAAAGCAGCAGCTCATCATCTGGGCTTCTTGCTTTTTTATTAAAACACACCTTTCAATGCAACTGGGATTTAGGGCAAAACTCAAGGGAAAGATATTGGGTAAACTGTGTGCTTCCAGACAGGAAATGACAGAACATGTATTCCTCCTCCTATTTACTTCTTGTACACCGTTTTTCATCAATACCTCTAAATGGGTTTTAAAAATTCAGATTGTTGTCCTTGCCTTACACAGAAGAAACTGAAGTGATTCTGTGATTCTGTGATTTTTTTTTTTTTTCAAGTGCAAGGAGACAGAACTGGTGTATGCAGATCATCCTGCAGGCTAGCAGTAGGGCTGAGAGTACAACCTAAATCTCTGACTTCATGCAACTGAATTGTACTGTTTTCTTATAACTAACTTCCTGCTACCTTGCCTGACATTACATCTTGTGCGAAGTCTGACCCTTTAAAAAAGTCAGTGTGCAAAGATAATACATTTAATTTCTGATGTCTGGTTCTAGTAGTCTAGTCAAAAAGCTGTAGTTAGTCTCCAAAAAGCTGTAGCAGTAAATTTCTTCGTATCTCAGTGAAGGAGGTTTTTGACTTGTTTGCCCTTGGCTAATGTAAGCAGAGACTGGGACTGCAAACTGCTGGGCTGGCACAAGCGTGATGGCCTGTGTTGACGGATGTATCCTGTGGTTGCGGCAGCCTCGCAGCTAGCACTCCTGGCCATCAGCACCACAGCAGGAGGCTACGATGAACAAGGGAAAGAAATAAAAGGGCAGAAAATGAGACGGAGGCAGAAAAATAAAAGCAATCACTTGGTCTTGATGCTAATTGAAACAGAAATATTTTGTCTTCTCTTTTTAATATACCAGCCTGTGTGTACTGAAGAAAATCACATTTAACAAACTGAATTGCAAAATTATTCATGATAGAAGTGAAAGTGATCTGATTTAAAGTCCCTGTAACCTGTTCAATATGGCTGATTACCACAAAATTGCACAAGACTCTGCACAGAAATAAACTCTCCTAACAGCACCAAGAAATTGGTGCTGCAACACATGCTGATGCCCAAGTGTCGTGACAAGGGCTAGCAGTGTTTTTTCAATTGATCTAATTTGGATTCACTCTGAAAAGTGAAGGGCAAGCCTCAGTTGGTTGAATTAGTGCAAAAATCTGCATTTCCATGTATAGTCACTGAGAATAGTGCTAGCAATGAGATTTTCAGGTTAAGTGAGATGTTCTCTTAGCAGTGTTTCAGTTTAAATTTGCTTTGAGATTTGTGAGTAAAGTGCCGATGGGGAGCAAACAGTGAATCTTGGTTCAAAACCAAGGGGAAAACCTCACCTTAATCTATACAAACCAAATCCTCCTCTTTAATAGGCAGTGGATCCTGAATTGGTTTTCTCAATAATCTATCCCTTAAAATCAGATTTTGATGCAGACAAAGCTGTAAAAATCTACAGGGACACAGATAAGAATAATTTCTGGTGATGTTATTGTTGCTCATCTAATTATAGAGCTTTCATTGTAAAATGTTAGTGTTTACTCATTATTACAGTCTGTATTATAATTGGAAGTAACTGTTGATTTCACAGATTTGCTCGTAATTGGCTCTGCTGTTCATGGGAGTGGTTTTTGTTTTGTTTTTCCTTGCCCACTGCATAAGCAAAAATAGGTTCATGCCATGTGTTTTCTATCATTACATTTCTGGTAGACTTGCACAGAAAAAACCCACATAAAACTTAGGAGTTTCTAATATGATTTCTAAAACTGATTTTCTTTAGAAGGTAGCTGAAGAACACATGGATATTCTTTATCTGATGTCCATGTATAAGTATTAGTTATATTAGAAGGGTTGTACCAACATGTCTACCATGGTGTGTGAGCTGGAAAAGGTGGGAACTGGGAGGGTACCAGGGAAGGCATCGTATATGCTCACCATATTTCTATACCTTCTTCAAGCTTCTGTTCTTTGTTGCTGTAGGAGATGGGTACTGGGGTAGGTAGGTCTTTGGTCTGACTCAGTACGGCTCTCACACGCAGGAAATGCAGAGCAGCTTTCAACCGTTAGTAATTAGAAAAAACAAAAACAGTCATGTGTGGGAGAGATACAAGTAAAGGTTAATAAAGCCTTTCATCCAACTTACAAAGCCTGCAAGAGTGTTTGCCATGTATGGGAATCATCATTTTTTCAGAAGAGCGTTATCTGGCTTTTCAGCCAGCAGCGTGACTAGAGAAAGAACATAAGGAGAGGAGCGTGAGGAGTACGTTAGTATGGTTTTAGCACCACCTCTAATGAAACTAAGAAATGTTCATGAACCAGCTTTATGTGTAAACAGACTGGGGGCTAGAAGAAACTGTATTCAGTATCTTACAATATCAGAAGTGTTTATTACATGACTAGAGGCTCAAAGCAATGTAATTGCTTTGTAGAACATAGAAGCTCTATTTCTCTTTAAAGCATGCTGCTTCAATTAAGTATTCCTTTCGTGTATTCATTCAATATTCATTTTGGCTGCTACTGCTATACTATGTAAAGGAAAAATGAATAGTTAGAGAAATTCATGCTGAAAAAAAAAAAGGTTTGGAGGAAGAACTGTTTTAAAACTGAATAATGTTTTGAGAATTAGCTTAAGTTTATAATAAGCCTAAAGGAAAGGATTTCATTACAGGTTATGACAACAACACAGAGCCAGATAGTTCTGCACTGTGAGCTGTCAGCCTTTCATGTTTGTGTACGTGCTAGCATATACTTCAGATAATCATGCTGCACCACTACTGCGAGCTGGAGACTCTCTAGCTTCGGTGTAGATAATGATTTTCAGGGTGTTATGCCACTGTACATTCAAATTACTTTGGGAAGGAACGTGGTATGAAAAGTGTGAGCCCTGATGCAGTTTGTTTAAAAACTTGAATCCACACAGCCAGAGCAACAAAATAAATATTAAGCAGTGACAAATATAAAGAGGTCATTGGGTTTGGTGGGGAGCTTTTTGTTTGTTTGTTTGTTTGTTTGTTTTTTAAAGTGTTGAATTAGGTTTTTGGACCTGACTGTCTGGGGGATGAAGAACTAGCATTTTATTAAATAAAGGAGAAAATTTTTGAGGCCATTTTATTTCTTTATGTATTTTTTTGTACTATAGAAACAGATACTTTTTACTCCTCCATGTTTATAACAGTCAAAAAAAAATTCAATATCTATTATAATTGTCACAATGTTAAGGCAAAAAAAGCACAAAGCAGACCAAACCCCCCTCTACCAAGTGAAATATGGTGTTAAAAGTACCATGAATTATGGCACAGGAGGCCACTGCATCAACACTGGGAAAGCACGTTACATTCAAAATTTTTTCTTATGGAGTACACAACCTTCTTTTAGATACACCAGTTTTCTAATATACAAAAGGAGTACTTGCTGGAGGAAAATAAGTAAAATTTGGTTCCAGTAATTCATGAGGTTCTAGTATGAAAATGCTCAGTTAGGGAAACACTGAATAAACGTTATGCTTTTTGTGATGTTGTTGTCAGAATTTAAACTGGTATGGTTACTCTTAGGTTTATTTCATGTGTGTTACATTTGTGATTTTAAGAGAAATTTGAAAACAGATGGATAATGTTAATTACTATGCCATTAATAGTATCAGGAACACGCGTGAGTGTATTTTCCCAATGGATATTAGTAGGGAAAAAACATAAAAGGGCCCACACTTATAAAGTGCCTTAATAATTATGTGCATAGCTAGAAAGTTATCTAAGTGGCTGATTTTTATATACTTTCAAGTTTGTCTTTATATTTATCCCATTGTTTGAAAGTGTGTCCTGGAAAGTTGGGGAAACTGTGAAATTTGTAGGTTAGATTCATCACTGTTTTTTAATGTTAATTTTTATATTTTCTTGTTAATTTGAGAAATGTGGACAACTTGTTCTTCAGATTCTGAGATTATTTGATCTGCAGTGTGGCTTACACTCTCCCTTATACTATCAGGAAATAAAAGATTTGACCTAGGAGTCAAATCATTTGTAGGCATATTTGATTTTTCCATTATCTTCCTCGGAATCACAGGTGTTATGTTTTATTATGTTGAGAATCCTTGCCTTTTTTATCTCTCTTCCATATCCTGAATCCATTTTCTTTGATGCAGACACTGCCCTGCATGTTCTTTTCAACCTCTGAAAGAGGAGCTGAAAAAGACAAAAGCATTAAATAGAAATGACAGTCAAGGTGATCCATAGCACTCCTGGAGGGGAGAGTTTGCTGGCAAACAGAGCAGGTGGCAAGTCATACAGCACCCAGGGAGTCCCACCACTGGTGAGAAAGAGGCAGAAATAAAGGTTTTGTCTATCAATGATCTTCTACTGCCTTGGCACTCCTGATAGTATAAATTACAGAATCTGTCTCTCCAAATGTGGCTAGCTTGCCGTGTTGGCAGCATCTCAGATTCTATATTTAAAAAAAAAAATAGAAGCTATCAATAATTTATCTAGAATTATGGCATTTTGCTGTATTACTTCTTCCCAGTGTAATAGACAATGTGTCTGCATCAGTGAGACTCAGTTTCCTCTTTAGACTTTCGCAATTGGCTACTGCCGGTGATAAAAATACTCCGTTGTGGCAGCAGTTGTTTTTACTTTGCCACCATAATTGTGTAAAGCAAATATAGGTATACTGCACCAAGTTATAGACATGCTTATCACATTTTAATTTAGCCAAGCAGATCTGCAAGTGATTTTGGTGACAGCTCTGAGGCTGTTAGATTCTCGGTGGCCTGCTGTTCATCCTGCTCCTTGACTGGCTCCGCTATCAGGAGCTGCAGTTTGCATTCACTGTCATCTCCTGAGTCCTTCAAAAACTTCTTGATCTGTGTCTTTTTGACCTCTCTCGCGATTTACTGCTTAGGCTTGAACTGTATCTTGTAATACTGGTGTCCTTCCGACTCTCAGCCCTGTTTCAGCCAGTTAACCTTCTTGGCCCTCATCACAAGCTTCTCATAATACAAAGAAATTTGAGGTCTCCAATACTGAGTGAGGTTGGCTTGTTTCTGAACTTAGGAAAAGTAGATTTCTGCTAATCAGTCTCTCGATAGTCTCTAAATACAATCCTCTCAAAATACTGAAAACTAAGCTGCTCATTGTCTTGTGCAGTCCAAGTCTCTCTCTGGCATTAAACTGTTAATGCTATTTACAGGCAGCAAACCAGTAACACAAAATGGGTCAAAACCAGTTCTCACTGAAAGTACAGCAAAATTCAGATGAAATCAGTGGTGCAACCCTCATTTGTTAAAAATGGGAGTAATATCTTGCTCAATGTTTTAAGACATGTTTTGAGTTTTATGCTTGGGGATAGCTGGGGGCTAGTTTTGTATATTTTTTTGTATGTGTATGTTGAGAAAAGCTCAAGGGATTTTTACATAGCCTTATTTGCCCCGGATCAAAGTTCAAAATAAGTTTCTTCTTCTTCTTCAAATAATGATAATTTTAATACCTGAAATGATATTAATATATAAGATATTAAATACTGCGATAGCTTACTTTGTTCTCAGCTGCAAAGCTATCAGTGATTTAGTGGGGGTTTTTTCTTGATTTTTTTTTTTTTTTACTGCATTGTGATCACTCCCTGAAATTTCAGAATAAACTTGCAGTAATGGTTAATTCACTTACTTTCCTGCTCCCTAACTGAAGTAAATGTTAATCCTCCAGAAGCTTAGAGGGAATCTTAATATTGTATTTTACAGTAATCTCTTTAGAAGACAAAGAATTACAAATGACATTTTAAACTCACTAAGACTTCAATGACAACTCTCAACAACAAAAAAGAAGCAAGCTTCTTATTTATTTCTGTAATTGCCATTTGTAATATGCTGATTAAACAAAAAGCAGATAAATGATGGTATTTTCATAAGACAAGTACAGCTCACTGCAGGTAAACTATGACTCCTTCATCTAAATATGTTTAAAACAAAATCCTAAGAAAAACTACTTTGCATTCACAGCAGCAGCTGTTTTTCCCCAGTGTGAAATGGTTTGAGCGCACATACATCCCATTGCCCAGGCGTAACTGGATCAGCGCACAGCAGGGAGAGCAGTGTCTGTGTGAAGACTGCTTCAGTGGGAAAGAGAGAACCTAAAGAATATTCATAAAGAGCAAATTAAAACATCATATGAGGCCCGACAGCTTTCCTAAAGACTTTCTGTTGTTGTTGTTACTAGTACTTAACAGCAGCTGAGGAATTGTGAAAAAGCAGCCACCCCCTGCCTCCTGCAGCCTTTAAGCGATGGTGGTGGGTGAGACTCTTTACGTTGCGTTCTGCTGATCTCTTTCATTGCGAACTTGCATATCTATGCTACCCTAGTTTCTGCGAGATTAATTTTATCCCAAAATTTCACATTTACAAATGTTGTGGTAAATGTACTGCCCATAATGATGATATGATATGATATAATATAAAAAGGATGTTGCAGGTGATCTGTGTGTGGCTTTCTTATACTTCTGAGGATCATTCAAAGCCTCTGCCTTCAATGTTCTTTCGTCATGTATCTTCAGTGATGTCTTGACCAGCAGACAAAGAAATACTGTAAGCATGTGCTGGGTGCTTTCTCTTCAATCCGTGGCAATGAGAAAAAAAATGGCCAGTGGATTAGGACTACTTTGGAATGCATTTCTTGTTGTTTGGACAAAGTTGCAAAGCCCCTTTACCAGGTTCAGAGACACTTCCTTTCCTGCTTTTCTGTGATTATTTTCAAATGAGAACCATGTCTGGCCTTGATGCTTGCAATGTGTTTGGGGCCACTTCAGTTAGAAGTGAATTATTGTAGGCTCTTTTTATAATTGCTAGAGAGAGATGGGTACCTGTAAAGGGAATTGCAGAGGACCTTCTCTCTCCCTTTTTCTGAGATCCATATAAAGAACATATGGCAACAACATTCTTCAGCAAATGTTTGAGGTTTACAACAGTGACTTGTGATCCCACAAGAAAACGTGGATAACTTAACTGAAGATTTCAAAGTAGTATGCAACTGAAAACTGACAGAAATGTTGGTTAATGTGGATGCCAGAAACTGTTTTGAAAAGAAAAAAAAGCTTTGGTATTTCTCAGAATAATTTTGGTCAAAGCAAGTTTCTGTTCATATTGCTAGAAATACATCGTTTTTATTTTTTTTTAATTTTTAAAAGCTAAAGAAAGTAACAAAATGGCAATTCCTCTTCTTCCCCCAAAATAAGACAACTGGGTTAAAGTAAGCTGTTGAGATTGCTGAGATATTCATAGGTATTGTGAAATAATTCATTGGAAGTTAGCTTGAGGCTCTTATTCTAACGGAGCACTCAGTATGGAAGTGTTAGGGGTTTGTGTTTTTGTTTTTGTTCTTCTATATGTTCCATAACCCCAAAGAGAAATGTGGCTAGTTGTGAAGAATGATACTGGTTACACTTTTTTGTTCCTGATTGTCATTACTTTGTTGACGTAGTTGTTGGTGGAGCCATCTACAAAGATGGGAGAGGTAGCACAGAAAAGATAGAAAGTTTGAGAGAGTGGGGGCTATGGCAGGGAGTAGGTGGCCAGACTGCAGGGGGAGAGGGATTTCTAGAGGCCAGAGAGCACATGACAGAGTTTGCTTCCACTCAGAAACTCACTGTATGGGAGGAAAGCACAGAGTCACCACGGACACTCAGTGGGCCGGGGAAAAATTGTGTATAATTCAGTTATTTTTTGGGGTTTTTTTCTTTTGCTTTCAGCTTGCTTTCTTTAACACCTCCCCCCTCTACAAGTTTTAAGTTTCTGCGCAAACGAAATTTGTTTTGGTCAAGTGTGGAAGCCCTTTAATCTTTTGTGAGAGCTCACTAAGGAGAAAGCCTCAACAGATCCCTGCCCCAAAGCTGTGGCTCGCTTTAGGGCCCTGTCCTAGTCATATAAAGAAGTGTGGAGTACTTGGAGTACTTGTAGCCTTGTACTCTAAATGGAATATTTTGTATTTAAATTTAAAAATCAACTTAATTTAGACAAGGGGGAGGGTCAGATACATCACTAATAGCTCTGTGTCAACAACTACGTGAACTTAGAGGTGCTGAGTAGTAGTTTGCTCAAAGGTTCACGTAAATGTGTTTTTTTGGTACTCGCTGGCAAGGCTTTTATAAATTTGCATACTACTTCACAGCAAAAGCAAAATAATGCAGTTTAATACATGAGCTTATCTGTGCACCTCGTCATTAGTTTGGATCCAGTTCTAAAAACAACATTCTTGTAATCTAACGAAAGAGCTTATTTCTTCCCAATTATCACACTCATGTACAGATTTTTTTTTCATATTTACATTGCCAAAGGGAGTAGTTAGTGCATTGAGGCTGAGATTTTTGTCATTTGCATTAGTATAAACATGTCAGTGAATTGGATTGAAGATACTTAGATGTCAAGCACAATTTTTAGGTACAATGTTATTTCTTGGATAATTGATGACTGGAAATTTGGTAGAATCCCAAATGGGCAAACTCTTCGTCTGCAGTACAATAAAGACCTGATCTTTAAAAAGAGGGATTTCTTCATTGAACACATAGTATACACAAGGTGTAGTGATCTGATAAGACAGAAATTTGTAGTTTGCACGATGAATGATTTAGCTTTATTTCAATCATGATTATTTTAGTATCTCTGCTTTAGTTGGAGATTTTCTTCAGTCTTTATTCTTTTAAAGTTGGCAAGTGTTCAAAGTGGTGTTCTGGGGAAATGCTATCTCTTAACTCAGTGTAAATAGACTTAAATATAATGATTATGTCATTTATGGAAGGCTGGTTAAAGATAAAGTAGGGTAATCATGCTGAAATGGAAACTGAAATGTATTTGTATTTAATAAACATTTATTTTTCTGGATAGCTAGCTAAACATTGGAAACCCTAATTCAAACTTAATCTGCAAAAAATATGGAGGAGTTTCCATGGGCTGAATTGGTCTCTGCCAGCTGGCATTGCTGTCGAGTGTTAATGCTTAGGATTTTAGAACTATAAACAAACTGTTCAGCCACAGTGTCCGCTTAAAAAAGAGGCAATGAGGAGCAGAGGGTAAGTGTATAGCCTATAATCAGCACATTCCCAAACTGCTACGGACGTTAATGTTGGATGAACAGCTGAAAATTGTGTTGAAGTCAATGAGAGTTTTAAAGCTCATGGGAATCAGTAATAAGATGTGGCTTCATATTCCTTCCAGTCATTCAATAAGAAAGTGGTGTTCCTGCCATAGTTCGTAGTTCCTGCCAAATTTCATATAAATTTGTACCTGCCTGTTGTGGTTTAACCCCAGCCAGCAACTAACCCCCACACAGCTGCTCGCTCACTGCCCCCCGGGGGGATGGGCGAGAGAAACGGAACAGTAAAAGTGAGAAAACTCGTGGGTTGAG
>WAAD01038359.1:126174-166028 GCA_013389945.1 Fregata magnificens | reverse complement strand
GATATTTAATGTATTCATCTCCACCCTACAAGTCTAAAAACAATGATCAGTGATTAGAAAATAAGCTTAGCATGATTTTATTTATGGAACATAGTTAATGAATCTGTTTTTCACTGAACAATTGCAGTAATCAACTGAAATAATAGTAGAAGTGCACAGTAAATAGGTCAGATCAAGTAAAATTTTAAATGTTTATTTCCAGATGTCTTTCAACCAATTTCTGTCTCAAGGGTTGTATGGCATTTTCTTGTTGGCTTTGATTTTCTTTTCTGCATGTTTCTGTCTGGAATTCAAACACAGGTTTATGATAACCTCGATGGGCAATTACCTTCTAGTGCTAATAGAGATAACTATCTGTTTGCAGGGTTTTCTTTTCTTATTGCCTTGCAGTATAGGAATGGCTATAAAAACAAAAAGTGGCAGTTTGTAAGATTCTTTATGAAGGAGGTTGACTCTTCTACTCTGCATCTTCAAACAAAATTGTGAAATAATGTGGTTGTTTTACATGTTGTCATAAAATTCATTCACCTTCAATTTGCCCACAGTGGGAATCTAGAAGCTGTAAAATGAACTGCCATATGTGCCATAAGCCACTGCCAGGCATCGATGCCAGTGTGATGAGTACATAAGACTACTTCAAGACACTAGTACACTGAAACATATTCGCTAACTCTTCAGACAGGCTTTCTGTAGACCTCTGTTTCAAATAAACAAAAAAAGCCAGAAAAATGAGAGATTTCCCTGAAGGGGACGCATCCAGGAAAGGAAAAGAGCATTTGCTAGTACTGGCTGATCTTAAATCAGCCAAGGAATTTAAAACATGCCAAGTAATGCCGGCCAACTTGGTTTTTAAACTCATAAGCCTTGAAAAATGACAAAACCAGAATTTAATCTGCATATTGGTAACCTTTAGGTTAAGTCAATTATCTGGATTGAATCTTTGCAAGTTGCTAGAGGGTATCACATGCCTGTGCCTATTTGTAAGAGCTTTTTTTTTTCATTCTTCAAGATGGACCACAAATTATTATTTGAGCTTTGTGGATTTTGCTGTCATGAGTCTTAGTTAGCACGACTGCTCCTATGCTTTGCTCCTGACTTTTATATCCATTTCATCTGCTCCCAAAGTTTTCATAATTTTTCAAGCTTACCCACGGTATATAATGAGGCAAAAGTGCAGAGATCCTCAAATTAGCATCAACTCAAGCTAGTATTTCCACAAGGCACTGTCCTCTGGTCAAGAAACAGCATAGCTAAGAAGCAGAGCTTGTTAGCGTAGACCCAGAGCCATGCATACCTGGCAACAGTGCTTTGGGTCTTGAGCTAGCTCAGGCCACGTCAGATCAAAACCAGAAAGGACGTCAAGCACCAATGAGCCACAGTAGCTGTGAATAAATTCTGAACATAAGTGTGAGCATGATTTACCTTTTCAGTACCTTTGTTCATCTCAGTAACGTCTGCTGAGTGTCACGAAGAACACCATGCCAGGCAACTGGTTGGGGTGCACACTGCCTTAATGGTGCCAATAATGACAACCCAGGGCACCAGAAATTTGTGTTTCTGTTTTCTGATGTGGTTTGTTTTGCTGTTTTCATGTTTTATGTGTCTATTTATGCACAGATAAGTGTACTAAAACCTAATTTAATAACCTCAGGACTTAAAATAAACCATCTGTGGGAATGATAGTTAGCTAGAAGAAAAAATTGCTATATATTAACATATGTGACCACTAACCTTATTAATGCACACACTAACACTGGTGATGTAACAACCTGATTTTTTCTTTGTTTGTTAGTTACAAAACCTTATTTTCAAAAACATTTGTAAAGAGTTATTCAATTATTTGTAAGCTCTAACAAAACAGAGGCTGTCTGCTCTGAAGGCCAGAGCAGGAAGATATATTCAGTGGCTGCAATTGCAGCAAACACCTCAACAACAACAATAAAAAAGGAAATAAAGGAAGTGTTTGGCAACTTATTTGAAGTTTTGCAACACAAATAAACATAGTGTACCTTGCATTTCTCAAAGACCAGATTTGCCTCTCCTCAGAAATTCATAATGAGGTAGCTTCAGCAAACTTGCCCCCACCCCTCGCCAAATCTCTTTGTATCAGGAAAAACTGAAATCTTGTTAACCTTGCTAAACATAGCCTGTTTCAACTGGAGGGAGGGTTTCTACAGGGACAAATGCCATCTCTACAAAGCGCTCTTCCCTGGCTGGTAAGGTCCCCACGTTAATTTGTATAAATAATGCTTTTGATTTATGTTATAGGCAGCCGTAACAGATGAATAGCTTTAATTTACCAGCTAGAAAATCACCATTTTTTAAATTAAAAAAACCCCAACTCTTTCCTTGCCACTGCAACTGAGAAGGCTTAGCAAGGCTTATGTGAACTCTGTAGCAGATCCATAACACAGAGGACCTGTAGCTGGCCCCAGCAAAAATGGCTAGTTTCTGTGTCTGTTAGTAAAGGTGTCACATATCACTCGTTGAGGGAAACAGAGAACACAATAAATAAATCCCTGATAGTATTTGTTTGAATATCTGCTATGTTTGAAATGTCAAGCAGAGAAATTTGACTCAAAATTCAGCCTTCCTTATCTCTAATTAGTCTCACCAAAATCTCACATGGGAGGTGAAAGCCGGAGTGATGTTCTTTACTTACAGCTTTTACTGGCTGGTTTTGGCCAAATATTGAGCATTCTCAAATCCATGGAAGTCAGCTAAAAATTGCCTCGATTGCCAAGATAAGGCTTATATATGAAATACTGCCTATGCCACCCTTAAATATTGACAGTGTTACAAAGCAAAGGCACCATATGGATAACCCCTGGCTATATCCAGCCTTAAAGGAAAATTCTGTTGGCCACTGGTCTGTTTCCATTCCCCATACTCTGAAAGTTAATCATGTGTAGTAAGGAAATCATCTGTAGCCTGCTTGCTTTTCCCATTGGTGACAGCAATTACCTGTAACCATAGCTTAAATTTACCATAGGTTGTGTCATCTGAGATGTATTCCTAACTAGCTTGGAACAGATATAACTGCAACTGAGCCTTGTTGCGTTATTCATTTCTCGTTTGGAAATGTAGTGCTTTGTCAGCCCGATATGGTTTTCGTTTTCTGTTATTACCCTCAGATGTCTATTCTCCCCCTACTTCATCCAGATTTCAGACAGCTGTAATAACCAACAGACTGGATGGCGTTCTTCTGTTTGTCGCTCCTACAGTTTCTCAGCCCCCAGAGTACCAAAATATCGAAGTTCTCATTGTGTAAAACTGAAAGCAAGAGCTAATGGGCCAGATGATCAGTATACTTTTACTGGTGGTGATACTGTTCAGTTGCGATTCCTGATATATCCTTTGCAATATTATTTTATGAGAAGAAAAAGTATGTCTAACTAGACAAGCCACTTGGTTGGTCTTGTATGATACGAGGAGTAGAACCTCTTTGGTGTTTTTCTTCTTTTGTCACCAGCAAGAAAGATAATGAAAACAAAAATCACACATCTCAACCTTGCTGGGTCTATAATGCAGTGTTCCACTAGGTTCAATTACTATACTCTCTATGGCTGAATGTTTAGTTTATTGTCATATATCAGTCCCAAGCTTATTAGAGTCACAAATGAAAGGACTGAGCTATCAGAGAGCACAGCTTCCAGTTGAAATATTTCTTTTTAATTTTTTTGGCAGGGATCACAAGATGGTGCTATTACACATGGCCGTGAAGATCAATCCTCATCTCTTTTTAGACATTCAAATTCTTCTTTATTGCAAGAAGAAATACTGTGTTACATTCGTGTGCATTTGAGATTTTGTTTTTCTCAGATGGTCTTTTGTAACCACTTATCTCAGTTCCAGGTCTGGGATACAGTTTCTGAGTAAAATAAGTCTGCCAGAGAGTCTGTCTCACTGAGTCATTTGAAATGGAAGCAGATATTTGAGGGTGCCAGGGGCACAGTCTTATACAACTTTAATTTGGGGCATTCTAGTTCAAAACTTGTGAATGAAAAGGTCAAGCCATTGCGTATCTTTTAATCATTGCAAGTGACCAATGATCTAAAATTAAAGCAATGAAACCACGCTGTACAAGGAAATAGACCTGCTATATAATCTGCATAGTGAATCTGGGTTTCATTTTACTACACTGGTTTAATAGCTTATTACAGCAATCCAGCTGGTGTTCCAGGAATAGATCACTTCGCTGCTATGAGTGGGATTTTTTTTGTTCTCACATTTATCAAATATTCTGGCCAGCTGGCAGTCTTTGCATACTTGGCTCTATACTACATCATTCCCAATGAGTGCAAATAATCTACAAAACCTTGATGTGGGGGATTAGACGGGTTCTAAGAGGACATCTGTGAAAACATGGGTGAAAACCTTGGAGACTTGCGCAGGCACTTGCCAAAGGTGTGTCTGCTACTTTTCCACATGGCTGGGTATTATGTAACAACACACAATGATGCACTTGCCTGTGGAGAGTCAGAGAAAATAAATTGAAAACACATAATTAAACTGCACAGGAATATGATTTTCCAATATGCAGGATACCATTCGAAACCTGCCTCTTAGTCAAGGGCCCATATGAAAACCAAATGGGAAAAAAAAAAAATCAGATTTTCCTGTTTTTACCTTTTTAGTCAGGAGCAGAGTTGGGAACATCTTGTCAAAGTTTTAACTGAAATTTAAGCAATCCGGTCTGCCAGCCCAGTAAATACTATCAACCTCTAAGGAGTGTGATAAGCATGAGAAGTTTTGATATACAGAATATAACGACAGTTTTACCAACAGCTATAGTATTTAAAAAAATACTAAAAAAAAATCAAAAAAAACACAGGCTGAGCTGCTAAAATCACAGATGGAAAGAACAAAACTTTTTGGTTTTCTTATGACCTTTCAGTCCTTATTTAGGACACTGAGAGGTGAGGATTTTGTACTAAGTGAAGTAAATAATAAATACATTACTCTCGCAGTCTGAAGCAACGTTATGAAGGCCTAAACCACATAATCCAAATGCGAAAGCAATGCAGCTGAGTGAGACTGTGACTGAAAAGCAATTAGGAATAAACTAAGGAGCATCACATTGTGACCCATCAGAGGTCTAGCAAACATCCACATACGTCTCAGGTGCTGTTGTGTAAAGGAGAAATGCAAACTGGGAATAGAGGAATTCGGTACACAACTGAGACTCTGAACTTAAAGGGTTTATGTGTGCGCATCTAAGTTCACGGTATAGGCTGTAGAGTGCCAGGCAGCAGAGCTAGAAAACAGTTCCATTGACAATATCCACCAGCAGCAGGACTCAGCTCTCCCAGCACAGATGCCGAGCATCCTTATCTGCACCCTGGGGAATGCCACCTGGCCTCACACTCCCACCCCAGAAGGGTCTGAAGCACCTTTAGCTCCAGTGTCAGACCTGCCAGTCCCAACAGAGAGCTGTCTCCAGCCAAGTCAAGTAGTGTGATGCAATATGACCTATCAGTCAAAACAGTTGTGCTGACAACACAGCTATATAAACTGTACACTTATCAGGGGTACCACTCTTATGAGGTCTAGTGAGGACATGAGGACTTCATCCATTAATCATCAAAGCTCAGTAGGAGTGCTCCTGGGGCTCATGGTCTGGCTGAGTCCTATTTGAAAGGAATCTTGTTCCTGGCGCTCCAAGACTGCTCCAGGATGTGAACCAAATGTTGGAAAGGCAAGAAAAGGGGAAATTATCCTCAAAAGTATATCCAAATTAAAACGCTAGTGCTTAGACATTTCAAGGCAGCTCAAATGGAAATAGACACCTTTGTTTAGGCAACTGAATTTCTCTCTGGATGTCTATTTTATGGTGAATTGAATTGAATTGCTCCATTGATTTTCATCGCCCAGATCTTTCCTTAATACAGCACGAACCTGGGCGCAAGTAGACCCCAAATGTGTCTTAGTCTGGAACTAAGGAATGTCCAAGCGTAATATTAAAAAGTATACGGCAGGAACTGAACAGGTGCTGCTACTAATTGAAGCTTAGGAGCATGTGTAACATATGGATAGAGTAATTAGCAAGTTAAAATGTGCATGACAAAAGACGATAGCCAATAGAGAACGCATGATATACTGTATATGGCACTGATTGCACTCCCATAAAGGAGAGGCACGTAGCTCGGGTTGAGTAGTTAGACCCTACTGTGTGCCCTGTCAATAGCATTATGCTTGTCAGTGACAACACTGTTCCGACTAAAAATAACCTGGATAAAAATGAGGCAGTGATGAGGTAAACTGTGCTGTTAGGGAGTGTTAAACACATCTCATCTGTGGAAAAAATGGGTTTGGAAAGAGGCTCAATAGCCACCTTTTGTGGCCGTGTAAGAAAGAGCTGTCCTTGGGTTGGGAAGAGTTGACTGGGCTTCCTGCAGGGCCAGGAGCCCTCAGGTGCTCCTGAGGGAAACCGCCATATATGTGAGCATCCTGCTTCTTGGAAAGCTGTTTACAAATCTTGTTTTCTCAAACCTAGTAGAAACAAGCAGAAGTAAAAAGTGAATTAACTTCTTGTAGTTTCCAAGGCCAAGCTCACACCGCCTGATGTTAGTCAGTCGCTGCACTTACTGCTTAGGAGGTCTAATTCAACAAAAATTATTCAGATCAGACAGCTCCAATTTTACTTACACCATGGGTACACTGTCCAAAGAGAACAAACACCCAAATATCTGAAGAGATGCTGCCTGAAAGCCTTCCTACATCCCTCTCCTTGCTCCTCCCCGTGCTGCTCTGCACTGCCCCATCCTCTGGGGTGGCACAGCCACTTGCACAGCCGAGCCGTGAATGCCACTGAATAGCTTGTTCTGATTTAAAATAATATCCCTGAACTTTCCTTTTCCTTCCTCCCCGGCAGTTTCCCAGAGCAGCTCATGGCCCGGCTACGCCACCGGCTGCTGCAGCCTCACACAGCCGGGAGGCAGGAAAGCCTCAAGCCAAGCTACCAAATGCTTGGTGTCCTTGCACCATGGCCATGGGTGCATCGGGGAGTTCGGTGTCTTCGCTGCCAGCCTCCCACAGCGTCAACTGTCATCCTGCACGGGGCATTTCCTGTGGTGTTGGTGAACTTCAGCACAGTCTACTGTTGTCCACAGAGCAGGAGGTCCCTTGATGGCAGCCAGGAGCACTTGTAGCTTAATAATTCATGCTGGGTTTTAGGGGAGGTGGCAGGGAGGAGAATGAGGTACCTTTTGTTTGCCATGAGTTGCACTATCTCTTGAGTGGCAAGATGTATTGATATCTACCTCAGAATAAAATGTATAGACTCATTA
This sequence comes from Fregata magnificens, assembly GCA_013389945.1. Taxonomy (NCBI): domain Eukaryota; kingdom Metazoa; phylum Chordata; class Aves; order Suliformes; family Fregatidae; genus Fregata; species Fregata magnificens. Next base: position 158,739 of record WAAD01038359.1, on the reverse strand, counting down.
ATGGATGAGAAATAATTCTCGCTTTCAGCTTTACAGAAGTGATTGTTTCACACTGGGTCATATCAGATGTCTTGCAGGATTTTTTTTTCAATGATGTCAGATACTATCCACTCTATGGGTTGTACTGTTTAATAAATCCAAAGTAGATATGAATATCTTTTACTTATTTCTTTTCTATCTTCCTGCACAGTGCAAGAGAGCAAATGCACACAAAAGGATAAAATTTGGCCTTCTTAAAAATCTATTCCAAAATTAAATGATGGCATATAGTTTTAAAATCAAGTTGATGGGGAAGATAAATGTAAAGCTAATATAGGAAAGTTTAGGAATATCTTTAGAAAATAAATGCTTTCTGGTGTCCTTTTTTGGTTTTTGTTTTTGTACTGTTTTTCTTTTAAGTATGAATGTCACAAATTTATATTATATTGTATTACGCTATATTATATTATTACATTATATGATGTTACGTTACATTACATTACGTTATATTTCTCCTTAGAGTCTCCACTTCAGAATAAAGGATTTTCTAGTTTACATTGGGGGGTAGGTTTTCTTTATTTAGGGGAATCTGGGAAAGCCGTTTTCAAAAATCATTCTTTTTTGACAGGCAATTTAATTTACAGAGTGCTACCGGAAAGCTTAACAAATTTTAGCAGCATCATTGCTACTAATAACATATACTCATACCACATGCATTTTGCCCAAGAATTCTTTAGGGTCATGTTCAGCTCCATATTTTTCCAACTGCAAATGCAAGTATTTGCCAGAAAAGGGAAAGGAAAAGTTCTAAAGCTGTAGTATATAACCCACCAATGTTCAGCTGAAATCTTATAGATAATCTTTTCCTCATTTTCCCTGCTTCTTGCTGTTCGGTTCAACTTATGGAGAAAAAAAAAGCAAAATAAACCCAAAACCAAAAATTAAATATTGATCCATGTGAAAAATTGCTTTAGCTCTGTCTGTGAAAAAAGAGGCAAGATTTTCTACCAGACAAAGGACAGGTCAATGTTGGGAATCAGCACAGGCTGCTCAGTTGAACTATTAGTTGAGATAATTGCATCTGCAGGGTATTGGGTTTATGTATGAAGAACATGAGAATCTCTGAATTAAAGGTATATGCCTTAGAAGAGGATAACTACTTTCAGCCTACCAGAGGATGACACATAAAATGGAAAGAGAAACCAGTGTGTCTTTTAATTTTTCCCGTTTGTAATTTTTAAGCATATTTGAATTATTTTACTTATTAACAGTTCTTATAAAACAGTATCATTCTGCAAAACTAGGTCGACTGTAGTTTAGACTTCCCTGTAGTCAGGATTATCCTGGCAGAAGTTTGCTTTTGGTTTCTTACTGAGAGCTTCTCAAACTTCATGTTATCAAGCATATCCTATTCTTGTTAGATATTAAATAGATGCTATTTGGTCTGAATTGCCAAGGAGTTGGAGTGCTTTGATGTGCCATGGCACGAGAGAACTGAAAACAAAAACTTAGTGCAAGCGGGAAGAAAAACAAAATTGTAAGGTATAAAAGAACCTCCTGCCCAAAAATACCTCAAAACATTGACAAACCAAAAAAATCTCTTCTTTTACAGTCTCGGCCTTCTTTACATGCTGTGTTAAAACTCAGGGATAATGTGAAAGCATGAGTACTCTCTCAAAAAACAGTGACAGCTTGTAGAGTTGTAAAGCTTTGACCCAGATCCAGAGGCTAAAAACTTGAACATGCCACTTTTATAGACCTGGACTATCAAAAACCAGACTTTTTATTTTTTATTTCATTAGCTGAGTAAAATACACAGAATGCATAGTTTCTGAATAGTTTTAGCTCATTGTGCTTTCAGCATTAAAAGATTATCCTTCTTTTGCAAAACATTCACTTCCAAATATTTTGAAGCTTTTTATGGTCATGCAAAAGACAAAAGAAGATGTACAGTATACTGTGAAGATGCTGATAGGTCTGAAGTTCCTAAAGATAGGTCAGTTAGAAAATCTGCTTATTATAAGACATGCACCACTTATTATGGAAATATACAACTAAAAACAAGACACAATTTTTTAACTTTGTCTCCGTCCTATTGCTTTTCCAGCCTTATTTCCTTCGTCTTTTCATTTACAAGGTAATTCACACACAGGACTGAATTTGCGAACTGTTTTGCCATGGTTTCAGCTGTGTCTCTTTCATTGACTTCTTAGTGAGAGCTATCTGGAAAAAATCCCAAACAGCTTTATGAAAATGTAGCCTTCTGCAGCTTTCTCTCTCTGAGTGACGAGTGCTCTGATTGCAGAGGTGGGAGGTAAGAGACAGATAATAAGAAATTTCAACTCAGAGTATCTTTATGACACATGAAAGATGAATTGAAAATGCTTTAGTTTAGAAATTAGTTTTCATGGCTTTTAAGGTGATTGATGAGATGACTTTGAACTAGATCTACCTAGCAGCGGTCACCGTGTTGTAACAGCAGAAGGCATGCAGAGTGAGTGTGTGTAACACACACCGCAGAGCTATCTGTCCATCTATTTAAATATATCTGAACAGCTAAAGTTATCACATTGTTAGGATACAAATACAGGTAACTGGAATTTTGCAAAATAAATATTTTTTTTTCCATAAGAAAAGTGATGTCCTTATAAATAAAACCTGCTGCAGCATGTAGGCACCAGTTTCAGCAGGACAAGCTAGATAAAAGGTAGGCACACACGGGGAGGATGAGGGGAAAGGAAAAATGGTGAGTGCCGGGGTGGGCATCAAACTCAACCCCGAATCCACAAGAGCCTAATGGAAGAGGCACTCATCTGAGGCGTGACAGACCAAGGTTCAAGTCTTTGGTCTTTTGGTTCAAATAGGTTTGAACTTGGATTTCCCATGTTAGTTGGTTGTACTCAGTCAGTCTCCCTCTGTATAAAGGAGAGCCTGGGAAGGGCAGGGCAAATCAGTCAAACCCTTATGCCCGTGAGCTTGTCTGTGATGTGTGAGACCCTGCGGTGAGCTTTGGTCTCAGCTGACGATTCTGAGAAGATATAAGAATCAGTCTCTCTACCTTTGTCTTTTTTTTATTTTTTTCTTACCAAAAGCTTTTAGAGGTTCATCCCAGTGTGGGATAGGATTTTATTTTTTTTAATCTTGACAACTTTATCAGAGTGGGGAAAAGCTTTTCCACACAGTTTTATGTGCAAGTATTTCATTTTCCCCTCAGGATATTAAGATCAGACTGAAATCTGAACTGGAGATCAAGACTCAGATATGTTTCAGGCCACTTTGAAATTAAGCTTAAATATTCTGATGAAGATTTAGTTCAGGATCATTAGGTTTGTTAGAAGTGATCCAATGCTATTGTTGATTTGAACGATGAATTTTTTATTGCTTTCCTTCTAGTCAGTTCTCCTTCCAAAGCCTTGCAAATTACTTCTCTTTGTGGTTCTGCCTTTTAGTGGTATAGGTTTACAGAAAGCAATACTGAAAAGAAAGGATCATGACTGGCATTTAAATGTCAGGGTGCCACAGTCCCTGTCTCCTGCCAATCTGGAGCAGGGATGCTGATGGAGCCCTCCGCTTCCCTGCCCTCACCCGCACCATATTTCGGCAGCACCAGGGCTCACGCAGCATCACCCAGCCTCAGCCGGGCATGCATTCTTGAGTCCTGTATATTTTGAACACATCTCATGAGACAGCTAGCTCAACCTTCTGCTTAAAAGTAAGATCAATTATATTTTAATGACATCCTCAGGCAGCCTATTCTAGTGCTCATCTCTATTTTTACTACTGGAAAGTTCTCCTAATGTCTAATTAGGATCTCCCTTACCGCAACTTAAACCCCTGACTTTCTTTTCCACAATGCTTTATTCCTTCCTATACACAGTAGCCTGGCTCTCTTTCCCAAATCACTTCTCACAATACCTTCTTTTTGGTTTTTTTGCTCATGGGTCATGATTTCTGGACATGTCACAGTAACATATATGACATCACAGGATTAGTTTTTTTCCAAATTTAGTTAGCTGCCAATAAGACAAGCAAATAGATGTAGCAAACCTTGCTTGCTTACCACTTCTCACCCAAAGCAGCTTTCTGGTCCTTTACCAACAAACAAGCAAAGTGACAACCTGTATTGGGATGCCAGTCCAGAATTGGTCCTCGGTGGTGTAGACTGAGAAATGCAGGTAAGAGAGTGTCCAGACTAAGAGAAGCAAGAAAAATACAAGGGGCATAAATAAAATATCTTTTTTTTTTTTTTTTTTATCCAGAGGTGTTTTAATGTGCAAGACTTTATAAACTGCTGGCACTATCCCAACTTCATTATTCAAAACCTAATAGTTATCACTGTATACTGGGGCTTTGGATGGTTCTAGCATGAGACATTTTTTGTAGCTTTGAAATATCAAGTCAAATCTGGTCTGCATTTTGTGAATAGTAACCATCCTGTGGGACTCTGGTTTTGATAGAAGGGGTTTTTTCCCACCATCTTACTTGTACATTCATTTCTGTTCATTTTCCTGTACCATAGTTTGGAACCATTTCTTGTGACCTTCCTCCACTTCAGACAGTACAATGATGTTATCTTCCTATCATTTGTTGAGTATTATGCCCCCGTTTAACTTAAAATGGTTATCTAAAACTTTGACATTTCACACACATGCAGAAAGGCCAGAGGATGAAAGACGGTAATTCAACTGCTGGAAAGAGAACGCAATAATTTCTTACATGTACTTTAAAAATGGTGGCTGCAGCCATCAGTTTCAATGAGATTTAATCCCATCAGTAAGGGAAATTTGAAAGCATTTCTATTTGGGAATAAGAGTGTTCCCATGAGAGGTGTTGGTTTGTTTGTTTGTTTGTAGGTACAGTTCTATTTTAAAATCATGCCCTATCTTCAACTGAATGAACTAAGTGCAAACCCTTAGTGGTAGTAATGGTAGCTGTCTAATAACATCCTTGTAGCTGGAAGAGCTGCTAGGAAGCAGCTTGTGGAAAGCATTGCTTCTTTTTTTATGCCTTATGGAATTTTCTAGCACACAGTCTGGCTCTTTTTGTTATCTGCCAGCAGCTCTCTGAATGCATGACCCATACCAAAATCTACTTACAAGGTGAAAAACCTGAGTATCATTTAGTGTTAAGCTGATTAAAAAAAAAAAAAACAAAACAGTCTAGTGCTTGGGGAGACAGAATGTTGGTTTTGAGGGTTTTTTTTCTTTAAAAGGCTCTAATCATGTTTCACTTCAGCCTCAGCATCAAATAAGAAGGTGTAAGCAGGAATGAATATTTACAGAAAAAATAATGGAAAGATCTCTAGAATAATTCAAACACATTAGTTGTGATAATTAACCATTAAAGAAAAATACTAGTAGCACCACAAATTAATAGCAATATAAATATTCATAATTTAAAGCCTTTTAAAACAGTTTATTGTGCAGAAGACTAATTTAAATCTAACCTCATTTTTTAAATCAGCATATTCAGTCAGGCTTAAAAATGAATATGTATAAACTATTTATTAGATGCTGGATGTGCAGAATCAAGTGGCATGTGTTTAGCCTACTGGAATGAGGTTTCCGTAGCAGTCCAGGGGTTCTCACTGTGAGGGAAAGATTTGCAGAAGTGACTTGAAGCAGCTCCTAGGCCAAATCTGTCCCTGTCAAAAGCATGAGCCCCATTGTGGTCTAAGAAATTCATACAAACTGGGGCTTTTCCAAGAAGCAGGTGTGGATCCAAGATAAAAAGGACTGTAGTCGCTGTGTGCATCACTGCTACCCAAGCTTGGCTTTGTGTCCTCATCCACAGGTTATTGTGTCCCAGTTGAAGCCTTACCCTGGAGCTCTGATACCCTGTCTGACGTCCTAACACCCAAGCAGAAAGGAGTGAGAAAGTGGTACAGTAAGCATTTTGGGAGGGAGACACATGCCTGGTTGTCCCGATGATGAGACCTGCTAGGTCAAAGCCTAAAACCCAGATACCTGCACAATGCAGACAGAGCAGCGTCAGGGTTGGAATAAATCTTCCTGCTTGTAGTAACGCCCGATGAGCAGTGGCAGGTGAGCATCTCTGCTCTAGCAGTGTGTTTTTTTCCTTACCGATAACTTAACATCACCTGAGAAAGTCCCTGTATGGGTGTCATCCAGCCCTATAGGTGAAGGTAACTTTCTGTCTGCTTCTTCATGCCTTTGCTATGCGGAGCAGATCCGAAAGGGTCATATCATGGCCCTCTACATGCCATTTATCTTTTATATGTAATGGGAGTGATACTGTTTAGCAATTGATCACAGGGGAATATTGATTGTGGATTGCTAGGACATCAGGAGATCTTAATGGCTGTTATAAAATATATTCATTGTTAGCCAACTGATAGGTATTTAATTGTTTTAATAAATCCACAGTAAACACTACCTGGAGGTCCTTGTAGCTCAGATATGCTCAGAATTGTGAAGCAATTTGGCCACTCATTTTGTCTAAAAGTTAAGTGAAGTGACACGAATCTGCACAGTTACAGTCCTGGACAACTCTGAAAATGTAGGTGTTAGATTAAAGTATTACAGGAATTACTGATCCCTCGGCCCTGTGCCCCGTCGGAGCTTTATTGCGCCATGGCAGCAGAAATGTTTCATGGCAGTTATTGTAGGGGATATAGCGGGCAGTTATGCTGCGGACTTTTCACAGAGATTTATTGCAGTTATATTTATAGGATGAAAAGAGAGGTCTCTACTGCAGGAAAAGCCCCGCAGAGATTAGTCATGTAGATTTCCAGGAGACACCCCTCCTGGCAGCAACAAGGGCTGTGAGGTTCTCACCTCCTCCTGTCCACCTTAGCCTTGACAGGCAGTCCTATCTCAAGCCAGCTGTTGTCTCCCTCTCCCTGAGAAAACAGCTGGCTCTGGCACGTTACCTCTGGCCGAAGTGACACAGGAACCAGTGAGCGTTTCCCTCCCACTGCAGTGATTTTGTCTCACTATCTGCAGTATTTTGGCTGGAGGGGAAGCCTCTGCAAGTGTGGTTAATGGACGGGGAGAGTTGGGGGAACAGCCCGGCCAGTGGTACTTTGCAATCAGTAGAACAATCTAGCGCTATTGATCCTGGCTCTGCTCTTGAGCTTAATTTGGAGATTTTGAAGGCATAAAAAGACATTCTGGTACACTAATCTGATTTGCTGTGTATCACAGGATATACAACTTTGTACATTAAGTCCATTTTGAACTAAAGCACTTTTATTTAGCTGAAAGTATGGCAGGCGGGAGTTCTTTCTTGGGTAAATGAGTCCTTTCTAAAGAAGAATTTGGGGCTGGAGTGTCGGTGTAGCATCCCTCTTTTACAATCCAAGCAGTTCCTCACAAGTCCTATTTGTTTGTTTTTACCCAAAAAGACACAGTATCTTGATCTTACACTGGTGCCAGGGTAACTTTCTTTCTGACCATCAAGATGTCACTGAAAAATTGTGCTGATTCCAGATTAGCATGATGAGAAGAAATCGGTTTAGTCTAACAGTTGCATCATATCAGATGTACTAACAACCTCAAATGATAACAATAAAGGATTAGTCTTTAAAAAACATAAAAATTGATTTCTTGGTTTCATCTTTTTAAACTCAGTATGTCATTAACATCTACTGCACAAATAACACAGATAAATTATTTCTTCTTTTTTTCTTCCATAAAAAGTCATGATTTCATCCAGTCTGAGATGTGGGGGTGGTGTGTGTGTATTTGGCTCTTTTTATAATTTTTAAAAAATATTCTCTCAGTCAGAGCTGCTAAGTGTTCCTGCCTGCAAAATGAACATAGGTACCTTCCAAAAACAATGTACCAGTAATATCTTATTGCTGTCTATGTATTTGTTACAAAGTTATTTTAAAAATACTATACAGCATATGCATAGAAAATATGTATTTTATTTAAATAAAAATTGATTATTATAAACATCTGATTTTAGATAACAAATGCTAGAACTTGTTTCATGCTCTGGGAGAGGAGACAGCACTTTTAATTATCTCCTTGTGGAGAAATTAGCACATCCATCTGCTGTATGAGTATACAAATATTTCTTGTAATGTAGGCAACACCTCTGCACCAGGAATCTTTACACAGAATAATAGAAAGCAGCCTTAGAAGGGACTGCAAGAGGTCATGAAGGAGATGACTGTCGCAGGAACAGCTGTCCATAAATCCTGCCTGATGCTAGTGTGTGTCATCTGTTCCCCAGATCTCCAGTGATATATGTCTGGTCTTCAGGCAAGATGCGGCAGAGAGCCGTTTTCCCTTCATTTCTGCAGAAGAAATGAAGGTGCTACTCTGGGTATAGTAAGAAGGAAATTGTTTTCTGAATTCTTGAAAACTATTTAAATCTATAAACCCAGCAAAATGAGAACTTGTACCCGTATTAGCATTACAAGCACATAGATTGTGGCTGTTTTGGGTGAGGGTGTTTTTCTGAAAAACTTCCTTCTCCAGGAAAACGCAGGTTGTGGCTTTGGCCGATCTGTTCTTTTGGCTGTAGCTCAGCCTGTTCTCTGCATCTCAAGGACTCAAGGACTCAGGAAGCAGAAGAGCCAGAGATGGAAGAGTTAAGAAGAAAACACATGGCTGATCACATCTCATCCCTCCTTCCTAACAGCTGTCATCTGCAAAGCTGGCAAAAATGGTATCATGTAGCCCAGGACTAAAGGGAATCTCCTAGGTCTGGCACCATGCCTTACCATGCAAAATAGTCTGGTTTTACTCCTGTCTTTGCTCCCCGTGATCCTTCGAGCTATCGCTGGGGGCAAAACTCACTGAAACTGGTGGGCCTAGCAATTGCTTTGATAACAACTCCAACTGTCCAAGGAAGCAGTTAAATGATCGTCTGTTTAGTGAGGCAACACTGAACAGATGCTAGGCCATAAATGCCAAAGAGTCTGATATACCAAATCTATGGTAAGGTATTGCCTGGTGGAAATCATTGGTATGAGAGAAGTAGGAGGAAGAGCTCAGAAAGCAGAAGTGGGAACTTAGTAAAAAGAAGTTACAAACACAGTCTCAAAAGACTGAGAGTGAAAATTCGTGGACTAAATGCTAGCTGGTGAACTGTAAGCAAGAAGGCTCAAGCCAGTAAACAGGAATCCCAAGGGTGCTTTGACCAGCTTCTTGTGAAGATGGAGACCTGTCCCACCTAACTGAAAGGATTGTTGCCAGAAGTTAAGCCCTTCCCTCTGCACTCTCAGTAGAAGCAGAGACTAGTTTAAGGAGGATTTTACTCATATATCTATCAGGCAGATATTTTCAAGTCCCACAGAGCTGTCATGGTACAGCCTTTCCCATGATTTAACTACAGACCCATAGACAAAGCATAAGTTGCAGTGCTGTCATAAGGAGCATTTTTCTGGCGACTACTTAAAACATGTTCATTCATATGTATACCCACAGAACAAAATGTTCATAAAAAATGTTCATCCACTTAGTATGTGTTAATCTACAATTGAATTAGCTACACATCAAAAGGTTGAAGTTCTTCTCAAAACCAGGATAATATGCAAAATAGTGATAAGTTATTCTCAGAGGGCCCCCAAATTTGGACATAGCTCTAACTTTCCAATTCTGCCATATGTTTTCTTTCTCATTCTTACTTTTCTTTTTCCTGTGGTGACAAATTGCATAAAGAACCAAATTTCTAAAATCTGAAGCATCTCCCAAAAGACCTAATTAATATACAGTATCCTGTAATATACAGTGTCTCAAAACCCTTTAGAAATAGACTTTGGTGCATCACCTACTGCAGTATGCTATAGGTACACATGATGCTTTGCCAGATTCAGCTCCTCTCCAGTACCCTCCCTATTTGGCAGAAGATTCCAGTAATACCAGAGACTCATCAGATAAAGGCTGTATGGCCTAGACTAATATTTAGATATACCATATGTACACCAGAATTTAGACAACAATCATATTCTTAAATCTGAATATGGTTCACAAAGAATTGCCATATTTATAATGGCATAGTTCTTTAAGCTAATAAAAAACTCTGGAAATTTGTGAATTCTATAAAGGTTTGTTAGGTTTTTTCTAGGGAAAAAAGGAAAAGGTTTCCTCATATCACTGGTGGTTTCAAGAACGACTAGTTACAATTATCTGGATTCTAGTTTACTGGTATTCTCTGCATAACTGTTTATGTCTTCTTCTGGTTCGTGCTGTGAAGTTAGCTGTGGAGGTGATTCATCTAATTCTAGACTGTCTTGGCAAGAGGCTGACTCTTTGTTTTGTTTGTTTTGTGAAAAGAGGGTATTCCCACAGATGATCTAATATTGCAGCTCAGCTCTTACAACACTTGTAGCATTTGTCATTTGTCATGAGATACATCCGAGGAGCATTAGCAGTCTACTGATTCCAGTGAATTATTTTTCATCCTATTTCCATGACCTCATTTCCATGGAGACCCCTATTTCTTGTTATGAGGGTTCTCCCCCTTGTTTTCATGCTGTTACATGAGTACTAGAGAGACCTTTCAGCCTGTGTAGTATTTAACGAGGGAGTTCTGGTTCTAAAATGACTAGTCAACAATGAAAGCTCTATCTTAAAAGCCAGCAAGTGTAAGGAGAAAGTGAATAATTGCCAAAAAATCCATTTTAATTAGTTCTTGCAAAGAAAATTAAGCAAACAGGATTTTAGACAGGCAATTAGAAAAAGCAGAAAGTTAGAAGAATGAGGCACAAATGGAAAATAGCTTTGGTATTGGAAGTAGAGGAACATCACCTTGGTTCATTCATCATCTTGATGAGAGCTGAAGCCTACTCCTGCAAGGGGGGAGAGATACATGGCATCCAACACACTCAGTGCGTGAGCAGTGAATTGAGAAGAGTTTTATAACATAGCAATGTTGCACATCCTCATACACTGGATAAGACCAGCTTCAGTACAGTTCTGAAAAAACTTTATTCAAACAAACAAACAAACAAACCCAAAAAACCCACCAAAAAATCTGTTCCCTTGTCTAGGAGAGAGTGCCAAAAGCATACTTGCACGTATTAGGTGCTTAAGCGAGAAGATAGGAAGATAGCCGAGTATGTATTATGGGAGAATGCATAAATAATGGAAATAGGTGCTAGTATTCAAAGTGCATTCAGTTAGTTTAGGTAATCCTCCTTCCAGAACTGTGAAATAATTTCCAGAATACGGACTGCCAATTCATGATCAAGGGTCGCAAATAAAGCTGAGGCAGGGAGAACCAAATGAACAGAAAAATCACAGAAATTGTACCTATGTTTCTGTAACAAAACCATCTGCAAAACTACACTCCATCAGTCTTACCTCAATGATAAGCGAGGATTTGGAGGAAATGTGAAATTTGTAATGTGAACAGAAAATGGAAAAGAATGCGTGATGGGTCTGACAACGTTCATTTGTGCCAGATTAACTTTTAATAAAATAAATGCTGTTATAGACTATTCCATCATTGGGCTTAGATGAAATATTTGATATGATAATGTCAAGGAGGTGCACAAAGTCAAATTAGGCAAATGATATAACCCAAAATAAAACTTATTACAACCAAAAGTTCTTTGATACTCCAATGAACATTAATTAATCACAGGTTCAGGATGTCAGGCTGGAACCATTACAATCCAGCTGACCTAAGAATTCTTGAGGGTTTTATCCAAAATGCGCGATCCCTCACCTAGGAAGATGAGGGCTCTCAACCTCGAGGAGTTACCTTGAGCGGCATCCTGACCCAAGGGGAGAGTCCCCAGCTGCAGACCTGCTGCTCTGAGGAGGACCGGCTCCATAGGCCCCACAGCAGGGCTCCATTTATACCCTCATCGAATGTGATCTGTGGTCATACATGATCATATCTGTCGCCTATTGGCCAAGGGCTCCATCTGTCTGCAACAAGGCAGCGAGGGGGCAAAAGTAAGTAAGGGCACGAAAGTAAAGGCGCAAAAAGCAGCAGCGGCTGCTCTGCTTCAACAGTCAGAAAACCCCAGTCTCTGTAAGGGCGGGTGCACCTGCCACAGATAACCAAAAGGATATTGTATGTTCTACTAGAAAAGACGGAGTTTATTTTAACAAGTCTGAAACAGTCATGGAACTTACTAAGATGGATACAGTATGTTATGCTAACAGGGGAACTGTTTAGCTGAAGGCAGTTTATCAGTGGAGTTCCTCAAGGATGTATCTTGGAAAAGAGTGAACTGCTTCCTTAATGGCATTAGCAGAAAATGCTAGTGAAATGAATGGACAACATAAAATTGGGAAATGTTTTGTTGTTAGTACAGAGGACTATTGGGATATCATTGGGGGAGAAGTAGACTAGAATATTCAGAGAGAGAATGGCTCAATAATGAAATAATGAATAACATAAAAGATAGGATTTTAACCTCAGGATTAACTATCATGAATAGACAACTTGTTAAGAGCAATGGTGAGAGGAAAAGAACTGTGTGCATCTGTTGATCACAGGATGCGTATGACCACTAGTGGGATGTGGCAATGAACAGGATAAATTAAATCCTACAGTACGGTGGGGAAACATTACTAGTGCAGACAGGGAATGATGAATAGTGCCATAGAGCTCGTAGTGAGATGTCATCTAGGAAACCATGTGAAGTTCTGGTTACCATTGCTGAGGAGAGATTAAGTAAGACAGAATCAAATGTAGGGAGGAACATGGACAACATGAGCACAAGAGCAAATATGTGCCCATATATTAATTTAGGCTGAACACCGACAGTGTGTTTGGCGTGCAGAGCTCCTAGACTCCTGCTAACAGAGGCAGTGGTGGCCAGGTAAAGCACTGTGAAAAGACTGAGCGTGGTTTCATGGCTGGACTCTGTAACACAGTTTTCTGCATACCAGAGGACAGGACTAGCATTTCAGAAGACCTTCCATACTCCGACTCTTAAGATTTGCCATGGTCTTCTGCTGCCTTGTTAAATTCATTTATCATGGTAAAAAAGGGAAGTAAAATACTATAGTTCTTACTCATGGGAAATTCATAGCTCAAGCTCTCAGCAATTTTTCACTGAAACTTTCCAGAAAATATCAGCCCATAGCCATCTTAAGGACCTGCTCCTATCCTAATATTTCTAAATATAGGAAAGAAATCTCTACCGATCGCAAGTCTTTTTCTCTAAGGACTTTGGTACAATGAAATTTTTTCAAACCCTGAAAATGGGATCATATGCTAAGAATATCTGGTAATATTTATAGAATAAATACCACATTCTGATTATGCCATAACAATGGTATAATACTTAGGATTTGCACTGGTGTAGGAGAGAGTAATAAAAATTAAGGTGATGCCTCCCTGAAATTTTGATTCTTTCATTAAATATCTAAACTTTCAAAATTGTCAGTTATCGTCTTTTTTGTGTCTTCATCCAGCTCATTATCATTCTTTCAGCACTGACATTTTCAACAATATCATACAGAGTATGCCTTTCTGTCATAAGAAAGGAAATAGAAATCCATTCAACAGAGCTGCTGTTGTTTTTTACTTCACCTGCGGTGATACTTAGGCTATCAAACAGGGATCAATACCCATTTCATTGCACCAGACGCTCTGTGAACAGCAGCAGAAAAGCAGCTCCTTTCCCAAGAGCTCACCTCATGATATGCAGGCTGGAATAAACAGGCAAAGTAAGGAACAGAGGGCAGTTAACAACAGAGGCATGTACTTACATTATCATTCTAATAATTCACCGCATTATTTCAGCATGCTTCATCAAATCTCTTAATCTCTTTATATATTATTAGTCTTAATAGTTTTGTATTAACAGCTCACTTTGCTCCTGAAAGAATAAGGAAATAATATGGAGGTTCAGCTTCTGCCTCCGACATTTTAGTGCAGACCTGGGAAATACACTTACTAAGGCACGTTCTTACATCATACACTGACTACCTTTGCCTTACATATTTTAGCTGAAAAAGGCACTAAAAATTTGTTAATTAATATTATCAAATTAATCAAACCACTCAGATAGAAGACACTATTCCTACAGCAGCAGCCACATTTATGATATGGTCTTCCTGCAGTATTTTTATGCACCAATATACTGTCAAGCAGCTTTGCTCTTAAAAACTCTCCATTGCTGTTCCTCGGGTTAGGTGCAGGAACGTAACAGGGGCAGGACGCTGGCTGGGAGGCTTGCTCTCCTTCAGCATAGCAGTCATAAGAGAAATCAGAATTTAAAAATCATCCACAAAGATGGAAAGAAATGCAGATACTTTTTCTCAGAAAGAAAAAAAAGAAAAAACAGGGAAAAAAAAAACAAGAGAAGGCACAATAAAACATAAAAGGCTGTCACAGAGTCAAAAGGAATAATCTGTGCTCCACATCCACGATGGACAAGAAATATGAGAACTGGATTTCCACCCTGTACCCTTCTCTCCCTCTTGCTGTCTCCCTCCCAAACATCAGGTCCCTGCGATCTCTCCTAGGATTTGAGTCTTGCTTGATTTACCAAATAAGGTGGAATGGGGGACAAATTTAGCCTCTTAATGCACACAGTCAAAGCTGCCGCTGTTATACGGAGGGTGGGAGCTGGAGAAGTGAAATCTGTGCTGACCCTCAGGCTACAAACTGAATGTTGCATTACTGAGTATCAGCTGGGCCTCTAGGGTGACTGTATCAGATGAAACATAAACAACAGTATCCAACGTGACAGAAAATAGCATATCAGATCAGAAATTAAAAACTAAATCTGTCTGAGCAATTTACAGAGGTGGGTGGTTTTATCTTTTGCTTTCAGACAAGAAAAGCCTTCACTGCATGAAATTATCGGGTGAGTCTGAGCACAGTCCTAGACTTTCAGGTATTTTGCTATAGTATTCCTAGGGTATATAGATGCTTTGGGGTTTGTTTTTTTTTTTTTTTTTTTAATTCAAGCTGTACTCTGATTATTTATGCTTCATTTGAAGACAAGAAAATCAGATGCACTAATTTTTCATGGTTTGTGTACCTGTGTCTCTTACACATAGTCTCTTGTAGCATGGTCATCACATTATTATTTGAGTCCCTTCAAACAGTGCATTAAGCAATTGAGTGCTTATTGCACTTAATAAATGCAATTAAGCAATTGAGTGACAGCTGTCAGCTTTGTCTTTCATATTTTTTCTGAGAGGTGTTTATTGAGTGAAGATATTTGGCTTCATATTTCAACAACTATACACAAATGCTTTCTGTTAGTAAACATACATTGCTTTAAGATCAGCACAGGCAACTCATACTTGTGCATGAATGACATGGGGTAGGTGATGGTAATCTTATGGGATTCATTTCACAGCCTCTGGGACTCCAGTGGGAGTCAGTCCCCTGCTTCTTCAGAATGGCCTTACCTGAAGAAAGCTCCATCAGGAAAAATTATTGGTCATTATCTTTGCCCTCAAAGTTTGGGTGATCATTTATATTTATTGAGCACTTTCTGTGGGGCACCATGACAAAAAAAAGTCTGAAATACTGACATTGTGCTTGCCAAGCATATTAACTTGAAAAAATCACAGTATTTAGAATATTAATGCTACAAAGAACACACAGACCTTGGAGTGCTCTAAAAGTGGTATGTTTGGTATGGCCTTTTACTCCCCAGTTTTATTCATGTCATTCTGAGATGAATCTTAAGGTTCAGAGAGCCAATTTCTGGCAGTGGTCTGACATGAGCTATGTCTAGGTCAGCAAGAAGTCCAGCACAAAAGAAGCTCATAAATAGTAGCAGTTGGTGCTGAGGATTCCCTATCCACTCTATATGCATGTGAGGGCAGGGGGTGGAAGGCTCACCCCAGCCAGCAGCCAAGCACCCACACAGCTTCTTGCTCACTTCCCACCCCCAGTGGGACAGCAGAGAGAATGGGAAGAGCAAAACCAATTAAATTTGTGAGTCAAGACAAAAACAGTTTAATAGATGAAAGAAAAAAAAATATGCAAAAGCATACCTCCACCACCTCCTACAGGCAGACCGATGCTCAGCCAGTCTCCAAGCAATGGCCACCTTGGAAGCCAAAAACCCTTTTCTTCTTCCCCTACCTCAGTTTTTATTGCTGAGCAAGTCATTATATGGTATGGGATATCCCTTTGGTCAATTCAGGTCAGCAGTCCTGGCTGTGTCCCCTCCCAGTCTCTTGCCCACCCCCAGCCTACTCGCTGGGAGGACAGAGTGAAAAAAGTAAGCTTTGACATGGTGTTCAGCAACTCTTCAGCAATAGCCAAAATATTGATGTGTTATCAACAGTGGTTTAGGCACAAATCCAAAACACAGCACCATATGGGCTGCTATGAAGAAAATTAGCTCTATCCCAGTCAGACCCAGTACAGGGGAGGGGGGGCTATTTTAGAGTAGCTCTTGTCTCACCTCAGTAGCTCCATGATAATGCCCATTATCAGCCAGAGCATCTTCTGCATGCGATTTTCTGGAGGACATCTTCCAGCTCAGTTTCATCTGAAAGACATCCAGTTGGTGCACTCCTGAACCAGTCTACACTTTGAACCAGAGCCTGGTGAATGTTTCAGAACAGCACAGCTCATCTGAGCTGCAACACTCACATGGAAAGCATGGAGTGTGTTCCCAGCTGTCAACCAGCCTTCTGCCAGAAACTCATATTCCCTGGGAGAAGTGGCACAGCAAGGCATGAGTTTGGACTTCTTGTGGCCACAGTTCATCGGCCGGGTAC
This sequence comes from Fregata magnificens, assembly GCA_013389945.1. NCBI lineage: Eukaryota > Metazoa > Chordata > Aves > Suliformes > Fregatidae > Fregata > Fregata magnificens. Next base: position 142,126 of record WAAD01038359.1, on the reverse strand, counting down.
TCGCCGCCATGCAAATGGGCATTTGAACTGGGAAACCAGATTACTAATGAGAGTGTGAGCTGAACGTTTCTGCTGTCCCTGATGGAGAAGCAGGAATCACCAGCAATGAGAGAGGTCTAACAACTGGAAATGGTGTCAAAAAAAAGCATTACAGATGAAAAAAAAATATCCTTTCAGTAGCCAAGAAGGTGAAAGAAAATAACTCGAGGACGAGCTATGACCTAGAAAAGAAGGTTTTTTCTGGACTTGCTTTGTTCTGATTTTTTTTATTTTTGTTTCTGATTTTTAGTAAGTCAGGCAAATTGAGAGGGATTACATGAACACAACTGCCTGTAAAAGAGGCAGCTATGCTGTGTACTTGTATGCATTGCTCTGGGAGACTGAAGAGCATCCAGAGCACATGCGGGAACACAGTGAAAACTGCTTGCTTTGTCATAGGCATAATTTGGTTGGGTTTTGCAATCAAAGAAGAAAGAACAAGAAGATGTTGATCCTTTTCTGATATTCTGCCTCAAAACGTAAGGCCTCTCTGAGAAAGAGACTTTGTTTTAATCTCTGTAAAGAGGTTTCTGATAGCTTCTTGTGGGGAAGACAGACCAACTGCCCAACCACCATTGCTTATTGCGGTCACTTTCTGCTCTCCTCAGAAGCTTACCTGGCTGTGTGAGCAGTGCCGATGACTCACTAGCCCACTCAGAAAAAAGGGGCTGGGTGGCAGGTGGGTTCCTGAGGCAGGGCAGTACAACTGGGGGAGAGTTTGTGTTCAGGGTGAAAAGATGTATGTGCTGCATTACGCACAACCACATTGCCAGAAAGCTGCAAAGTGGTTTGTTCTGTTTTTCCTGCGGGTATATATGAAGAGAGCTTTCTGTTACAATATAGATTCTTTATGAGAAATAATTAGGCACAGAAAGGGCCCGAGGGAAGCCAGGGGGAGATAATCTAACCCAGGGATGTCCCATTGCAATTAGGAATTTACAGAGACCATGTATATGCTAATGAGCATCTTCTCTGTTACCACTTCATTTCTGATATGCCCTGTGCCTTAAACCAGAAAAAGAATTTCTTCATGCTTTTCTATTTAGAAAATTGTATTTTAGAGTATAAAAGGAAGAAAAGGAGAAGGATGGCAGTGCAGCTTTAAAGGAAAAAAATAGCCCCCCAAAAATTCCCTAATATAAGCTATAATGCAGAGATGTAAGGGAGGGGGGGGGAAAAAAGTAGTGTTGTTCAGTTCTTGTTGTTGGGCAGGATTTTTACTTTTTTAATCTCACTATTATTGGGGCTTTTTGATTGGTTTAGTAGTCTCACCAGTCCTCTAGAAAATGCCAAGAACTGTACCAAAGGTATCCCACTTTTCTTCCTATTACACCAGAGGGAGAGGCTGAATCACCGCAAAAGATGCTTCTTGGCTCATTAGGACATGAGAGTCTCATAGAAAGAGACATGAGCTGGTAGAAATAACCAGCCAGGATACCTGCGAAGCATTTCCCATTACTGCAACACACCCAGCTAGCTACAGAATATAAGGAAAAAAAAAAAACCAACCCCATTATGGGGAAAAAATAGCTATGCCACTACTGAGGTCATTTCTTTTTGTTGTGTAACAATAAATAAAGAAGGAAAAACATAAATAGAATGCTGTTATATATTAACCTCTTTTGAAGCAGGATTATCTTTTACGTATCCCTAAGATTGTTTTCAAATGCCCCTTAGCATTTTTACAGTGACACCAGGCACTTGGGGCTGGATTGCAAGCTGATTCCTATAGACAGAAAGACTGCTGTTGTCACTGTCTGGCAGCTTAGATTTAGATTACAAGCCCTTCAGTACAGTGACCTTGATGATGTTTTGTGTCTACATAGATCGGCCACATAATTTTGTTTTCTTTCCTAAAGATATAATTAAAAAGGAAGTATGGGTCTAATGGATGTCACTTTCTCCTAAATAATAAGACTATGTCTAAAAGAAAAAAATATATATATATAAATTTGTTTACAGAAAGAACAGAAAAGTTAAGAGCAGAAGTGAAGTGAAAAAAACCCTTTTTTTGATTAGCTCACTCGAATCCTGCACTCACCCTGCCGATCATATTGGTAGAGATGCCACCTGTCAGGCTGGAGAGGCAATAAAGTACAAAGAGAGATATTAAGGATGTCAGAAGAGTGTTTACAGCTACCAGCCTTGTACGCTCATCTGCACAAAAGCAAGAGTAGCAGTTCAGTTTTGATGAAACCAATACTGGTAGGAAAACAGCTTCCACTGCTCAGAGGACACAAGAGGAGAGCAGGAGAGAGACAGTTTTAAATGAAGCCTCAAAAGGCCTTTCAACTGATAGAGGCAAGTAAGACTTCACATGATGATACCTAGGAAATGCAGTGGTTATACTGTACCTGCCTTCTCCATGCCCTGAAACAGAATGCATTGCAACAAACGTAAGGAATGTATTAACTGCAACTCTGCCTTTATATATCCCTTTTACTGTTTTCCTGGTTAAAAATAATGGTGTGTGTACTTCACAGTACTTTTGGTATAGAATACATCATAGTGATGTTTTACAGCCCAGTTACTACTCTGTCGAGAGCAAATAACGCAGCTTTTTTTTGTGGTTTTTTGCAATGCTATTAGGGCTGGAGGGGAGAGCTAGTAGTGGGGGATTTCTTGCTGAATGTGATAAGTAGAGGTTTGAATCACCTTTGGGAAATTATTTTCGCTTTGCAAAATACCCCTCTTCCAACTTTCCTATCCCTCTTGTGCTTTTTGCTCTTCATGCAACAAGGGTAATGAGAAGGAAACATTCTGATGCACAGCCAGACAAATAATGCCATTAATCATACCAACCTTCAAAGTCTAACTGAACTGCTTCTATTCCCCCCCGTCCCCGCCCTGTTTTTTTCCCAGGTTGCACCGTTTCTTTTGAGGTCTGGGTCAGCATCACCATCTGCTGCCAGCCCCTCCCAACACACATAAGCCATCCCAGCTCCCAAGATGTTGAGGTAATTCCCTGAGAAAGCTGAAGAAGAACGGAGGAGAACAGATATCCCCAATGGCAAGGAAGGAAGGGCCCAGATTTTTCTTTTTTCCCTGGGAGTCCTGATACTGTAGGGTAATCTGCTGTACTGGAAAGATGCCTCTTCCTTTCACCACCAATAAGCACCATTATCTGAGGAAGGAGCACGGACGCTGGCTCCTTCAGCACTGCATGTGCATGTTTCAGACCAAGTGATGTCTGGGGTGGGAAAATGAGGCATTTTTATGAGTGGGTACCCCAGCTGCTGTCAGCTGTGATTGTGAAAACTGCCGTACTTGTTTCTTTTGTCCTTGTGGCAAGGAAATAACTCACCTTTCTGTTTCATAACTCTAGCCTGCCAGACATCATTTTTAAGATGTTCCTAGTCAAATAACCAGGAATGATATGAATCTCCCATTTTGTCTGCTGTAATCTGCAGAGCCACATACAGACATCTGTCTCCTGCTCTGCCTCACCACCCCTTGGGACTCTCCCTCCTGACTCCTTCCACCAGTACTTGCAATGGATGGGAATAGCTTTCCTTTGCTTCTCCCTTGTCATCCTTTTCTTCCTTCTTGCCTCCTCATGGAGCCCACTGTTCCTCAGCTTCATTTTCCCTCCTGCAGTCAACATCTCCTTCTGTTTCATCCAGTCACACTCATCGAGGCATCAGATCCCAAATCAGGGCGCCCTGAGTTAGCCAAGGAGGCCAGGAAATCTTGAGTTTCCTGTATGTAATTTCCTCTCTCCCACTGTATCTTTAAATTTTATTCTGAACTTCCCCCGCTGTACCTCTAAATTCACCGATCTGATCTTCTGTTGGGCAATGTTTCGTACAGAAACAGTTCCAGAAAATCTTTCTCATGAATAATAGATGCCTTAAATAATGCATATAGGCATTCCCGCTATCTCTTCTCCTGTTGGGGTCAAGATGTTAGACTAAACAGAGCAATGACTTGGTGTAACAAACTCAGTGTGCCTTTTATGGTGCTTCTGTTTGGTTTTGGTTTTCTCCCCAGTCTTTGTCTTGAAAGTAAACATTATTATATTTGGAGCCCAAATAATATTGACAAAGCACAACATAGTTGCTTTTGTTTGTTGCCATTTTCTCTGATTTATTTATATTTCTAAAGAGTATCATAACAGTTTGATAACCCCCTGGTGATTATCTTGACAAGAACTTTAGTTGTTAATTAGGAACTGCTTACAGATTATAAATATTCCCTTACAGTCTTTTCACTCAATTATATGAAGACACCAAATATATATAGAATTAAATCCAAGCAATTTGCTTTGACCCAACATGGTAAATAATAACTAGAGGTTTTATCAGAGATCAAATGCTAGCTGCTGAGCTGGAGAAATGAAAATAATTACAATTCTGATGTTTTTAAGAAGAACACAGACTTCCTCTCCAGCCCTCTTTCTTGGGGACTGGCTGTAATCAGATCTCTTTGACTTCCAAACCTCCACTTCACATTTCCTACAGATCCTCAAAACAACTCTGTGCATATATGCTTCAAACAGCAGTCCTTTCCAAGGGTGCTGGAAATACAAAGATGCTTACAGTGTGGGGCAAAGATTATGCTGAAGTCATTGAAGAACAATGATTCGATCATGTGATTATTTTTCTTCCAAGTATATATTTCAGATCTTTGAAATAAGCAAGAAGGTTCACCATCAGAATTTGCTAGCATGAATTATTCCAAAAGCTGATTAGAGGTTGAAGGAAGGGAATATTTTCTACTTTGCTGGGATCTGAAATAAATTGCAGTAAACAAAAAAAAAAAGCATAAAACATCCAGGACAATTTGCTTCCATTCGTGTCAGAAGTACAGCAATGGTTGATTACAAATGAATCACTATGAACATTGTTTTCACTTCATCATGGAAGAAGGAGGCATGCATAGCTTTTGCAGTTTAATTTGAAATAGTGTATCATCCTGACAAGCTGAAGAAATATAGGGACAGTATTATTTTTAATGGTCCCTTTTTCTGTTTCTGGGTTCAGCTGTTCCCCCAAATTTCTTTAACTGGCAAATGTCCGTACTTGTTCTGAATGTGTCTAGAAAAATAATATTCCTTTTCTTTAGGTCTTTTCAAATTTATTAAGTTCATACCCTTTTCCGGAGCAAATCTGCAGAAAGCTTTCTTAATATACATACAGATATGATACGAATACCGAGATGAGATTGGGGAGACAGCTCCAATGAAACAGCAAACTGTTACCTTAGCAACCTGCCATCATAAGCCTGGATTTTTTAATATTTCCAAAGAGCTACAATTTTGGGAGGGGACATAGAAAATAAACAAAGGGTCAGTAAACAAAAAGTACTGTAAGCAAGCTTTTCACGCTGTATGTTATTGATATTGTCAGTATCTCGTCTCTTCTTTATCCCGAGCAGAACATTTCACCTGCCATGTGGCTCACTCCTCCAGCTGAAAGGTACTTCATAGCGACTCCTGAAGAAGTCACGACCATGGTCATGACCAGAGCTGTGCTCCACACTCAACTGAAGGTATTTCCTGACCAAATACTCCCACTCTTTCAGAGTCACCTGAGGCTACAAAAGACTCCAATGACTTCAGGGAGTTGTACTTGCACAATAAAATACAAATCAAACACATTTAGGAACCACTCAGATCCTATACTGGAAGCTAATAATTATGATCTATGTCATTGGTAACAAATCCTATATTTATTTGTGTAATGCTTCTTGTTACGATTTTCAGTTACTTGTAAATCTGATAGGTCTTAATTATTGAGGCTATATTCTTGTGCTTAAAAATTACCTGAAAAGAGTTTATTGATAATTCTGTGGAATCTCTTAGCAACATTTCTGTGATGATTTTCTTGTTTGCAAAAATCCAAGATTCAGAAGTTCCTTAAAGAACAAAGGTCTCGTAAAAAACACATATTTTTTCTTGAGAAGGAGGTGAGGAGATGGAACTGTTTCAACCTTTCTCTAATATTTTTCCCCTAAATGGATTTGCATGGTACATTAAACTAAATGGTATTGACTTGATGTTCGGTCTAGACCTTTGAAGTATACTGGATGCCGTTCGATATTAGGCATTTATGCTGAATCAGATGCTTTGTTTTTGCTGCACCTCTGAGTTGGGCAATGTACCATGAACAATAAAGAAATGCACCTACCAAAAATAATCGTGTGGAAGGTCCTGGGGATGGGAGCCAAGGGACCAGTCTCATTACCACGGATTTAGAATTATACTTTAACATAGTTCAGAACTCTAGTTATCGTGTAAGGCCTTATAACATCATCCTAGGAAGCACTCAAGACTCTGTTCTTCCATTCTCAGGAAGAGCTGGCTATAGAGAGCTGGCTGCAAGGTGAGACCCAGCTGGGCATGGGGTCAGTGTGGCAGCCAAAAGCCTGCCAGAAGGTCCCACCGGCCTGTCCTGTCCTCAGGCACCCCCCGGCTGCCTGCATGTTGTTTAACTCATCATCCTCCATCTCTTCTCATTAGGTACATGTGCACCACATCACCTTTTTCTTAACCCTTTACTCGGCCCTCCAGGTATTACTTTATATCTCACATCTGCGCAGATGTCACTTGCATAATATTCCCTGCATTTCTACCAGCCATTGACAGAGATCCCTCACTATTCCCCTTTTATCATCCAGTGAAAATACCTAAAAATCTATCAGTCAAGGAGCAGCAGGTAACAACCTCCAAGTGACCCAGACAGTGTTTGTTGTCATGTTTTAGTTATTTGTGCACCGTGCTGGAGAAATGACAGTTGAAAAGGAAGGGCTGAATCAGTGCAAAATACACGACAGTGGCATAAAAATTTTGCAAGCAGTTTTTGGTGCAAATAGGAGAGTGCAAAAAATATGGCAGGCAATGTTCCTAATTAGCTGCTCAGATTAATTAAAACAGAAATTTTAATGTATGTTAACCTTTTGGGAAAAAAAAAAAAACAGTTGCAAACTTAGTATTCCAAAGCAAAACTATTTATATTATATAATGTCTGGGAGGGATGGCATGCATGAAATGTGTTTGGAATTATGTGGTATCTACAGTGCAATTTAAAAGCCATTAATAAGATTTAACTAAAGAATAATTCTATAAAAGTTAAAGAAATGCCCCAGATTCCTGTACCAGCAAATAGCTCCACTGTGTTCATTTAGTGAGTCACCACTGCAAGCAGGAACAGCCTCTAAGTGGAAAACCAGGGAAATCAGCATGCACCATCCAGCATACTGAAAAAATGACTGTTACTAGAGAGCACTAAATAAACAAATAAAAAGTAATGTTGTTATATAACTATCAGAGGAACATGTACTTTCATTTCCATTTAAAAAAAAAGGAAACTAAATACTTTAGTAAAAGATTATCTGACAGAAGTCCCTGAAATGATTTGAACAACCAGGTAACACCTGCAGCAGCCAGTATGTAGAGAGAAAAAATGTTTCTGTTAATACTGGCTCTTGCTATTTTTCCTGATTTCAAAATAAATTGAGATGGTAAAAATTCTTCCGTTTTACTGACTTAATGCATTTTTAAACCATCTCAGCTTTGATGAACTTAACATATCTTAATTGAAGCTTAAGTTACAGATTTGGAACCACTATCTCCATGAAAAGAAAAGAAAAAAACCATTTTCCTTATTGTGTTTTTGTAATGTTCCAAATTTAGATGATCTGTATCCACAGCTTTCATCTTTATAAAAGCACATTAGCAATATGGATAAACCACTTATAAGGCAAGAAAGAATCACCAGCTGAACCTACCTTCTTCATAAGAGTGTCTCCAATGATACTCTTGAAATGAAAGCCAGATTCACTACCCATCCTTACCATTTGTCCACTACAGAGCCTTTGGGCCAGCTCTGGGACAACCCTTTAGTTACGCTTGGGAAAATCTCGGCTTGACTTGCATGGGCTAGGACAAGACCCAGCCTCGGAAAGCACCACCTCTCTGCCCATGTCTGCAGCAGCACTGCATGACCAACACCCAGCTGCCTAAGTGGGTCTTGCATGCCTTATTTTCACTCTGAATTTGTCCACTTTCCATTTTCAGCATCTGTATCTATCTTATTACACACTGGTGAGGGTCTTATTATCAAAATGTCGTTCCCCATACAACCACGGATCAGCTTAACTGCTCCTTTCCCCCAAACAGCAAAGGAACAGCAATCTTTTACCCAAGATTTTGTTTGAGTCCATGACACAAAATTTAAGAAAAATGGTTAAACAGCACAAGTCAAGAGTCCATTCCCTCCAGCCTGCAAGACCCATCTGTTCAAGCAGTGCCCATTTACAGTCACATTTTGAGACTGAACAACTGGACATTTTTAAAGTAGCTATTGTGACTACTGATTCTGCTCCACTCTAATGTCTTCATTTAAATGTTGTTTGATGTCATGTCAAATGTTTTTTTGGAAGTCAGTATATTACACTGATGTTAACACAACAAGTAATATGCTCAAGAATATACCAAATTAGTTAATGCTAATTTGATTGCCATTATAAATTGCCCTCCTTTATTGTTTATTAAAAGACATTTATACTGGCCACTCTGCTATTTTGTCTGAGATAGCTGAAAGGTTTACAGCTGCCTTGGCATCATATTTATTCTCTGAAATTTGGGCACAATATTAACTGGATTTTTTCCTAAGGTATTTTAAAATGAACATAAATGACTGAGAAGGTCCCCTATACAGCTCTTCCAATATTTTAATTTTAAGCAGAAAGCCTAGCTACGTAATTAAAGAATTAGTGAGCAATAAACATTTATGAAAGCAAGTTTCAGTGGTTAAGAAAACAATAAGCAGTTTTTGATGGACGAACTTGGTTTTTTCAAACATATCCTTTCAGCAAAAAACTCCCGCTTCCTCCAAAATAACTTATGTTGATAGATCATAATATCACTTAATGAGAAAATCCCAGAGAAAGGAAAAGTGGAAGAAATACATGAAAGATTTTCCTCTGAGATTTTTCCATAATTATTTTATGGCAAGAAGCTGTATGGGAGTGTGGTGATGTGCTATGGAGCTGCTCTTTGAAGCTTTCAGCAGCAAGTGGCTTCCTCCCCAGCATGTGTTTTAAATGTTTTGCTGGATTACAGTCCACCTGCACAGAACTGTTCTGACCTTTTTACCCTTTCAATATTTTAAACATTTGACCTGCTTTCCTTCCTGCAGTTTTGCTTCCGAGAATGCTCTTGAAATAATTATGTAAATGTCATCTTAATGCATTTTCACTGCCACGTGCATTTTCAGCCCCCTTATGATGTTATCGTTTCAGAATGCCAGAAAAACGTGAACCAGATGTGCTGAGCACAAAATACCACAGCAGGGATTTCCCTCACAGCAATCATGATATGGAAGTTTTTAGAGGCTCACCATGAAGTAATAGGGCTATTTTTAGTAGCAAGAACATGACACAGGTAATAGAGTTTGAAGTGAAGTATATTAAGTATATATAAACATATTTACTGTGCTGAATAATACTGGTCTGCAAGAAAACACTTCAATGATGAAAGAAAAACCAACCCAAAATTTCCTTAGTATTTTAAAATTTGCCTCTAGTACTATGGGTTTCTTTAATATTTATAGGTAGCTCATCTTCTGCATTCATTTATAATACGAGTACGGTAAAAAGGTGAATGACAAAAGTTGAGCTGTAGACTGTTGGCATCCCATATAATTGTATATTGACTTTCATTAGTCAGTTGACTCTTGAAATTGTGCCAACTGACTAAACACTGATTCTATTTTTGATTGCTGAAGACCTTTGTTTTAGACCTCTTGGGTGAAAGCACAACCAAGCCTTTCAGTCAAAATGTCTGTTGCTTGTGACAATTTGTTTATGTGTGTTGGACCCATTCCTAAATAGCACCATCTCTTTGCAATCCTGTTCCATAGTCAAAAGTGAGACTAGTACTGGCTTCTTTCTATCACTCTGCAGCAAAGAGTGACTTTTATTATTTTATTTGCTTATATAATACTCAGTACAGAAGGATCCAGCCTGGAATTGACACCTTTAACCAATCCTGAAGTTCATGGGATGGAGCAGGGCTCTGCAGACAGTCCTTTGCCATGTAACCCAGTCTTTTACCCACTCATGCTAATAGCAAGGGAACTGACCCATTTCTTCTTCTGCATTAAATCCATGTCTAGCCATAAAAACAGTAATAACATCAACAGCAGCTGCAGAGTGACTACAATTTCTACTAAAGCTGCATTATGTGGAATATCTCCTACAATTTGACCCAGTGTATTATAAGGTGAGGTAGTGCTGGTGGCATCTATGCCTCTATGCGCATCTTCTCTGTCACTCTTCATTTGTAAAGAAGTCTTTCTCATTTTTGCCCCGCAGACTTTGGGGTTTTTTTACAAATGACATGAATACTGTGAATACAAAATGGACAAAAAGGTGTAAAAAGTTATAGAGGATTACCAGCAAAATTCCTAGTTTGACTCAATGCATTAAACTCTTCAAGGTGTAAAGTTAAAGCAATATTGTATAGATATTTGCAGAGACACGGAGAGCTTCTGCTTAGTGGTTTCATTCTACTTTTTTTTTTCTTTCACTTTTTAATTACGTTTATACTGGGCCTAAGCCTTGCCCCATAAAGCCTGCCACAGACTTGGATGGTTATTCTATCTTTTGACAAAGTGTTGGAGTTGGTCACAAGCTCGCATACTTCTGCCGTTTGACCTCTGTGAATTACAGCTGGATTAAGGTATGCCATGTCTTATTACCTTAATGGTAGCTGAGTTGTTAGAGAAATCTGCACTCTAATGCACAGATTTCTTTGGTGGTTCATTACTCAAATTCTTTTGAAACTTCTCAGGGTTGCTCTTAGCACCAAGTCTAAAGTTTAAACACAACTGGCTAAGATACCCTGAGATAGATATGTTTTTTGTATCTTCAAGAGGATGAAATTTTCTAAGGCAGAAGGAACAACTTTAGCACATTTTAGAAATCTGTCATGATCATATGGATTCATAACGTATAGATTTCTAAACTTAGTTCTAGTTAGATGACTAGAATAGACCCTAAACATATTTCTGAATTGGTGCTGAACATGTTTGATATGGACTAATGCAATTTCTGTGGGTAATGCTTGTTTATGATGGAAAGAGAAAAATCAGTGCTGCGGACTATGAAACAGTGACTAAACACTGCTGAGAGGTTTGACAGAGGTTTGGCAAGGCTCTGATAGACTGGCAAGAATATTTCAGATAGATGATGCAGGGGTGTAGTCTTGCAGTATGGGTGTAAAAGGAAGAGACACACGGGAATATGTCAAATTCTGATTCTCTGAAATCACTGGCAAAATTCCCACTGAATTAAATACGACCAGAACTTCATCCTACATATTAATATGTGTATGCTTATTGAAAAAAAGCATTAAATTTACAATTCTAGCTTACAGAATTTGGGCAAATCAAAAGTAAGAGTCCTGTGCAACCTTAGTTCTGTTCTTGTATGCAAACACCTTCTGACACAGTCTCCACTAACACTGCTACGCAAGATTATTTCCATGGTATTGTCTCTCCCAATGAGCTCCTTTCCTTTCTCTTCAAACTGAAGAGATCCACAGGTACTGACTATAATAATAATAACAAGGTTTGAAAAATATTTTTAATAGGAACTGTTAGCTTAGTTCATAATTATAAGGATTCCTGGATAATATATGGCTCTCCAAGTTATGAAAACATTTTTCAGTTGTCTTCAGAAAACACCTCTGAAACGAAACCCACATTCCAACAAGTCTGGCTTGATTTCAAGCCTCAAGGCAACATTTCTAGCTCCTCTCTTGTGTCCGTTTTCTCCAACCTCTGATTTCACAGATAAATAACCTTACAAGGGAACCCTAAACAGGAGGTGAGAGTGGGCTAAGAGGAGTCTGGGTAACGCAGAGAAGAGCGTGGTGTGAGAGGGAGGACTGTGCAGAAAGGAAATGAGATATTTCTTAGGTTGGCCTGGTTCTCCAAGCCCTTTCCTAGTGCCAGCCCTGGGACACAGGCCATGGCATCCTCCACTCCTCTCAACAGTCCTCACTTTGTGCTGCTCAACAGTCAAGACGCTGTTGTCTTCGGGACCACTTGGGCTGGCAATAGCTTTTTGCTTTGTAAGCAAACAAGCTGTGCTTGCTTTTCCTTCTTTGATTTGAAATAAATAGCATTTTAATTTTGAATACAAATAAAACTTAACATAGAAAAAAATGTTCTTGCAGATGCCGAGACATGCCCCACCACTCTGTTAACTTTTTTGCACTTTCCCTGCAGAAGTTGTTTCTGACAATTTATTTTCATTTCAGCTGAGCGAAATGGGAATGAAAAAGCAGGTTGACACAGATGGTTGTCAGCAAAGTGATGACTGCAGCTGAGAATGGGTGTACAAAAATATACAGCTTGCTAAACTGTGTATTGTTTAGTTTCCATGTGTATCAAATGTCAAAAGAAATAAAATTTGGAGAATATATTTAGAACTCTTTTTTTAAGGGTTGTTAAAATTATTGTTGTAAAATCGAAGGGTGGTAATCTGTAAAGGAATTACAATGCAGAAAACAGAAAATGAAACAAATCTTTCATCCAAAACTTCTAAAAACAGAACAAAGAATAGCCTCTTAAATGCAAAGCTAAGTCTGTAAATAAGTGATCTGGTTTGAGACTTATTTGGGTCTTTTATAAGTGCTGAGCACCCACAGTCCTACTGAGGTCAGCCAGAGAGTCATCATTGTATTTGAAGATCAGACCATTAATTTAAAGGTCTGAATGCAGATTTTTGAACCCTACCTTTAGGCTTCTGTTTTTGAAGAAACTCCTGGATCACACAAATGACTACAACATTGTGCTTTAATAGACCAGATAAACTTAGTGAGGAGAAAAATTTAAAATGAGCTAAAATAGTCTTCTTCAAGTTTGTTAGCGTTCTGCCAGCTTCAAGGTGGGGGCAGGCTTTGCCCACACTGGAAAGCTGCAGCATTTTAACTACAATTGATCTTATTTTAACTTAGATCCATCTTGAACTAAGGCTAAGGCTAATGTAGACACACTCAAATCGATTGTAATGTTGCCTGTGTCAATTTAGCTAATTTAAATGTACATGCATTAGCAGATTGCATCAGTTCAACTAGATTGATCTTTAAATTGCTTTGTCTAAAGTTGTGCCATTTCTAGGGAGCTGAGGACTGTGTTTGGAAGAGAGGGCTGCCAAAGCTACTTACCTTTCTCCTACCTGCCAGCTCTGCAGAGTACTACCCCAATCAGTTGATAAATATATATCAGTATAGCCACTTATCAACTGATACTCATAAAACTGTACCAGAATTTCCTGAATATTCCCAGGAGAAAAGCCATTGAGTTATACGCATTACTACTGCAATTCTACTGAGATTAGTTAAATTTTACCCGGCATAAATTTGGACCATAGCAGACATGAACTATTGTCAACATGTGTTTTATAGTCAGAATTTAGGTAAATAAATCAGTGATGACTTTTGAATGTTTGAAATTCTTTTTGTTCTTGAACTGCTGCCTCTATGAGCTCCAAAGAAGACTGACAACCAAGCGTAAACTAATTTTAAATTGCATGTCCTTTCTCTACCAGCTTTCAGAGCAATGTAATCTCACCTTCATTCTAGTGGGGTAAAAATCAGGCACAGAAAATAAGTGTGAGATAATGAATTTCTCTTACTTTGCCTGATCATTAATAAATGAGGTTATTTTCCTCCTTGACTCTTGGAATTAGATGTGACACAACACCTTAACACAATCAGTTTGTTCTGAAACCCTGATAATAGGAACCCATCTGCTTAGAGACATAAAGGAGAATTCATTATATGCCCAGTAATTACTTTCAATGCAACATAAAGAGATAGCATGAACAGCTTCTTAGATTTAAACATGCTGTCAGAAAGAATACCTTGATGTGTAGGAATAAGAGGAGTTCAAAAAGGTGATAGCTAATAATGACATTTAAGGATTTTCACAAGAAAAATTTATATTGTGCCTTATCGTCCCTGTCCCTAACTGCAGAGAAACCCAACATCTTTTTGCAGGATTTCCAAAAGGCTGCTCCTGAATATGTCCACTGAAGGCAATTATTTTCTGTACCTAGCTGTATTATGATGTACAATAACTTGTATAAAACACACATTTTCCTATAAAAAAAGGAAGGATAAAATGTTAAATTTTGAGATCCGGGTCTGATATCTAATCCTTGTGGCTTCCTCCCAAAGCTGGCAAAGTCTCAAAGTGCTGTGTCAGGAGGGAGATTTTGTACATGATTGAACACCAAGTGCTAAGGCCACATAAAGAATGGTACTGTCAGGCTCCAGAGCAAACCTTTTCTGTTTCCTTACTGGAAGAACCGGACCAAAGCCTTGAAGGGTGAAGTTGAAATGAGCTGCGTCAAGTGGTCAGAAGAAGGTGACTGGAACTTAAACTGGGAGGAGGTAGAAAGCAAAAATAACGATTCTTTGGTCTTCCTGACATACCATCCAGATGGTCCCCGCTAATTATATTTCCTCTTGTGGTTTTAGTTATCAAACATGTACAAATATTTACAGTGGACAAAAATACACCTTCATTTCAATATCACTTTTTAATCGTGTTTTACCCTTTGAACAGTACACTTCTAACACTTTTTTGATTATATTTTCACTTTATGAGATGAAGTCCTCTAATTTTCTTTTCCCGCTTCCATTTCTTTCCTTTATATCTTTCATTCTAATGCAACACGGCATGCCAAGAGGCCATTATTTTTGCAAATCAGGCTGGTTTTTAAACTGCCTAAATCTTCCTTTCAGCCAGGCATGAAGTTGCTAAGACAATTAACGTGCTTGAGGTTGAAAATACACTTAAGTGGTTTGTCAGATCAGGCCTTAAAGATGAGCTTATGCCAATAAATTTAAGATACTCTTCTTTGACTTGGCTCTTTACATCTAAGACTTCCATGCTCAGTAAAAACAAGAATATTTTGGATATAGTGCTGAAAGGATTTGCTGGATGATTCTGTAGCAGCTAGATTTTCCAAAAGATAATACCTTCTAAACATTATTAAATATCACTCCCCTGGAGGATTTACCTCTTGGACACATGTGGAATATAACTATTTGGCCTTAACCGAACTCTCAGCCTAATGACATTTTTCCTTCTTTTTTCATTATATGATAAAAGCTCTCACACTTGCTGTAATTAAATATCCAATGACACTTTAAAAACAATAACACTAATGATAGATTCTTGACAAGACTACAAGTATAATCCTGTCTCCACTGAGATCTATGGTAAAGCTGCCACTGTCTTCCTTGAGGCGAGGATTTTGCTCTCAGATAAGGTAATTATGTTCTGCGTATATAAATTCCTCTTACATTTACAATTTTTATTGTCAAGGGGATGATCAGACTTCCACTAGGGTTGGTAGAAAGCCAATTCCTGTATAAATTTGCCATGAGCATATATGGCTGAACAGGGAGCTTTTGCTGGGGCTCAAGACCATGCTTGGAAGAAGGGGCAGGCTACTCAAGAAGAGTACAGGGAGCTCGTTAGGTCGTGCAGAGAGGAAATCAGGAAGGCAAAAGCCCAGCTAGAGCTCAATCTGGCCACTGCTGTACGAGATAATAAAAAATGTTTTTACAAGGACATTAACAGCAAAAAGAGAGCCAGGGAGAATCTCGCTCCTCTGGTGGATGTGGGGGGGAACATTGTCACCAAGGACAACGAAAAGGCTGAGGCACTTAATGCCTTCTTTGCCTCAGTCTTTTGTAGTAAGACCAGTTATCCCCAGGGTATTCAGCCCCCTGAGGTGGAAGACAGGGACCGAGAGCAGAATAAACCCCCCACAGTCCGGGAGGAAGCAGTCAGCGACCTGCTGTGCCACCTGGACGCTCACAAGTCTATGGGGCCGGATGGGATCCATCCGAGAGTGCTGAGGGAGCTGGCGGAGGAGCTTGCCAAGC
>WAAD01038359.1:45343-125432 GCA_013389945.1 Fregata magnificens | reverse complement strand
ACAAGTCTTATGAGGAGCGGCTGAGAGAACTGGGGCTGTTTAGCTTGGAGAAGAGGAGGCTGAGGGGAGACCTTATCGCTCTCTGCAATTACCTGAAAGGAGGCTGTAGTGAAGCAGGCCTTGGACCCTTCTCCCGAGTAACTAGCGATAGGACAAGAGGAAATGGCCTCAAGTTGCGTCAGGGGAGGTTTAGACTGGACATCAGGAAGAATTTCTTTACCAAAAGAGTGGTTAAGCATTGGAACAGGCTGCCCAGAGAGGTGGTGGAGTCGTCATCCCTGGAGGCGTTCAGAAAAGGTGTAGACGTGGCACTCCAGGGCCTAGTTTAGGAGTCATGGTGGTGTTAGTTGATGGTTGGACTTGATGATCTTAGAGGTCTCTTTTCCAACCTTAATGATTCTATGATTCTATGATTCTACAATTCTATGATATTGCTTTGTCCTGGTAATTCTCTAAGGACTGCATACTTTCTACCCAGCCTTTCTTGTTCATGACCACATCTGGGAGAAGCACACTGATGAGGTTCCCTTGAAGTGAAGAGGGGAAAAGCATCCCAAAGATGATACATCTGGGGCAGGGGAGAGGTGGAGGAAGGAACAGCTATGAGAAGGCTTGACTGGGATAGTTTGGGTTTCCACTGATCCTACAGCTGTGTCCTAGGAGGTTCCCCAGGACAGGTGACCGCCCCAGTCTCAGGGGCTCCAGGGACTATGAGGGTGGTGAGACACTGGAACAGAGAAGTTGTGGATGCCCCATCATTGGAAGTGTTCAACGTCAGGCTGGATGGTGCTTTGAGCAACATGATCTAGTGAAAGGTGTCTCTGCCTACAACAGGGGGGGTGGTCTAGATGATCTTTAAGGGTTCCTTCCAACCCAAATATTTCTGGGATTCTATGAGTCTATAACTTCACAAAGATTCCCAGGACTCAGCAGATCCCTTCTGTGCTGGTTTTGTGCACTGCCCCCATCCCTGTTCTCATCTGACCGCTTCCACCCTCACTGCCTTCACACCTGCCTCCTCCACCTGCTCCACAGCCCATCCCCATATTCCCCTCGCCTGGAGGACAAGTGCACAGAGAAGACTTGTAGATGCCTACATGCTTTGGGAGAGGACATGTGTTACAGGTAGCTTGAAAAGCGCAGATCTAGCTTGCATCAGAGAGGCTGCCTTTAGCTTGGAGTTTACAGGATTCCTGGATGTTGTCTGTAGTTCAGTTGAAATTTTTGCTTAGCATTAAATGTGGCATAAATAGATTATTTATAACTAGTAACACTGAACTCAGTATTTTTTTCAAACCCTTTAAAGAAATTCAGAAAGGCATGTGGTTGAAAACAACTTTTTACATTAATTGCTGCATTTTAATGCTTTGTTTTAAGATAAGCTCTGTGAGTTTGTACACTGTCATTCGGTGTAATCTGTTCTGCTGTTAAATACATTTGAAGAAAACCTATTAATAGATGAATGAGTTTCTAATATTAGCTGATATCAACTGTCTAGTTTGTCAGTCAGGAAGACTGATGGATGGCCACAGGGGGGTATTGGAGATATTGGGTATGCAAACTGTACTGCCATCTACTATGATTAAGTTTTTACGTATTTTAGCGTAAAAATTTGCCTTGGTAGCTTCTCTATGTCAAATTAAAAAAACTTGAAATATCACCTATCTCTGTGGGTTTTTTTTTTTCCACTCTGTCAGAGAGGTCCACCCAAAAGTTGTTTTAAAATACTACAATCTGAACCACGAAAGTTGGCTAAAAATAATAGATTGCCAACAGTTCTGGTTTCGAGCAAGGATTGGTAAAATAACAATAGAAACCAAGGCAGTACCTAGTAACTAGTTTGGCCATGTGTATGGATTGTTTGAAGGATGCCGTAAGTATTAGATGTTTCACTCCCATTAAATCTCTGGTGCAATCTTCTTTCTTCTTCTGTGACTGGTGTCAGTATGAATGAAAGAAGAGAAAGAAGGGCATCAAAGCTGGAAATCATTCAGAGTATTAATTACATGTATGATATCTCCAACTCAGAGAAAATTTCCAGTTCCAAAAAAATGCTCATGACGCTGTAGAAAGGAAAATCCTAGGAGGACATTTTCAGCACACTGTCTAGGGAATTTAACCTCACAATTCAACTAGAAGGAATCAATAATCTAAATCCATCTGTGCCATTCTGAATATTTACCCCCTGAAGTTGGCTAACAGAGATAAAACAAAACCATGTGCAGGTTTCATCTTTTAAAAAGAAATAAATAAAGAGGTTTCCAACACCCAAAGGGCAAAATCCAGGCATACTTTAATAGTTTAGGAGCAGAGCCAGGTTCATACTAATATGACTGTGAGTTCCCTGTGTTCTGTTTCAAGACTTTCATGCCAATTTATGAACTAAAAAAAAAATCTCAACATAACTTTAAGAAGTTAATTTGAGAATAAAATAACATTTGTGCTTGCAAGAATTTATTCATCTAATTATTTGGGTCAAAAACATGTATATTTACTGGTTTAGAAGAAATGTGAATGCACTTCAGTCTGTGTCCCAGAGGCAATAAAGGAAAGCTTTTCCTACATCTGGATTGGAGGGTTTTTTACCCTTTTGAACAAACAAATCAGATCCACTGGGAATCCAGACCAGTGGATATGGTGTTTTATTGTAAGCTCATATGTCCTTGACAGATAATCACAAGAAAGATGACATTTCAAAACCAAAGTGTCTGCCAAGGAAGAATCTGCCTTATGAAGACTTCTTCAAATTCCCACCAACATAGTGTACATTTAGAGAATAAATGGTCTTTCAGCTTGTAAGATGTCATGAGGTCTCCCTCCACGGTTCTGCCAGTCCTTTTTGTGCTCAATTTTAATGTTTCAAGCAATTGCCCCCATTCAGGCATAGACCTGTCAGATACTTTTAGATGATCATTATCTTCAGCTGTGACAGCAGGCCACAATGTACATCCCAGAATTAGATTTTATTTTGTCTTGTGTTGTCGCATAACCCGACACATCAACATGAGTTCATTTAACTTAATTTATCCTTCACTGGTTTTGGAATGGATATTAGCAGGAAGTCAATACATATTTTCTTATTATGGTCTTTAAACTCTTTAGTTCTGTGGTTTTGGTTCTGCCAGTCTGGCAATATACAACCCCTCAGTAAACTTTTTATCTTTTCAATTTTTAATCAGTTTCTAATACCCTTTTTGATCCTTGATAAAGAATTCTGGAATTTGGGGCTTCAGTCCTTAAAATTTCATCCAATATTCCTTTTGGAGCCTAAATTAGTTTTTCATCCTATGTGTGCTGGTTTTGGCTGGGATAGGGTTAATTCTCTTTATAATCGCTAGTATGGGGCTATGTTTTGGATTTGTGCTGAAAATGTCTCATGTACAGCTGTAATGCTGCTATCACCATGTATCAGGAGCAATTTGAGAAAATCACGCTGTCTTTTTTATTTTTTAGTAATGCAGTTATCAAAGGGGGTAATTTTACAACATTCCTTAAGATTCTGTGTAATCCTTCAAAAAAACCTTCCAAATGTATCCATCAGGCCAATTATGAAATCAAACTCTTTGAGCCTGATACTGCCCTGCCTGTAGACCTGTGCTTCTCCCTCAGACTCAAGAGTTACGTCCATTTGCATTGGATCTGCCTCTTTCATGCTTTCCCTAGAAAAATGAGAATATTGACAGAACTGGCAGCATCTGTGCATGATCTTTAATTTTCAAAGGGACCAATCCTTTTTCCACCTCTATATAGACAAATATATGAAGAGCTTTTTCAGGTACATGTTCTGTGGTCAGTCGTGTTGTAGGAATCATTTTGGTATTATCCAGTTTATAAGCCTACCTGCTGATTTTATAAATATAAATAAGGCATAGTTTAAAATACCAAGCAATTGTAAGTTAACCCTGTGAGATATACGAAATTTAGAGAATGATATCATACGTCATCAGCAGTATCAGTGGTAGCTTTGCTTTTTGGGGGGAGGGAGGGAAATACAAAAAAGTCGAAGAGTAAATCACAGGGTTGCAGAGGGAGGTCAGTGGGGTCACAAGGATTTGCTGCTTTCACAAAGGACACTGCAATCAGTAATCTGCTGTCATGTCGCATGTACTGCTCTTTAAGCAAGTTTGACACTGATGCATGGGAAGCAATCTGAGTAGGGAGATAAAACGACAATTACTACCAATACAGGAAAAGTACACTGGAACTGTGATGATGTTAAAATAGAATTAACACCAAGACCTTACAAACAAACAAACAAAAACCCAGAAGAAAACACTATTTGTCACTATAGATGGTGTGCCATATATACAAAGGATGCTAGAGCAAACTCACTTAAATTATAAAATTAGTATCATTAGCGTCATCACAATTGGAGTGAAAAGTTGGAAAACCAAGGAGCACCAGGGACTAGCATCAGACAATGTGTACCTGAATGAGCATCTACCCATTTCACTTGTCTCATTAATCTAAATAGTTTGTCTCCTGCTAGCCACATCAACCCTAACAAAGTTAGATATGTTGTTAGCAATATTTGGAAAAGTAAATCAGAATCAATACGAGGGCTCAAATTTGGAGCTGATCTGTAGAACTAAAAAATACTGTGGGTTTATATGATTGATTTTCAAATGGACAAAGTAAGATCGGCCACGAGGGTTCAGGCTGCCTCATTCCCCCAGCCCAGTGCTAACTGCAGCCCTACCATTAAAGTTTTAATTAAATGTCAGTGATGGGGTAGGAGGAGTCAGTACTTCCCTGAGTGGCTCACCCTGCCTACCCCAGCCTGGCTCATCCTTCAAGTCCCTATCCAAAGGGGTTTTTATCCTAACGATGCCGCTTACTTCTTACATCACAGACATAAATACTCACCTGAGCTGAATTCATCTACCCAGGTGAAGCCCTTTATTTAAACACCAAGCTATCTGGACTTAAATGAGTTTACCTCCTTCTCTTTTTTTAACCTCTTTGAAGTATGAAATATTTCTGCAGACATTTGCTCAGACTCCCCTGTTGACACATTGCTCTACCATGTGTCACACCAATATCTTGCAATGTCGATGTGACTGTTGTCAGAAGTATGACATAGCATATACAGCTGAGAGGTGACAGTTGATCTGAAGAGCTGTAGATTTACATCCTTTGAGACGGGAGTCTGAGAGCATTTTCCTTTCATTTATAAAAGTGCAAAAAATAGAATTTAAAAAAATGTCCACAGCATTCTGTGCTTATATATAAAAATATTAAGTGGCTTCCTTCCACAGAGTATTCATGGGTTTTTGGTTCCCTTGTGAGATCAGTGAACCTGCCTGAAACCAGGTCAGAGCACGGGCTCAGACTGCTCGAGCTGCCCAAAGGTGAGCGCCTGGGAAAAGCCCTGGAGAACTGACCCTGAGCATGTTTCCCACGAGGAGTCCGAAGGGCTGAAGGCCTGACCCCACAGAAGTCACTGGCTTTATTAGGGCTAAGATTTCCTCCCTGATCTCTGCAATCAGTTAGCTGGCTTTTTTAATCCCTTTTCTCTTTCCAGGAGTAAATTTCCAAACTTTCCAAGTCCCTACAATATTTGGGACCAGGCTGCAAACTTTAAAATCAGCCTAACTATATCCCTATTTTAGTCTGCAGAAGCACAGATGCCTTTTTTTCATGTCAGATACTTTCATGGCTTAATGGTCCCAGTCAAAAAGTGACACATCTCACTCTTACAGTTGCACAAACAGATAAAATGAAAGAGTAGAAATCTCAGCAAAGATCTGGAGGGGGAGGGTCACTCTCTCTACCGCGTTGTCTCAGAAAAAAGGATATTTGTATTGACTCTGCCCCTAAGAGTAATTGAATTAAAACAATTTCACTCATCCCTATTCCCTCTTTTGTGAGCCCTATCAGATGCTCTCAGACATTTGATGCCGAGAAATGCACTTTGCACTGTTACTCAGCAGCACTCAAAATCCCTAACAATACCAGACTGTAGCTGGGTGAAATCTGAAGCGGAATGCTTCAAGGGACCATTATTACTAATGGGTTTTTTTATTAGAAACTTTGAAATCAAATAAAAATGGTAGGAATTTAAAGTGCAAGGAAGAGAGGCATTGAAGTTTGTGAGTATCATTAAAGAATAATATTACAGTTTTATGAGATACTTTGGTCAGGTTACAGCTCATGACAGAATAGGCAGTGAGAATTTTCAAAACCATCCAAGTATCTCAGAAACACAATGTAGACTTCCAAGCTAAAATATGGCTTTAGCAGTCTAATTTAAAGTATATGGTTAAAAACCACTGACCCCCATGCCGTAGTCTTGCTGCTAAGTGACAGGAGAACATGGAAAAGGCTGGGAACAGAATCCAGCTTGGCTGCCGGAAAGATGTTTTGCAAATATTTGTCTGGCAACACCTAGATGATCACTATGCCAAGAGACCCCATCTCAGAGTACAGCCTCAGCAGCTCAGACACTGCACAGATGCCTACCAGGAAATAGTTCTCCTGAAGGTCTTGGACTTAGAGAGAGACTTAGACAGAATCTGAATGTGTATGGTTCACTTTTGAGAGCCTAAAGGAGTTTCAGGTGTATTATGTGCTCATAGTCCCAATTAAAGTCACATTACTCAGTTCATTTTAAAATTTCATAACAAAAGGCAGAGGTTCTTCAATTCAGGGGCCAGGTTATTGAATTTTGACCATGTCGATAAGGAAAAGATATGTCAGTGCAAAAGATAATAGAGCTGAAAGGCTCCACACAACTGCTACTCATGGAGCTGTTAAGAACTAAATGATACAGAAACCACTCTAAACCTCACTGCTATGGATGAGTAAAATAATACTCCCTTCGGTAGTGCAACTTGCATACTTCAGCAATACCAAGAAAAACAAGTTCTTACCTGTCATTTGCGAAACTTTGTAGTGATCCCAGACAGAAATTCACATTATACAGCGGGAGTATGTTTACCACTACACTGCCACTGTTGCTTGGACAATATATTCAAAAAATAGATCCCAAAACTACAAGCTTTATGTCATCCTGCTGTCTCTTTTTCTTCGAAAACAGGATGGAAAACTCTACCCTGTCATTAGGACTTCTCCTCCATAGGTGCAGGTATAATTATTGGAACCAAACTTGCGTTTTTGCAGCCGCTCTGTAAATGCACATCATCTTGTCATTGTGAATACATATGAAATGTATCGAGTTGTATTTATACCCTTCTTCCTGCAATTTAATATACCTACAAAAATGTCCTGCTGCAAAGATGTGAAGAACTTGTGAAAGTACATGAATCAGACCGGTCCCAGCTGTTAAGAGCCCCATTAGACATACTGTACTCGCATACCTGGAGAACACCCACTAAGGGAAGAAATAACGTGATCTTCTGCAATGTATTTTTACTCTCCAGAGAAGAAACAGTCACTCCTATCTCTTAATTGGGAATCTCCAGCATGTAATCTAGGCATCTTCAGGCCTACGATTGCCTCAATAGCCTTATCTACCCCAGGGCTATTAAAAGCAGCGTGTAGTTCGCTTACGTTGTCTTTAAGTGGGGGAACTAGGTACTTTTTTGAAAAAAACATGAAGGTGAAAGGCTATATAGCACACAGCCAATCTCATTTATGTGTTCAATCAATCCTTTTATCCCTTTCATATTATTTCATTCTGCCTACAATATATAAAATTGGAAAGAAATTAGAAACTGTACCATGCTTAGAAATTTTAAGATGCAACAATAGCAATATAGTGTCTAATAACAGGGACATAGGAACATGATGTGATCGTTAGGTGTAACAAAACAATCTCACAATTTAGACAATGCCATATCGATCATAAGGCTTTCTGTTATAATTTTGTACTGGAAAGTGAATCTAACAATTCACTGCCAAATATAAAAAGAGGAAAAGAGCTATTGATTAAATAGCTGAAAATTTAAAAGGCAAAATAGATTTTTATATTATTTGTCACTTCTAACATTTGCATGGATATGTTCCCATTCACAGAGGTTCCTGGAGCTTATATAAACACCCACTCTGCTACTAAGTTTATTACCCATAAAAATCAGTTTCTTGGCTTGCAGAGGTGAAAGCTAAAGCATTCCTGAATCTATTTATCCTATCTGCAGATTTTCAGATGTTCAGGTTTGTTTGTTTGCTTCCCCAGGCGGTACTGCATTCGCCTTCAGTAACTTCGGTACTCAGATTGGAAAATCTGACACAGCTTACAATAATAAATGTTGAAGAGTGATGACAGGCATCTGGTGAGTTGCAGCAGGATTGCTTGGAATGGTTCTGAGTAGTTGATGTTGTTGCTGTATGATACCTCCAGCTATATTAATGTATAGAGCATAAGACTGGCTGTAGCGGATCAGCCCACGGTGTTACCTGGTCTGGTGGCCTGTCTCTGGCAGTAAGCAGCAGTGAGTAACCAGGAAAAATCTGCACCACACAAGAAAGGCTAGGACGGTCAGGATGTAGCCCCTCAGCTTGCAGCAGTCAGTGTTTAAGGGACCATGTTGGGTATGTTATATTTAACAACTGCTGTAACCTGTTCGTGCTTTTGGCCTCCACAGATCCCATGAAAGAGTTGCATGGCTTCATTAGACTTGCTCAGCAAAAAAAGGTGTTTTCTTTAGTTGTGTCTCAAGAGACATCATAATACTTCTTCTATAAGAAAAAATGAATTGTTGTTGCTTATTAACC
Organism: Fregata magnificens; assembly: GCA_013389945.1. Classification (NCBI taxonomy): domain Eukaryota; kingdom Metazoa; phylum Chordata; class Aves; order Suliformes; family Fregatidae; genus Fregata; species Fregata magnificens. The sequence goes on along the minus strand of WAAD01038359.1, from coordinate 116,756 downwards.
CTCTTCCTGCCCTGTCATATTCCCCTAGCTGTTGCCTTTTCCCAAGCCCAGAAGTCCTTCTTCTAGGACTGCCCCCATTCAGCTATGGACAGGGCCTGTTTCTGAGTTTGTTCAACGATTATCTACATGCTTTTGTTTTACACTTACAGACCTTAAATTTTATCTGTCATTTCACTGATCAGTAGAGTATACAGGCACTTCATTGCATGCTATTATCCTTCTGTTACTCTCTGAATCACCTTTACGTTTGACTGGCCTAGTATTTTGTGACTGTGCCGATACTTTTGTACTAACAGCAAACTTTATCATCTCACTGTTCAGCCCCTCTTACAGAACACAGGAAAATATGTGGAGAGAATCCTCCTCCCATTTACAAGACTGGTTGTTTAATTTCCAGCCAATCATGTCATCTCCTAATTTAACTACTCTCCCACACTGCAATTTCTGGCAGTATAACCAGCGTAGAAATGAAACATGACGAGCTGTCACCATTATGTTTCCTTGCAACTATTCACTAGACATCTAGGAGGCTTTTTGCTTCTTTTAGGAAAGATTGCAGAAGGTCAAGGTCCTTTGGTTGCCTTCTTGAAAGTGCAGGAATCTTCTGTTTCCAGCCATATTGAGTGAGAACAGAAGATGCTCATCGGTAGCTAGAATATTTCACATATAACACTTACGTCAGCTAAAGTCAGCTGTCCAAAAGTGTCAAGTCTAAACCAGTCATTTAGATGTCCTCTATCATCAAGATGGTGAATGGCTTCTTCAGAAGGCAATTCATTTCACCCTTGGGTAGACATCATGAATGACCCCATGGAAGTACAGTCCTTATCCATCTTCATTGAAATAAAAGGATCCAGATAACTTGATTAGAAGGCTAAACTTTAAATGGGTAGTGCAATGAACCTCACCATATATGTTCACAGTGGAAGAAATATCACTGGAGATATAATAGCATCACCTTAAAGCACAATTTGCAGTAAAAGCAAATTGTGTTATGAGCAGCAGCTCTAATACAGGTGTGTGCTGCTCTATTTCCCCACATGTCTTCCTCCAGTGCCCTCGTAACTGCCCCACCCCATCCCTCTCTCTGTCTCTTTTTCCCTAACTGAATGAAAGGCAGCCCGCACCACATCTTGCACCATGACCCATACGTAGCAACTGGCCAGCCAGTGCAAGAGTGTTGTTAGGCAACTGGTACACTGAACAGAAAGCAGTATTCTTGAACCCAAACTGATGTCTTTCCACACTGAAATTTGTTCCTTTTCCTCTACTCCACTGCGGACTTTTTTATATATATAAAATTAGTAGGAGCCTCTTGTTCCTATTTCAGATGCAACTGAAGTTATCTAATGGGTTTCAAAGTTACAGACACAATTGCAAAAGCCTTATTTCGTTGGGAAGTCAAGCTAAAAGAATATGTCTCAAGTGTAATAAACAATATATTTCTAAGATTCCCTTTTACCTACTCTCCTCCCACCCTTTTCCTACAATGCCCTCTTTTCGGAAGCAGAAAGGGGTGACTGGCTAACAAGCATGTAGAGAACCCATGAAATACATCTCTAATCTGAGAAATAGGGTCAGGTTTGATCTTGAGTTCTTCTGATAGAGACTGAATTATTAAAAGGCTATTGTCTGCTTTAGAGTGACATTCTGTCTGAACATATTGTACGTTGTGCAGTTCATAAAGACAACCGAATGTAATATAACTTAAATAAAAATAGTCCCATCTTTAAAGCTGCTCACCCTGTTCATTTGATAATATTCTACCCATACTCTACTGCTTTCACTAAATAATTAGTCAGTCAATTCCCCAGGCTGTGTTTGTGGGTATTTCATGCTGAAGCAGGGAAGAGAAAAGATTAAATATATACTTTAAAAAAAAAAGCCAGTGACAGATGTCGTTGCAGCTAATGTAAGTTACATTTTATAGAAACAATTAGTTTTCAAATAGAAGATGTCTTAAAGTGGTTTCCTCCTTTTTCTGACTCTTAAAAAGCCATTCAAGACACAATTAGCCAGCAATATTTTTGTAACTGTAAACTACTAACATCTTAATAAACCCCTTTAATTCATACAGGTGTATTAGATTTACCTGTGTTACTTGCAAGATAAGTTGACTTCTCTCTCTTGGGAAATGATTAATATACAAGGAGTTTTATGTTTGTTTTCTTAGAGTGTCTGACATAACATTTTCACATACATTTCAACAGATTGCTTTGCAGAAGAAGTGAATAGGAGGAAAATATTACACTATAAAATTTTTTCTCCCATCGTGCAGTAGATGGTTTTTGTCCTTTTTTTAATCATTTAGCATATGTTTTATTTTTGGCTTTACATTTGAAAGTTTAAGTCAATTTGGATTTACTCAAGAGAAAAGAAATTATTGCTGCATTTAGTGTGTGTGTGTATATATATATATGCATACTCTGTGACTAATTTTTTTTCTTACATATTAAAAATCAGTCCCAGATTATTTCTTGTCCTGAAATAATCTGTGTGGACGAGCAATGAAATTCAGAGACTAAGCAAATATTTTCCCGAGTCTCAGAATGTCATGTTTACACCATTTCTAGTGTGGTTTTATAAATTCCCCATGGATGGTGGGAAGATATCATTTCTCCATTATACACGTGATGTATCGGCGTAGTTGTGTTCTGTCTGCTTTACACACAAGGGAAGATCCCCTGCCTGGCTGGCCTTACCCGCTGCTTTACTGCTGCTGTGCCATCCCAAGGACTCTTCCCAGTTTAAGCGCTGGCAAAGAGCCGCTGTCACTCCCTGTATTGTCGCCTGCTCCTGCATTCACATCTGTAAACTGCAGCCAGCATTACTGATGTCTTCTGCAGGGTAAGGATCTCTTTGCCCAGGGAGAAGAAATGAAGGTTCAGGGATTCTGGAGGATATACTGTTGTCACAAAGGCATTTTTGAAAGTCATCACTACTGGAATAGCTGCTTGACATCGAAACCACAAATCCAGCTCATAATCCAACACAGAAAAAAATTTTCAGATGTCCTCTCCAGGAAACCCCAGGATCACAAGAAATTATTATATCATATGTCAATATTACCAGGCATTGACCAGAACGTAGTCCCACAGCAGTAAGGAGAAGTAAACACAGCTTCAGCCCCCAAGACTGGTGGAAGTTCAGGAAATCAAGACCTCTGCCAACAGAGATAAAGAAGTAAAACCTGAAAGCAGTGCAAGAACCAAGGCAGACCCAGGACAGACAGGAAGACCAGAAACAGCCTTGGATACCCAGCCTCTGGGCAGCGTGGGCATCCAGCTCTGTAGATACCAGCATTAGCAGTTTGCAGAGGAGTGTATGAAAGGGTGAACTGTTTGATCTCTGTTCATTGGAGTCTCAGTGTTTATTTAAAAAAATGGTACTGTGTGTTGTGGCATTCACTCAGCTTTATTTATTTTTTTAGTGCACACTAGATATCGTTGCATCTGAGGAGCTGCCATTTCTGAGTTTCATGCCTGTTCCCACGTAGCAAAAATATTGAGTGCAGTGAGGGACTCTATCCCAAATCAGTTTCCACGTGTGTGTTTGAACACCCTCAGCCCCCCACCAGAGATGATTGCAGCCCACCTTGTAAGCCTTCAATTTGAACTTAGTCCCGTGACTCCCTCAGCCTTTGCACACACATTCACGCTAGAAAACCTTATCATGGAAACATGTCTGTGTCAGACCATGGGGGAAGAATGTTAAATATGATGAATGCCAGATACAGCTTGAATGGCTATTCTCTATCTCATAGTTTTACCTTTTTTGGATGCTACAACTTTCAAGTCATTTTATTAACTGCCTTTAAAAGCATTCCACCTTAACATACATGGCATATTTTGCAGTCACCTTTTCAAGTACTAAGCATAGGATTTCAGCCATGCCACGCTACTTTACTTTAATTCTTTTTTATGGACACAAAAGCTGGCTGAATGCCATTAGGAAATAAATAGGTTACATCGTATCAGTAAGTCAGAATTATAAGATATTGTCAGCCTTTAAAGTTGTGAACTTTGTGCATGTCTGCAGGGATAAAAGAAGATAGAATTTGAGGTAAAAGTGCCCCACAGGGGTGCTAGCATTTCAGCACAGAACTACCATGCCACCCATGCTCCATATGCGCCCAGCAATGAAAGGCAAGGGGAACTGGGACCACTAACCCAGCGCGTCTTGAGGGACTCAGAGAATATTGTCACACCATCCAATGCAATAACCCTCAGCAAGATGCTGCTGCAGTGCACCAAGGGACAGTGCATCATGGTGTCAAGAAGCACATGAAGCAACACAGAAAAATATTTATCATCTTTATGGATTCTCAGCACACTTAGGAATGGCAGCTTGAAATTATGGTGGAGAGAGCAGGGCACAGAGAAGAGAGGTGGAGGACTGCAATAAAAATAACTTTACTTGTGCTGCTGTGTCTCCAGTGTTGAAGTGTCGCAGTGCCTCCTCCCATTGGAAATCAAAAAAGGTTTCTCAGAGCCCCTCTTTGAGCAGTCTTGCTCCAGCTGGGTTGCTGTCCAGATATTATAGCTCTCAAGATTTCTAAAAAATAATCAGACTTAAAATTTCTAAAATCATATAGTTGCAAGCTTTAAGGCAGAAAATTACAGGTATTTTTAATAAAATACTCTAAAGGGCAAGAATAATAGCACAGGAGTTTAAAATTATCATTTAGAATTATTTCATTGTTGCCTCAAATTTCCTTTAGCCTTAATTTTGCTTCTAACGTTTTCTTATGCACAGTTCATGACACCACTGAGCTTGAACTTTTGCTACAAAAAAATGGCCTTCCCCAGTGGAAATATATTTTTTAAAAGTTTCCCTAAACAAGCCTGACATGGTGAAAGACTTCAGGACTTCAGAACTTCAGAAAAAGACTTCAATGATTTTTAAGCTTCAATATCTTTAGTAAGAAACAATATCAGTTGAAACATTGCCTTTGTCCTTAAAATTCTCCAGCAAAAGTTATATTAAGACTAAAAAGTAAAATATACTCCATGAGGAGACACATCATATGTTTAAATGATTACATGAAATATTTAATTAAATTATTTTTTATATTTTCTGTAAAAAAATGCATGAAAAGCTACACAAAACATAAAATAAACAACGCACATAATGTCACAGTAAACATTTAAAAATTATCTCCTGTCATCCCATTAGAAGACATCTCTTATCTAGCAGCCATTCTGGAGCAAACGCGCTTCCAGAAGTGAAAAGGAACCTTCTCCAGTCCTCTCCTAAGTTCACCTCCACCTTTCTCATATACTCTAGCCTGGCTCTAGAGGGTCTACAGCCCAGAAGCCTCCATGGAGTCCCACTGCCACACGTTTAACAAATACCTTACTCATCACTGGCTGTTCTCAGAACCCTTAAAGAACCGTTTTCCCAGTCCACTGGGAGGCTGTCTCCATTTCTTTGGCAGATGGTGTGCCGTGCACACTGTGCGGTTATGATCTGAGGCAGACTCTGCTCAGTAACCTCTACCCTTGTCGCTGAACTTCACCATCTGCCCTTCGATCTCCCCAAAGCACACACTGCAGTTGTTCTGCAGCTGCTCTGACATTAGTTAAAGAGTTCATTTTTTTCTATCCAATTGTTCAGTGAAGGTTTTCATCACTCAAGAGAATGTAACTTTCTTTTTTTTTTTTTTTCTGAAACCCTGTGATTTTTTAGCTCCCTTGATGTTCATTACTGTCAAAATTACCAGAATAAAATCAGTATTTTTCATTAGGCAGAAAAAGGTTGCAAGTTCCTATAGTACTGACCATCATAAAAGTTGGCAAATCTACCAGGGTGGTGAACTGGACATGGGAACAAAACAGAAAAGTAACCTTTTCTGTTCATAAATTGAGTAGCCTTTTCTGAGAAGGGCCCATGAGCGTGGGATGGGCCGCACTGCCTGGCCAAAGGGAAGGGGGAAAGCAGAGTCTTCCACAGCCTTCTGAGGACAGCAAGAGGTTGAAAATATACACTTATCTCAATGGCCCAAATAACCCATCTATTCATACTAAAATAGCTGCTGACTGATGACTTGCAGGTGACAGTGTCCACACACTTCTGCCTGGCATGGGCTACGCTGCAGTGCTGACTTCCTAAGAAAATGCCCATTGTCACCAGCCATGACCAGCTGCCCAGGCTCTGCAGCACAGTCCTCTCGTAACAACCAAGTTGAAGTCTGGAAAGCCTGGAAACGGTACTGCCCTGACTGAAACTGAGCCAGAAAAATGGCTTTATATTCCTTTACATCCTCTTCCTCTCCATTACTCTTCTCCCAGTAGGTCTGCTGCAGAGATACTGGTGGCACTGCTGCCATGAAAAATTGCCTGATAATAGAGTTGGCATTATTTGCTTGCAAATACAGGAACCATAAATGATGGAAACTGAATCCTGAGAACAGCTCAGATCTTGATACCATCACTGCTTCAACTTGACTTCTGCACATACTCCCCAAAGTACCAAGTGCATAGAATCAAAACCAAGCACATAATGCTGAGGCTATTCCTGCAATTTGGAAGGACTAATTGAGTTACTGTAGAGCAGACAAGACTATTGTCTATACTCTACCACTGTCAGCAACTTCAGCAGGAAAGGGGCATGTGGTCCTCAGCATTTTATTTAAAGAGAACCTTTTTGGTTTCTGTTCACGTAACACTCAAAGTTGTGACAGTGGAAGGAATACAGGGAGTACTTCCCTGTTTTATCCATGGGCCAAGTACAGTCATAAAAAGAATAATCTCCTTCCTATCATCACTAAGCAGAGATCACTAAGCCATTTTTAATTTTCTTGGCAAAGGTGAAAGGTTGAGTCCTCTGACATTATATATCTGCGGTACTGACCAATTTACAACACCTTAACAGAAAGTATTTGGCCAGGTCAATAAACTGTATGACTGTCAAAGATCTAAATTGAGACTTCATGGAGCCAGCACTGCTGTCAGGGAAGGCAGAGGATACGGGAAGTACTTGGCTGGCCGGCGTTTGGTTTCCACAGGCACTGAGCTCTGCCATCAATGTTTCCCTAGCAATAAACAATGGCGTTTGTCGATACAGATGCATAGAACTTAAAAGAAGTATGAACTCTGTGAAGTCATTAAGTCTTACCATGTTACTGAGCACAGCAGAGCGCATACAATTCTGTATTTATATTTCTGTCTACAGTCAATAAATCAGAATCTGTAGTACCTCCGTTATCCAAGCCATCTGCTTTACCACGTTAAAAAAATGAGTAGGTGGGGAAAAAACTTATGTTAGCTTCTTTTTTCTCCTGTTCCTGTTGCTAGAGAAACCAATTCTTTAAAGTATTTTCTGATGTCTGAAAAGGAAGCTGTCATGTTCCCCTTCCCCCGCAAAAAACCTGAAATGGTCTGTGTTTTATGACAGTCCAATAGTTGGCGGAAGAAGGGGAGAGGAAATCAAAAGCACTGATTTTTCCACCTCCTCAGTTGACTTGTTGACTGACCTTGGGCAAATTGTTAAGGGCTCCTGTGAGTATAAGCTATATTAGGGAATCATAACAAGTGCAGAGCATAACATTAGAGGGAATGGTGCCATTCAGAGGAGGACTGAAATTGTCAAGCAGAGCGTAACTGTATGTATGTTGTTAGAGCGCCCATACTGTCTTCAGCTGCAGAGCTGGATGGTGCTACCATTAGTGGGGTTGGTTCATCTTTGTTAAAATATTTTGGCCCAAACAAAATCAAACCAATGAGTGTTGGAGAAAAAAAAAAAAAAAAAAAAAAAAACAAAAAACAACACTTTCTTTTCTTTCTTCCCAGCCTATGAAAGTGACAGATAAGGTTATTTATTCCCTTTATCTGTTTTTACACAGACAAATAGGGATAATAGGTGTACTAATGCTGCAGTGGTAGAAGGAGAGTTTGTTATTGCTGGCAAGGACTTGGAGCTCCTTCCATAAATTTGTGTAATTACAAAATAATATAACTGATAGTATTCTCTTCAGAGTTTTTGTTCAGCTCCTCCATTAATTTGTAAAGATTTTGTATCAGATGGCAGGATGTTCAAGTAGTATTGAAGACTTCATTGCTGGTATGCACTTCAGCAGATACACTGCTCAAATGAGCTGTAAAAAGTGATCACACAAAGCCAATTAATATTTCCAACTACTATACTTTTTAAAACTTGCTATTCTTAAGTTTATGTCACTATTTTTATCCCTCCTCCTGTAACTGCAAAGACCATTTTTCAGATGATTAATCAAATATGATCCGATCTTGGCATTAATCTAAGATATGGTTCCCAAAGGAAAGGACACCACTTCTCTGAAACCATCTTTTTTATTATTGTCTTCTTTTCTCCTTTTAAGTTCAAATTAAAAGGAAAAAAGAAAAGCCACTAGCCAAACAGACCAATTTCAGCCTATCCTTGTACAATAATTTATTCACTTATTTCAGGACCATATGGAGAAAAGTTTCATATTTAAATTTGTTCTGTATTTTGGTAGACAAGATTAGAAACTGCATCACACTAATCTCACAGCCTGAATAAGTGTCATTGTATAGAGAAGTGATATTATTTTGTTAATTTACCCAGTATACTCACTCGCTTCTCACCATGCAAGACTTCAGGATTTGCTGACGAAGTCTCAGAAGCATTCTTCATAAGCTTAACACGACTAGCAATTTTCTTCTGGAAGTTGGGTTAGATGGGCTTGTTTTTTCTAGTCTAGTCAGTTCTTGGCCATGTAATATTTTGGCAGAGTTTCTAGCTGGATGAAAATGGAAGACAATTCATGTGATAATTCTGTCATAGTCTTACTGTAGTTATAACCTGCTATGAAGCACATACACGTGGAAGAAAACCCTAACAGAACACGATGACCAAAGAAAAGTATCCACCACTGCTAATATAGCAATACATAGTGGTTTACTGCATTTTACTGCAGTTCATCTTTCCTTTTTTTTTTTTTTTATTTTAAGAAACATTTTAGGGACTTTGTCTGTGCTAGACATGGAATTTAGAGATATGCGAGTATGAAAATGTGGAATTCCTTCCCTTGGAGGGTTGCACAATCAGCTTGTAGCTTTGAGGTGACCAGATGTAATATTGATTTCACAAACAGCCAACTTCTGTGAGGACTGAATTCTACTAACCTGAATGGCTGCAGGGCAGTCTTCTTAAGCTTATAGGATTGTCACGCAGCACAAGTTTTTTCCTTTATACCCCATAAATGGGCAAAGGTGCAGCAAAAGGGCCAATAAACTTAATTCCCTGTGGGAGTTCCCTTAGTTCTTTATCACAGGCAGCATCGAGGCAGTTGTCAGGCTGTTCACAAAACACCCCAGAGCAAATACATAGTGTGTAGCCTCAGAAAAAAATGTGTATTGGCCACAGGGCAGAAGCTGGTATCATGATGCTCCAGTCGGGGCTGTCGTCCACTTGGCAGCTGCAGCCACTGCAGTGTCTTAGCTGGGACGTCATGACAGGCATTTCTCCAGACCTAATGCAGCCTGGAACCAGAAAGGCAAACAGTACCTTACAGACACCATGGCTTCTTTCCACTGGATTGTATTTGTTACGCTGGAAAGCATCCCGTCTGCTGCCTTTACTTACTTGCAGTAAAATTAAGCAACGTTCAAAATTCTGTGTGCGCGTGTGTTTGTGTGTGTGTTCATATGTGTATATATTGGTATGTGTGTATGTGTATATACATACAATTTCAATCTGATGCCCATGGCTGATGAAGTGAGAGGGCCACAAGTGTCTAGGCTGCATTTCTTAAGGGGGCATTGCAGGATCTTTCCTACACTTCAGGATGAACCTACTCCGTGTTTTAGTCCTTTTTTTTTCTTTCTGGTGATCATTGTTACTTCTTGTGTGGGATTCCTGGCATGCTTTGCACTTTCCACATTAGCAGGCAACCTACACTAATTATACACCTTCTAAGTCATCTGCTGTCTTGGCCGTGAACATGAACTTCTGATATGATGCCACGCCAAACAGCAGTTATGAAAAATACTGACTTTAAATACATAGACTTTTAAGTACTTGAAATATTTAACATATACTATCCAGTATGTTAAAGTTCAGCAGCACATCCTAAGAACTGAGGCTGGCTTCTATAATAGAAAACTTTTTGCTTTGGGAATTACGGAGAAAAAATTATCCTTAGTTCTCACTGAATATACTTTGAATCACTGTTTAAATACCTAAGGCCAAGTCTTCTTTCAGTTACCCTGATGCAACCCTATTGAATTCTATGAATATGAAACAGCCTAAACAGCTGCAGAATTTGGCCCTTAAGGCCTACACAAACCCCATTTATTAAGATTCCTCACTTTCACGAAACCTATCAACATACTAAGTGAAGTCTGTTAAACATAGCTGCATATTCACATTATATAAAATGAAGCTTTCTCTTACCCTTTTGCCTTACTATACATTGGGGAAAACATGTTCAGTATTGTTTGAAATTGGTGTTGATCTGAATGACGTTCAGCCTTTATGGTGTGGATTCACTTTTGGCCAAACCTCTTAATAAGACAAGGGTAAGTACCGCACATATTGCTGCATATGCTCAACCCAGATAACGAATCTATAAGCAGGCACTGTTTGTTCCTTTGCAAATTCACTGTTGCTTTCCCAAACACTCTAGTTTGTGATGCCTTAAGTTAAACTGAAACTTTTTATTTCCGTTACAGTTTCCAAGGCACCGTACATCTGGAGGTACCTGAATGGAGGTGGAGTCATGTAGAACATACCTGACAAATCTAACCATTTTTTCCTGTTCACAACCAGCCCACAAGACATGACACTTCAGAAATCTGTGTTTTTCACAACTAATCACTGAATAATCTATCTGATATGCATTTCAGATGCTACACTGTGAGTTATATTGTGTTTATCTGCCTGCGGTGTCATTGATTTACAGGTATTAATTTATTACCATTATTCATTATGAGATTCCACTGGGATACCTTTTATTTTTACTCTGTACTGAAGAGCATACCCTTTCCCTAAAGACAGTGCCCGATGGAACAGACATGTTAAGTGAGCCTTTGTATTTCCCACGGAGCAGAATGACAGGGAGGATTGACTGAGAAAATCTTTTCCCTTTTGCACAAGAACTGCACGCACATGTGGCTATGTGAAAGAATGTTGCATTTTAAAACAGTCACTTTCCTTGCTAAGAGAGAAGTAACAGTCTTCACTTATCACCTGGCAGTGTTTACATTCATTATTTTTTTAATAATAGTGCAATTCCAAATGTTTATTATTGTCCATATTATTCTATGTCGTACTGTGGAAGCTCTTAAAGGAGGAGAGGCTGCATTCCAGGGACAGTCTAGGAACAGAGAACAAGGCTAAAATGGTGCCTGGTGTTCAGGACAGGCAGGCTCAATTGCTTTGCTCACCACAACCTGCTGTGATCGTGGGCAAGACACTTACCCACCACTCCTCCATTTGTCATCTGCTAGACAGGTTTTATGACAACCAAAGGTTGTGAAGTGCTTGATAATCTTGTAATTGCAGCCCTCTATAAATTCGTAAGACAGAAGCATAACAAGCAAGTCCCTGACACAAAGAGCTCCAAAAAGCAAGCCTTAATGTACGGGAGTAATCCTGTATATAAAGGCAATGGCTGCTTCCCACTCCATTGTCTGCTGAACGTATGCGAATTCCACCACGAAAGGTGATTTAGGGACACCTACATATTCTCCTTTGGCTTAAGTGTCAAAACAAGACAAGATATATCTGGGCCTGTGCTATATGCAGCGGTGATTCGCTAGGATGGATGTCCCTGCCCGCCCATTGTCCCAGCAGCCTCCCAACTCCAAGATGGAGACATGGCAAGAGTCTCAAAAAAAATCAGATGTAAAGGGAAAATGAGCAAGTGAGCCACTTCTGCTTTGACTTATTTGGTGAAGTTAAACTAGGCTCTATGAAGATTTCTTGGAGTTTTTCTTACTGCTTTTTGTTTTAAAGTCTCCAAATTTTCTACTTGTAGCTAAAAAATATATGAATTTTTTTCACTTTTGGGAAATGGATTTGCTTTTTAATGCAGCTTGAATGTGGATTTACTGTTTCACCCTTGTGAGTTCATCTAGAAAGTTCTTTTTTTACATTGAACTAACATTGTCATACAACACAAACCTGTTTTTCCTGAATGCTGACAAAAATAGACGTCATTTGGAATATCTTTGCAAGATTTACTTTCCATTTTTAAAAATACTTAACTATTTCATTCAGAACCAGCTCTACCTTTTCTCTTTAGTGAATCCATTTAAAATTTTTAAAGCTGCTTAATTTATTCTTGCTTGTGATATTTGCTCTTACTTAAAAGTATAGTCTGGACTGTTGGTTCATGCTTGCTGAATAGAATTGAGTCTTGTTTTATTAGTCACTCCTTTTTAATGAATTTGTCACTTTTTACTTTTGAAATATAAAGCTACTTTTATTATTGATACCTCAGGTGGTATTCATTTGGCCAAAAAAATATCTATAGCATTGACTGAACAGGTTAACCTAAGCTCCTTCAATAATCAATGGAGAGAAGCAGATACTTTGACAGTCCGACTTACCTCATGCTAACATAGATGCTGAGCCCTAAGAAAGCCTCTTTCTCTCAGCTGACTTGAAAGAGATATGGAGGAGATTAGCTTAGATGATGACCTCTATATTGCAGATATTTAATGTCTGGCAGCACGAATCCCATCTCTTACCTCTACTGAAGCTTCACATTTCAGAAACCAGTAATTTTGAATAATTTTCTCCTTATTTACCTACTAAAACTCATATTCCAAACTAAAAGCATTTTGGTAATATTGGCATAATGATGTTCTCAATCAGTTACATCTACAGTGTAGAAGGAAATACAGGTCCCTGCTTCCCACTGAGCATTTTAATGATGCAATCAGCTTCCTGGTAAAAGTCTTGAGAAGCTGAACTTTGGTCTTGGTATTTAAAATGACTACTGATGCACGAGGCAGTGTTATTTATGCCCTGCACTCCTCAAAGAGCCATGTTGTGGAAATAACTCATTCAGAACAAGCCTATAAAGGCAGATTTTAAAACTTTCCAAGCCTTTCTAAAATGTTGTGTCTCCTCATCCTTCCCAGTTTTCAAAGGTCTAACATAAAGGAAGCAGAGGGGGTGCAGAAGCTCCCTGAAATACTGTGCAACATTCAAACGATGGGATTTGTGGTCCAAATTTCCCTAAGTCAAAGGAAGCTAGAAACTTCAGGCATAAAAGTATTCAGCAATCATTTTCTTCTTGTGTGCTGTCATTGATTCTGATCCTCTCTTGTGTTTGTTAAATGATTTTCCCTTCCTACTTTCACCACAGAGCTCTGATGAATGAGGCAGTTTGTTAAACAGGAAACTCAGTATGAAGAGGACTGTATTTAAGATTTATAAGGGACACCCCAATGTAAGTTTCTCCCTCCCTGCCCCTCCTCTTCATAACTCAATATTCACAACAGATAACAGAACTGTCAGAGAAATTCTTAACAAAAACATCTATGAATATCACCACTAACTTATTTTTGACACGCAAAGTAATTGCACCCCTTTTCCTCAGTTTCAGAAAATGGAGTTGCTTAATGCAATACAATGATAAAACAGAACTTTGTGTTCCAATAAATTTGTCGGTGTTTCCTCCCACAGAGTCACAGGAATGCCAATTTTAATTATTACACTTTGGAGAAACAGAACTGACCAGAAGAAAAGGCTAGCTCGACCTTACTTTCACTTTGCATGGTTGCCCCAAGCTTTACTTAAAGTGAGGTTTCCTTTGCTTCACTGTGAACCTGGACTCTTCTGTAGGGTTTAGTCTTAACTCTTCCTGCCTTTCAGACAGAAGCTCTGTCCTAGCTTCAGCAGCCTTTTACAGCTTGTTTTCAGGGCCGGTCAGAGTGGGAAATGTAGACACTTCAGCACAGGAAGCATCCACACATCTCTTACAGTCTCACTACTTAATGCTTCTGGCACCCCCCTCCAAGGGATGCTGCAGGTCAAACATCTCAGGAGCTCCAGACCACTGCTACATGTCTAGCTTCCTACACGCTGATGCTAATGTGTATGTCTGATACAGGGGAGAGAGAAATGTCTGCAGCAAATAGGAGGCAGCGGAGATACACACGTCTTCTGACATGATCTGCTTCTTGTTCTTTGAATCCAGACTCCTCTTCCTCCACCAATAAGGGAAGCAGCTTGCAAAAGTTAAAACCACTTGAACCTTACTGGAAAACAATTAGATGGCAAACCTTGCTTTAGCACTAAGCCCTATCAAATTAAGTTAAATAAGCACCTCTACTGGAGTATTGCACAGACTCAGAGATATACATAATGTGCCAAACTCTCAGCTGTTTCTATAGGATAAGCATAAGCAGTTCATATTGCTCTATACTGTGCGTAGCAGCCTTGTGGTTATTGAGCTTTAGTCTGATCAGTCTCATAGCACTTCACATATCTTTGAAACATGAGTACACTTTCTTGAATAGTTTTTCCAGCAGAAAGAAGCAAAAATGTATTTTTCTGGGAAAGAGCACTTTCCTTCATGTCCCAGTCTGTGTTTTAACAGTAGCTTTAATGCTAATAACCAAGAATATATTTTGGCACATGGCAGCTGGAGGGCCTGATTGGCAGTTAATGAAAGATAAGGAGGATTCATTGCATGGAAAAAATTATTATTGAACAACTGAACCAATGCTTGTTACACCTTGGCTTTCCAGTCCTAATGTGAGCCAAATGTTACATCTCAATCTGCAAAGCGTGTAGTATTTTACAGATGTCTAAGGAAATAAATTGTCATGTATATCAATTTTCTTGTGACATTTACTCCTTACAGCAATTGATCTGAAACCAAACGCATGTTCCAGCAATTAAGCTGACGGAAACAATGTAAAACTCTGGTGCTTTCAGAGATCCCCACTCTTCCAATATGGGCAAAAAAAACCAGAACTGTAGTGCAAAGGAGCAAATTCCAGCTTTCCAAATGCTGGTCACTGAGCATCTGTAGTTTGCTTAACAGTGTTGGAGACTTCAAGATTTAATAAAAACATGAAGAAATATTCCATCTCTCTTTTAATGAACAGTTATCCCATTAACTTAGGGTAAGGACAATCTTGCTAACATAATTATTATTTGTTAATGGGAATGAACACGGGGAAGGGAAAGTGAACACAGTGGCACATAGCATCCAGACTATGATCAGCTGGCGGTCAGGTGAGTCGTACAGTGTGATATGCTGGGCCGTTTGTATGTTTTTCAATGTACTTTTTGAATAGTGGTGAGAGAAAAAAGGAACGCAAAACAACAGGCTAAGCTTCAGCCTTCTAATAAATGTCCTAGGCAAACTTTCTTCCATAGAAAAAGTGTATTTATGAATAGATACACAATTTTTCTAGAGAAAAAAGACAAGATTTCATCGAAGTGTCATTGCAAGCAATGGGAGTATTTTTCCCCCTACCCATGAATGAGGACCAAAACTTTCATCCAGCATTAAGTTTGCAGCATGAAAAAGGCAAAGGAAGTCAGGAATTGCCAAAGGTATATAGAAAGGAAGGCTGTAGTCTGTATTTCTGTTTCTGCATTTAAATGTTTACGTTACTATACTATTGCCAATTTTCCCAGCTCAGCTCTCTACAGCTTTTGGCCTCAGTCCTGTAAACACCCCATCCTCATGCTTAAATTTCTTCATGTGAGTAATCCCTCCTGAAGTCACCGTAACTATTCAGGTGCATAGTTACACTTGCAGAGAAATGTGTGGAGGCTCAGGGTCTTGCAATGAAAGATGAAATGAATAAATGAAATATGAGTTTATAAGAGAAGCAGTCATGCCTACCATGATTGCAGCTAAGCGGCAGCTATTTTACTCATGTATAATGGATGCCGCATTGTAAAAACACATGGTGCTCCGTCTCTGTCTCGCTGTTGTGGTTTAACCCCAGCCAGCAACCGAGCACCACCCAGCTGCTCACTCACTCCCCCACAGTGGGATGGGGGAGAGAATCAGAAGAGTAAAAGTGAGAAAACCCATGGGTTGAGAGAAAGACAGTTTAATTGGTAAAGCAAAAGCTGTGCACGCAAGCAAAGCACAACAAGGAATTCATTCACTGCTTCCCATCAGCAGGCAGGTGTTCAGCCAGCTCCAGGAAAGCAGGGCTCCAGCACGCCTAACGGTTTCTTGGGAAGACAAATGCCATCGCTACAAAAGTCCCCCCCTTCCTTCTTCTTCCCCCAGCTTTATACGCTGAGCTTGACGTCATATGGTGTGGGATATCCCTTGGGTCAGCTGGAGTCAGCTGTCCGGGCTGTGTCCCCTCCCAGCTTCTTGTGCACCCCCAGCCTGCTGGCTGGTGGGGTGGGGTGAGAAGCAGAAAAGGCCTTGGCTCTGTGTGAGCACCGCTCAGCGGTTACTAAAACATCCCTGTGTTATTAACACTCTTTTCAGCACAAATCCAAAACACAGCCCCATACTAGCTACTATGAAGAAAATTAACTCTACCCCAGCCAAAACCAGCACACTCACCATCTCAGCCTTTTTTTCCCCTGAGAAATTTTAAGATGACGTCAGACTGCAAGAAACTATGTCCAACAGTGTATCATTGCATCACTTTAATATGGTTTTAAAGAATATTGTAATAAGCCAGGGACTACTTAGACAACTTACAGCATTTCTTTTTTTAGCTTCCTCTCCAAGATGCTGCCAAGAGTCACTTTAGCATGTCAAGCTGTACACTCAAAACACCTGCAAAGTCCCACATGCTGCACTGTCAGAAGCTAATGTATTTGCCCTATGGACATCACACGTGAAGGAAAGTCAGAAATAACTTTCCTAGAATATAAAAAAAATATTGCTATTTTGAGACCATCATTTAGTAGCAGCATTAGTGTTTTATCTAGCACTCTCTCTTTGAGTTCAATTTATTTAATTTCAGCTCTCTGAAGAGGGCATCTGTGAGAAGTGTGTCCTTTGTGGTGTTGGCCAGAAGAATTGGATCCAGTCACCCCAAATGCAGCTTGTGAAAAATAACAAATTAATGCTTGTCAAAGCACCAGGTGATCCTCATTGTGTGCTTTCTTTAGATTTAAAAACATTTATTTTGATTTAGTCTTCTATAAGAACTAGCTTTGCCATTTATATTGGTCTTTCTGTTCATATCAGCTAGATATGCCTGTGGGGTTTTCTGATATTGGCTTGAAAGGGGCCGGGATTTCACCCTGCACCCCATTTGTGGTGAGCATCACAAATCACATTATTAGCATTTAAGAAATAAGCAATAAGAGAGCCCTCCTTCAGATGTAAGAGGGAGCATTGTCAGCAAGGGATCCATCTGAATGAAGTCACCTGTAAAGCCTTTTTTGTAAGCACATTTGGGAATTTATTTCTTATTGAAAGAATAAAACAGTTTTAAATGTTGGATGTGGTGGATTGACCCTGGCTGGGTGCCAGGTGCCCACCAAAGCTGCTCTATCACTCCCCCTCCTCAGCTGGACAGGGGAGAGAAAATATAGCAAAAGGCTCATGGGTCGAGATAAGGACAGGGAGAGATCACTCAGCAGTTACCATGACGGACAAACCAGACTTGACTTGGGGAAATTAGCTTTATTTATTAACAATCAAATCAGAGTAGGACAATGACAAAATAAAAACTAAATCTTAAAACACCTTCCCCCCACCCCTCCCTTCTTCCCAGGTTCAACTTCACTCCCGATTCTTCTCTACCTCCTCCCCCCGGGAGCAGCGCAGGGAGACGGGGAATGGAGGTTGCGGTCAGTTCATCACACACTGTCTGTGCCGCTCTTTCCTCCTCAAGGGGAGGACTCCTCACACTCTCTCCCTGCTCCAGCGTGGGGTCCCTCCCACAGGAGACAGTCCTCCACCAACTTCTCCAATGTGAGTGCTTCCCATGGGCTGCAGTTTTTCACAAACTGCTCCAGTGTGGCTCCCTCCCACAGGGTGCAGTCCTTCAGGAACAGACTGCTCCAGCGTGGGTCCCCTGCGGGGCCACAAGTCCTGCCAGAAAACCTGCTCCAGCGTGGGCTCCTCTCTCCACAGGTCCACAGGTCCTGCCAGGAGCCTGCTCCAGCGTGGGCTTCCCACAGGGTCACAGCCTCCTTCGGGCATCCACCTGCTCTGGCGTGGGGTCCTCCATGGGGTGCAGGTGGATATCTGCTCCACCATGGAGCTCCATGGGCTGCAGGGGGACAGCCTGCCTCACCATGGTCTTCACCACGGGCTGCAGGGGAATCTCTGCTCTGGCGCCTGGAGCACCTCCTCCCCCTCCTTCTTCACCGACCTTGCTGTCTGCAGAGTTGTTCCTCTCACATGTTCTCACTCCTCTCTCCGGCTGCAGTTCCACAGGTTTTTGTTGCCGCTTCTTAAATCTGTTATCCCAGAGGCGCTACCACCATTGCTGATGGGCTCGGCTGTGGCCAGCGGCAGGTCTGTCTCAGAGCCGGCTGGCATTGGCTTTGTCAGACATGGGGGAGGCTTCTAGCAGCTTCTCACAGAAGCCACCCCTGTAGCCCCCCCCCTACCAAAACGTCACCATGCAAATCCAATACATTGGAAAAAGCAGAAGGTCCCCAAAATCACTACAATATATTCATAATTCTTTCCCCTTCTAGTCAGCTCCAAAACAATAAAAATGTTTTCATTGTTCTGAAATGAGATATGTGTTTTTCAAGCCTTTCTAATGATATTCATTTTCCACTCTTGGCTCCTGAAATTCTAGGTCAAACCTATTAACTTCTGTGAGGTTCTGTGTGGCTTAGAGATGGTTTCAGGGAATGCAAAATCAGTACCTCAGATTTACAATATTTTTAGAGCAGAGCAGATAACTGTACAGCTACATGTAAAGATGCTGTTCTGAAATAATTTACCATGGTATAAAAAAGAAAAGCTGGAAAGATTTCATCAAAAATCTAATGCTTCTTAGAGAAGCTAACTATAAGTAAGTCAGTGATGAAAGGAACTAGGAAAATGTCTTGCTAAGGGCTGACACTGGCTTTTTCCAACAGATTTTAAAGAAAAGCTTTCTTTGTTTCTATTGTGCTTGAAACTGGCACAACATCGGCTTTTATTTCCACAGGACTGTTTATCTGCTTTCACAATAAATGATAGCTTTTATTCCTTTACAGGTGTTACACATATAACACATTCATTTTCATAACTTACAACAAAATTCTGAGAGAAAAGCATTGATAGGCAAGTGTTATACTGAAAGATTGAGTATGTATACAGGCAGGTGTGTGTGCATGCACTTAGGGGTTTTTTACCACACAAGACATATTATCCAACATTACACTGATTTTTCTATAACTTATCTAAGCCAAAATTATATAGTAAGACTACCTGAAAAATCATAAATCTCTTGAAATTTATTTCCCTTGAGAAAAAAGATAGAAAACAGTTCCTTAATAGAATTTGTCTACCCTCACTATAGAATCTTGCTTCCATGTTGGATTCCATCAAAATTAACTCATTATGGCACAGGCATAAAGGTCCCACAGAAATTCAGATGCAAGATCGGTGCTTTAATTCTCTCTTCCATTCTTTAGGATAGCTAAATGACTATCAGTTCACTTCTACTCAATGTTATAGTACTATTCCACAATGAAGAGCATTTATTACACTAAAATCCATGGTTTGCTGTTGTTGGGAGTTTTTTTATTTATTTAAGTGCAAGTATTAGCTGCATTAAAACTGGTCACAATCCATTACAAAAGATAAAATACCAGCTGGAATGGAAAGGACACACACCAGCTGGCATTTTATCCCATGCTCACTGGGGGCTGACTTGATTCACGTTTGATTAGGTCTCTAGAGATTCAATATTCCCCAATTTGTCATCTATTAAGTGTTCTATTTATCACCAGAGAGAATAAAATCAACCTTTCCTCCCCTGTCCTTACTACTGCTAGAGATACTCATGTACAGCATGGTAAGAAGGTAAGCAGAAATGACAGCGGCAGTGGGGAAGGTCAATTTTATTTACCAAGTTTTCTATATAGGTGGTTAGGTTTGTTTTGTCGTTTTTGTTATTGTTACAAGTCAGCAGATCTACCTTTTTCAAGGCTAAGCCACCTTTATTTACAACTTCTGTGGTTCAAAAATAGACACAACCACAAGCTGTTACAAGCTTCTCACAGAAGACAACGGTTACTTTCACAAACCCTTCCCTTGGTCACCCGCCTTTCCGTATATTCACATCAGCATTCCCACCCAACCTCATAACAAGTGAAGGAGCTCCTTACCAACGCTTTCACAAAAAGGGGTGTGTAGAAAAGTTCGCTGAGGCCCAACAGTCAGCATAGTCCATGCTCCCATTTAAATACTGAAAAATCATTGCCCTTTTGATGTACGTGAACACATGTGATTGCAGTCAAACCCTAACGCTGGAGCACAGCCATCACTGCTAAATCTGCACACATCAGCTGGCAAGGTGCAAAGCTGTTCTCACCTCTCGAGATGCACCCCATGATGAGGGGCACAGGAAAGAGTGGTGTTGGTAAACGTGACACTATCGACAGACATGGATTTTTTTATTTTTCAACAAATTGGAACTATTTGAATTACACATCTGCTCTGAAACCTTACAAATTAAAATTATTTTAACAATTACTCTAAGACTAATAACTCCTTCAACAAAGGATGGCTGAGACAAATTCCTTTTCACCTGGATCTTTTCAATATTTTTTCTCTCATACAATAATGTATATGCACTTGCTATTTAATTCAAAGCCTGCTAGAGCTGCTACCACTCTTGCAAAGGTGTGAGAGAAAAGTATGAAAGAAACCCTTCTTACAGCCACTGCATATCCCCTAATAATATATCCAATAGGCCATTGCTTGTCTTCTGAATGCTGGAAATAGGCAGGCTGCCTAACCCACGGTTACAGCGGACCCTAAGGAGTACCGCCTGACTATTCAGAGGTTTTGCTAGGTCCCCAGCCTGTCTAGAGAAAGTAACTAGTTCAGCTTTGGCTTTTCATTTCCATCCCTTTACTTAAGGTTGAATTTGTAAAAGCTGCGTTCTCTGCACATCAGGTAGCTTTGCTCTAATAATCCTAACTTCACAGAAGACCAAATACTAAGAGAGCAAACAGCACAATTTGTCAGCATGATATAAGGCTTTTTTTTTCAAAGACAATTTGTGAAGTATATTTTAGGGAAGCTAATGTGGGGGAAAGGAAATTTTATGTTGCTGTGGCAACTCAAGCGAAAAAAAGAGATTCATGCTGCAACACCTATGTTCAGCGCAGTTTACTTTCAAAATACCATTGATTTCCTCAGCGAAGGAAAGCAATCAGCCAATTTTATAGAAGATGACTTCTGCTTCCCAACCCCACAGTGTTAAAAGTTCAAACTAAAACAAAGCTCTTCTCCAGCACAATTACTTGAGGCTTTTCAAAAGAGGAACCAATGTGCATCTGGCTGATGCACACGATCTTGGTGAGTGGACAATATTATTAGATTTACTTCAAACATTTAGCTCTTGCTCCAACCAGTAGCCCATGAAAAATGCTGGGCAATTCCACCATTCTGCTTATATTTCAGCACAGTCCGATCTTTTTTTTCTCCCTATGGCCGAACCTCAGCCTGCTAAACACCTCCTCCCCTAAGTAAGTTGTAGCCAAATCAGTATTAAACCCAGAAACAGAGGAAAAGCCAGTTCTTTCCCCAGAGAATGGGGTTTGTAAGGAGCCCACAATACAAATGGCTGTTACCAGAGAAGTATAGAAAACTCTCAGTTAACTACACAAGGGATCAATTAAAGGGTAGACTTTAAGGGGAAGAGATGGTGTCCCACTGATCAGTACAAAAAAATGGGGTTTGATGAGAAAGAAAGTCTGAAATTAAAAGTGGAAAAAGCAGATGCAGGGAGGAGCAGGGTGAAAGGACGAGAATGAAAATGGGAAGTCACAAAGAAATAGAATTTTCAAGCAAATTAAAAGAGAGATGTACGGATCATATTACAGATAGCCTAGACAATGTGAAGACAGGTTTTTGAATTCGATGAAAAAGATTGAAAAACTACTAAAGGGATTTGGTGAATTGAGAGGTAAAAAGGTTAGGGCAGGAAGTACAGAGATCCTTGTCAGCAGCTCTTTCATATATTGAAGGGAAAATAACTAGAAAGCAATGAGGATGTACGGAAAGGACCACAGCAATTCAGAAAGAGGTAGTGAAGACAGAGACTTGCATGCTTTCTTGTTTATAGGATCAGTCTCTGCAGGCATGCTTGGTATCTGGCCTGGAGACTCATCCTCCAGGCACGAAGAGTAATAGCTCCAGAGAGGTACGAGCAGAAGCTATGGCGCTCCAGCCTCCCAAACCTGGAGCTGAATGAAAGCTTGGTGGGCAAAGCCCTGGCCATGGTTTGGTACATTTGAAACATTTAGCAGTATAACTGCATATTTAACACATGCTATAAAAGATACACACACTCACCTACTGTAAAATGCGTGTAGTCCTAAAGCTGAGAATGACAATAGCAGAAATCACACATGCACAATCTGTGGCTTGGAACAAATGTGTCATGGAGAGAAACTCATTGTTTCACTTTCCAAGAGTGCCTAGGAGTTCTGGGTTGGTTTTGTTTTGGTTTTTTCTTTTCTGAGAACGAAAAAGGTTGTTCGGCGGAAAGAGTGGGCAGCAGGCAGGCCTCGTTCCTCGCTGACACTTGAACACGCCGTTCCTGAAGCCACAGCTGCTTTCCAGTGAGGAAATATTCTCGCAGCGCTCTCGCTCTTGCTTCCTCCTCTGATGCCACACAGCAGGTTTCATAGTATTTCGCTTTTTCTCCCCTGTTCTAAAAAGTTACCTAGGAATGAAAGAAGAACTCACTTGGACTACTCCATTACGTATAGCTTTATTTCTAAATCAATACTAATTCAAAGTTACTTACCTAGGAAAGACTCTGCTTTTACTACAAGGAAAACCCTTTTCTTGTGGAATTTCCTTTTCTTTCTTGGCCAGAGTGAGAACTGGCAAATAATGTGGCCTTTTCTGATGAAGATCAGCTGTTTTTCACTGAACAATAAGCCATTTCCCGTTAGCATAGTTATTGTTTGAATTTCTTCTACTGTTTTGATGATGTTGTTGCTTGCATTTAATTATATCCCCGTGGAAACAAAGAGATAACATCCTCCTTTCTCAATATATCTCTCTCTCACACATGCTAGGAACCAGCTTCCTAATTACCGAGTAAGGCTACTGCTAATGACAACATAATCAAAATGTAGAAATTCATTTTTCAAATGCATGAAAAAACACCATCTGCATGCATCTTTTAAGTGAAACATTAAAAGCCTGACTCCGTCTGTTCTGTGGACATTGAAAACGTGTAAAAATGAGGGTTTTCCCTGGTGTCTTTGGCCAAAATCTTTTACCCACAATTGCTCAGTCTGTTCAGTTTAAATTATTCATAATACTACATCTAATTTTTCTTTCTTTAATTCCATGTCATTACTTCTCATCACATTCCTTCTCAGCACTTAACCCTTTCCAATACAGATTACTATGAAACTCATTTAATTATGATTCAGTCAAGCTTGGTATGCTCAGTTCTCTTTGTTCACTGTTTTTGCTGTTTTTTCTGTCTTTCTCTCCCAATCATATTCTGATAACGTTTTTTTGGTAACAAGATGCTCAGAGCTTAATGAAATAGTTTCTGTCTTGTCACACAGGGAGAGGGACTCTCACTTCTCCCTCATATCTTCAGATAGCCTAAAGGTAGTTCTCATCTCTTTTATTGCCATACCACATAATATACAAATGAGAGGTAAAGTCATGTCTCGTGTGCTGTTCAGTGTCACCTCTAGATCTCTCTGTTACCTCCAGTTCTTTTCGAGGCAGCATCTTGGGCTTTCCCTTCATCTGAGATTTTACTACTGAACTGTTTCCCTCTTTGTCTATGTACTTATTTACTAAGTTAAATCCTTGATCTATTTTCTGTCTGTATATTTCCCCCCAAGGCCTCTATTGTTAGTAATTTTCTCTGGGAACCATTTGTATTTTAACATTTTTTTTTTTCTCACTAGTA
Source organism: Fregata magnificens (assembly GCA_013389945.1). Classification (NCBI taxonomy): domain Eukaryota; kingdom Metazoa; phylum Chordata; class Aves; order Suliformes; family Fregatidae; genus Fregata; species Fregata magnificens. The sequence goes on along the minus strand of WAAD01038359.1, from coordinate 92,730 downwards.
TTTCTATTTCTCACAAATTGGTATAATCTGCAAATTACATTAATAAATTTATACGACTGATCCTAATTGCCTGTGCATCTGCCCTTATTCCCTGCTGATTATTTGTGTTATTGCCTAATGCTTTAGTAAGCATTCAGCCCATATCAACATATCTCAGCGAAGACGACTTTGGGGTAGATGCTTTGCTGGATATTTAGAATCTGCTTCAACATCCACTGAATTCAGCTGAAATATTTCAAGTGACACTGATGGTTTCCAAGTCAAAAGAAATGGCACAACTTCTAGATGATCACAGCTGGGCTATATGCCTTGGTATTAAAGCTCTGAGCAGGATAATCAACAGGAAGAGTCAGATCTGTGGTAAGGACTAGAGAAGTGTTTGGTAGAGCAGCATCTCTGAGAGGAGAGTTCCAGGCTACCCTGGAAATGAAAGGAATGCAACATGAGTATATTTTATTAACAGAAATGCCTAAAGGAATAACACTCCAGCTACCAAAACTTTGAACAGCCCTTTTCAATGTTTCTCTTTGAATGGAAGTAAATTTCTCTCTCATTAGAAATCTTTTCCAGCCCCTGTAGACTACGAATTGAGTTGAAGAATCGCCAACAATTTTGCACAATACGCTCCTAAGAAAATTGTGTATCCAGTGATAAATGTTTCATAACCAAGAGGAAAAGCAAGTTCAGAGATTTTTTTGCTCGTGTACAAAAACTGCTTTTTCCATGCTGTACTCCAGCTTCTAACCAGCATACCAATAGCTTCTGTTATTCTCCGTGTTATGTGTTTCAAATACATTTATAAATATGTCATACCCCAGAAAAGACAAATACTCTAAAATCAGGTAATTAATATGTGAAGGTATCCTTATTAATAAATATATTTTTTCATAGGAGCAATTAATTATTCTCACAGCAACAGGTTTTTTCCCCCTGTAAATTAGGACATTTCTTAATTGTTCGGAATTGTTGGTAAGAGTTTAGCAGTTTAGCTGAGGAACTTCCTTCAGGCTGCAATTCCAGCCACAAGAGAGGAGAGTTGAAAATAGCAAGGAAAAACAACCACTTCTCCAGTACAGGGACTCACTGACCCACAAGGAACAGAATCATTCCCCCCAAAAGACAGGGTTTTCTATATTTTTTGACACTTCAGCATCAGCAGGAATGCCTCCTATCTCCTTCAGGGAAAAATTCCTGGTCTCTGTATGTAGAGATACTTATGACAAAAATAATATCTCACTGAACTTCAAAGGATCAATTCTGGCAGGGATTAAAAGTCAATATTGGTCAATAAGTGTTGTTTCAAGATATTTCTACCAAAATGTGTTTGTTCAGTATCATCAGAAGATCAGATGGAAAATTGAGAGCCAGTAAATGAAAATGTAAAACCTGACAAGTTGAAAGCATCATATGTGCTTTTCTTCTCTGAAGCCAGTCGCCCACAGGCAGTGCCCCACTGTTGGAGCATCCCGCGCCACCTGCCCGCCCCCGTGGCAAAGGCCGCTTGGCTAGAGACCACTGCAGCCTCAGCCTCCCACCTCCCTCCTGGCAGGCTGGGTCCCACTCCCAGGAAGGTGCTTTAAATCCTGCCGAGAGCCTGAATCGCTGGGGCTGGGGGGCGGGGGAAGAAAAGAGAAAGAAAATATACATAAAATCCCCAGAGGGCCGAAAGACAATGTTATTAGACATGTATGCCCATAAATTAGCACAAATACATGCATACACATAGATAGGGAGGAGGAAGAAAACACAATTTTGTAGAGCACCATCTTTTTTAAGTAAAGCAGATAGCCTGTACCTGTGAACAGGTATCGGTGGCATGAATTGTAAGCCTGGCTTCCCCGGGTGTGCTGCAGCATGTGCTGGCACAGCTTAGACTGAACTGGCATCTGCAAGTTCAGCTTGTGTCTCAGATTCACATCGTGGTAAAATTAGCAGAGTCCACCAGGTTTGCCAGCAATACCACAAAAACAGACTTGAGACAAACACCCAGCCCGCTGGAACTCATCGCTCTCTGCTGCAATTGGGGAATAACTTTCTTGTGGGTAATGTATTTACACTGAAAGATAAGGGACAGAGAGCAAAAGGGAATATCATTATTTCTGTTAAGGACAGATCCATTAAACAAACATGTCAAAAGGTCACCCAGAAAAAAGAAAAAAAAAAAAAAAAGAAAGAAAAAAGGTAAATTCGTTCAGATGTAAGCCTAACCCTGCACCTAAATATTATTTAAGGCCATTACAGAACCCAGGGTCATTTGAGGAACTTATGTCAAACCAAAATTCACTATCTGTATAGGTTTTTACAGTCAGCTTCAATAAAAGTTGTGGTAACATTTATTCCACCCATCAAAAGAAGCCACTTAAGAACTAGAAAAGATATTGTATTGAGAAGCAGTTATGAGAAACCAATGAAAGCTGCCTTCCCACGGATTTGTGTCAGGTAGCTGAGGACAAGCCTCAACTGCAGCTTCTCGTCAAGTAGTGGCATTCAGAAAGCACTCTCCCAGCAGACACCAGCTTCTCTGATACCTTATAAAAGCTCTTGCTGCAGTTTTTCTCTGAAACAGAATGAGAGAAGCTCTCTACTCTATTCAGCCACCTATCTTGCAATAATTTGTAAGGTCTTTGGTCTTACATCTACTCTTACTACATGGGACCCACAGACACATTCATATCAAACTAGCTACAGATGATTGTTTTAAGCAGGCTACAAACACCACGCAGCACAGACATTTCATTGTGGTTTTTCTTAGCTAAATGACAGGTGGGATAGTGGGTTGGGGGTTTTTAAGGGACTAGAAGATGTTTTCAGAATTTCCTTTCTTTCCCCAACCTAAAAAGAAATGGTAGATAAAAAGGAGGGAAAGTGGAAATTAACATCATGTTTGCTTCCATACTGTAAATCACTTTCTCTCCTATCCCACCGGCACTGGCACATATCTAAAGTAATAAGTTTCTATATATCTGTACATTGTGAGTCTGATTTGCTCTAGAGAAGGAATCTAGTTAATGAATAGATTTTAGATTTTAGATTTTTAGATTTGACCTAAAAGACTAAGGCTTTCACATCAGGCTTCATTCGTTGCTACCCTATGCACCAATGATCTCTGGATCAGCAGTGGCCTCAGACCCAGCAATGGAGGGTCTCCAGTTAACAGAGGATGAAACAGTTACTTCTTTTCCATATCTTCCCAACCAACCCCAGGAAGAGTATGTGCCAAAAGCACGTACCATAAATGATGGTTTTGCCTCTTCTACCCTCAAGTCATATTCTACAAGTATGGTTTTGTAGTTAGTTTAAGCCAATCCAAAGTCAACCACCTACCAAAAGAAAGAGTTTCTCACTCTTCTCCTAAACCTGAGCTATAGACTTGAGCCCCGGCTCTGTGTCAGCACCATCATTCATCCAGTGGTGCAGGGAGCTGCAGCAACTCAGATCTGGCTAAGAATCAAGACTCAACCCATTCCCCCACTAAAAACTTCTCAGCCAGATCAGATCTGATCCCTTATCTGCATCTTCATGCAATCATGTAATTGCTCCTGTCCAAACAAGGAAGGGCATGGGAACATGCAGATGAAAGCAGGGGTGAGGGGAAGTACTCCATTTGGCAACGCCACTGTAGGCTGGCTGAAATCACACTGTAATCACTCCTCACTGGAATGTAATCATATGAACCAACATAAAAATTCTTATTTGTGTGGTTTCTGACTTAAGATGAGAGCTAAGTGACATTCATAAAAATAGATTTTATCATGCTGAATTCTAACTTCACCCCAATTTTTGCCTTTCTAACTCTGTTATAGCATTACCTGTTACAATCTTCCGGTTCCTGTGATTGAACTTCTGCTGTACACACAGCACAGTAATTCCCAGGAACATATCTGATTCCAAAGGAGTGAGATAAGAAGAGCAGTTAATAGATTTTCTTACTAGCACGCTTTTGAAGTGGCTAATGGGAGTTTCCATTTTGCTTTGTCATCTGCCTATAGAAGAAAAAAATGTGCAAGAGAAAAAGTCTCTGAAGGCTACAATAGTCCAAGCTGGATTTAGAGACTAAAATAAAACCGAGAATGTCTTGGTGGTATTCAATGACTTTTAGTTGGTTCAGAATGAGGACATCTAGTCCACAAAAAAAGTATGTTCTCATTTTGGGCTGCCTCAACCAATTTCACTAATTTGGGCTAAAGTAGCAAGGTAACTTGGGAGTTAAGTTGGAATAGCAGCTGACAGGGAGCCTGGGGCCGAAGCCATGCTGTCCAAATTAAAATCCACATTGCAAGAATAGCACTGCTATTCTAACCTCTGGCTGGAACATACCTCTTCTGCTGAATTTCAGAGAAAAAAGGAAATGCACCTACTGCAGGCAGCCCTTTGTCCTAGACATAATCATATTAAAGACTTCATCTCCATATCTGCTACTGTAATACAATCTTTGCTTAAATGATTTTTCATTTGAAAGTCTTAATTTCAGATGTCTTTTTCATAGTGCGTATTATATTGACCCATTGCAATAAAGAGATTAAACTGTAAAACACATTGTTTTAAAATTTTATTCTTTAAGTAACTGGGGTGGGGGGAGGGGGAAGAGCGATGCAAACTGTATGCATGTATATGCTTTTTTTCATACCTGTGTCTAGCTGGCTAGGAAGCTGCAGCATCCTTCTGTAGTGCCAGGGCAGTAAGAGGGAGGGGTCAGGCACCCTCCTCCTTCAGCTGAGTGCTCTGGTGGGCTCTGCACCTCGTAACAGGAAGGCCATGTTCCCAGCTAGTTAAAACAGACTCCTTCAGTCATCAGCCCAAAGTGTCCTGGTGGCTTTTCACCAGCAGGCTGAGAACTCTGCAACATTACCAGCACATCAGAATATCCACAAGAACAGTGAAAGAAATTTGTTCCACTATTTCAATTTCAGTATGTCAGTAATAGCACACGCAGGACTTTCTCTCCCCTTGAAAGAGGACCAAAGCTTTTCTACATCCCACTCCCATCGTGTCCGAGAGGGTACCCAAAACAAGTGAAGATCTCATGTTTTGAGGATTAACTGCCAGCAAGGCAGCTAAAGGAATACTCTTAGATGGATGATGATTATTTGCTGTTGATCAGCTTTGTTCAGTGCTTTGCCTAGAACAGGGAGAAACACACAGGCAGACATTTAATCAGTTTGTGATAATCAGAAGCCAACACAACAGTTCCCTGGAAAGGAGGGTTTTTGCGTGGGTAGAAATTTGGATTTTTATATGCACATTTACTACTTATAAAACAGTAAGAAAGGAAGATAAGCAGAAACATTTGCTAAAATGGTGTTATCTTCAAATTTTCCAGAAACTGTCCAACGAGATCTCACAAAAAAGGTGATTTTGCATGACTAAATATAGGTGTTTATAATGTCTACATCTAGGCTAAGAGATGTTATCAATATAATCAATATTCATGGATTAGATGGGTTTTCTCTCATTCCTGTAGTAGCCACCTACATTTGATCAGATTAATCACTCAGTTGACCACGTTAACCAGATTTCCCCTGACTAACAGAGAATTGGATAATTAGCTCAGATGCAGACATCTACATTAGAGATGATTAAAGTTTGCAAGATGGATATTCATGTTTTATTTTTGAACTTGAACTGCCAAAGGATTTTTTTATCTTCTAGGGCTTTTTCCTACTGTACCACTGCTCCATCAAAGAGGAATATCTAAAATGCGCTCTCACTATTGCATTCCTAGTTCAGCATTATACTCATTTGGCCATTCAAGACAGTGAATGGGAAAGATTACACAGGAGCTTAGCAATTTACTCCTAATGCCAAGGTTAAACACCCCTTCGGTCCAAAAACAACTTCTATTAATGCTTTGAGAAAGGCCATAAAGAAAACATGAAATGCAAAGCATACAGTTCAAAGAGAGCACAATTCTGTTCCATTACTAATTATACTCTTCTTTGGATTTCTTTTGTCCTACGAAACAGAGCACTTCTTACAATCAATCTGCAATGCCTATCTTCATTTACTGCAGCTAAAATCTACCTTCATGCTCAGCAAAATGGGCAAGGAGATGCTCCTACAGTCTAAAGACATAAAGTCAATAATGACAGAAGAGAGAACGGGAAAGAAACCAACCTGCGCAAATAAGTAGGAATACTGTACTGGCAGATAGCTTGAAACTGAAAATCCAGAATTTGGATCAGCTGATTTTACTAAATACTTCAAGGGTGTCAAAACTTTAATTACTTATTATAAAATGTTCATCAGTCTTAGTGTCTTACTTTGGAGCAGGGACAATCATTTATGAATTATTTGTGGAGTATCTAGCACCTGGGAACAATTAACATGAGGTTTTTAACTTTTGGTCCTACTTCTGTGTAAAGGTTAAATAATGATACCTCAAAACATGAAATTTTGCACCCCTGGTTCTGATATGGCTCATGGGAGAAGTACAGGAACAGCCCGTGCACGCAGCTCATCCCTCCTGCTCACGGATTTGGTTCTTTGGGTGAGTCTATTAAACAACATGCAATGGACCATTAAGTGAGTGCTCAGTAATTTAACAGCTCTGCTCAGCAAGGTTACTTACAGAGGCTGATTCACTTCATATATTTTAAAGACAGATTAAGTATTTTGTTTTTATTTTCGCTGGGTGACTTGATCAAACCACAGGGTTCCCCTTTCACTTTAAAATTTTGTTCTTGCTCGCTTTAAATGCTCCTCTGCAGTGTTGCCCCAGAGTATTCCAGCCACTCCCATATTCCGGGAGAAACAATTCTGGCCGATGTTTTATTTTCCTGAGTTAGTTTAACTGACTGGTTCATTTGTTTCTCTTAAAGCATTCTTATACAGTTTGACATTTGCAAGAAGATCAAGAAATTCACATGATACATGGAGGTCAGCCCATCGGAAACTGAGCCCTTTAATCCAGTAGACAAATGGTTAAATTTAAATCAAAAGAAATTGATCTGGGATAATTTCAAACCCGTTTGAAAACTGTTCAGACTAATTGCAGGCAGAGAGGGTTAGCTGAAAATAAAATTGCTTGGACTGAAATTTAGCTCCCAGAATTTGGCAAAACAAAAAAATATAGACCTTTTTTTTTACTCAAGGTAGAGTTAGAATTTACTCAAATGTTTTTCTTTTTGATTTACGCTGTCTGAAACTGAATGGTTGTACATTATAAAAATAATTTCTGGAGCAAAAGCTTTATAGCTTCCAAATGTTGCCAGTGTCATAAACAGTGACATTTGTAAGCTGCTGAAGGAAAACCTCAAGAACAGAAAGCTCTGAATTTCTCAGACTAATCTTATTCAGACAGATTTGAAGTCAGAGCCAAATTCAGAATTATACACTCAGTAAATTCAGGCCACTGTTTCTCAATAGCTACTGCCTACCTAATTAGGACTCTTTCAAATGAGGATGAAGCCAGAAATGAGTCTCCATTAAGTGGCTCAGACTACTAATGTGTTTAAAGTTAAGAACGTGTGGTGTATATCTGCTTTATCCTTATTACCAATATCTTGAAAATAAGCCAATTATTATTTTAAATAACTTACAGCCTTATCCACCTCTTGACAGCTTCTAAGCTGAGAAGAGAGAGGGAGAGAAGAGGCGGGGGGGGGAGGAGAGAAGGGGGAGAGGGAGAAAGTCTGTTCCCTTTGATTCAGAAAAAAAGCTGTAAGAGGTATCTTTCATCTAAGAGACTAAGCAGGAGGAACTTTCACCTAAGCAGAGCCAAAGGTTTGGGTGAGGGTTTTCCCATCTATTGCTGACAGCAAAAGCCACAGGAAGAGTAACTTTTCTCGGAAATTGAAAAAGGAACATACAGAAGCGAGAAAATGCACTGCATTCACATATGCACAAACCCTCTCCATTTCATGGCTAAGTACGGCTTCTTTTCAGAGTTGCCTTTTATCATAGCTTTAAAGAAACTGCACCCACCCCCACAAAGCTACGTGCATTTTGACCATGTCCACTGGATAGCTAAAAGCTGCTCCACACCCTGTTATAGAGAACATTTCTGTAAAAACAAGAATCTGATCAATCTTCTTTCCTTGTCGGCTTTGCTTCCACCTTCCCTCCCCACAGGTACATTTCTCAACACCACATCTTGTGCGGCTGATGGTTTGCCTCACTTCTGTAAACACGACGTCTATCTGGAAGACTCTGTTGGTAGTCCTCCTCCTTCAAAAACACCACCACTAATTACCTGGACCTGAGAAAACAATGCAGTGATTTATCTGCTTCTGTGCACATCCTACACCTGTCCATGGTTTCCAGCTGGTAGGAGGGGAGAGGAAGACAGGGAAGAAACACTGAAGTACAGGTTAGGCTACAAAACCCAGATGGCAGCACTGCTGCCACATACAGCTCACGTACCAAGAGGAACTGGGTTTGTTTTGGGAAGAAAACGTTAGGAGAAGCCAAACCACTGTATACATACCAACCTATAAATCTAGGCAAAGAATTTTTCGCAGTTCCAGGAACACATGTAAATAAATGCAGCTGTACAGTAAAACCGTACCCGCACCAGGAGAGAGAAGTTTCTCCACATGGGAAAACCAAAATATGTAACTCTATCTTTACAGCATAGTACCTGCTTTATACCAAGACTTCTGCAGAAATTTGTTTCTTCTACTCACCAAGGGACTGAAGTAGCTTTGCTTCTGGGAAAAGGAAGGGCGACTGCTGCTTTTGTTTCACCTACATTCTGATTAATCTGTGGGTGAGGGGAATGTGCTTCAGAAGAGCTGAATAAAGATCTTTCGTATCCCTCAGTTTCTTTCTTTTTCTCTAGTATGGAACGGCACAGAGAGAAAATAAGTAGACTTTGGGCAGAAACAGTGAAATATTATCATTCCTCCAAGATGGAATTAGTTTGGTGAACCAGAAATCGCATTTTCTTTAAGATCAACTCAACAACAACCAGATTGATGTTGCTAATTATTATTTTCATTTTCAATATAACTTAGTTTAAAATTGACTTTTTTCAGTACCAAAGCTCTGAGTTGCTTTCTTTTGTTTTTCTTTTTTTTTTTAGGCCAAAACTATTCACTGGGGCACCTAAAGATTTTTAGGCAATTTAACACTTTACTTTCAGTAGCTGAAGGGTTTTTTTCTAATAAAATATTTTGCCCAAATGCTAATCACCTGCAATTGAGTGTTCTTGATTGCTGAGCTGATCGTTTGCACTGTGATCTATGCATGTGGTTATATTTCTTCTGCTAAATACATATTTGCAGAGCTATTCCATATAGGGTATACATAACAGTACTCCTACATCATTCCTACTCAAAGTCCCATAGGAATGCGATGTCGTATGAGAGGCATTAAAGTGATGCACCAGTTAGGAAGGGGAGAATTTCAGCTTAGCAGTATCTGTCTTGTTGCAGTACCACTTTGACAGTTCAATCTCCCAAAGCAAAATGGCAAATGCAGAAACTATACCACAATTTGCTCTTCCATTTGGGCTTCAAAAGGCCCCTTTTAAAATGATCCTGACACCATATACACACTCATGTGACAAGGAGCTACACTAACCTCTACAGAGCTACCGATTTGGAAGAGCTGAGGTGACCATACACCTTGTAACAACCAGGCATTTGTCTTTCTCCTTTCCTGTTGATTTTTATTAGTATAATGAATTATAATATTACTTCAATAAAAAATGTTACATCAGTGTTGATTATTTAAAAGTAATTGTGAACCTTTTGCCTTTGCCTTTCTGTTTTACATCATATTAGCACAGCCCATTTCCCACCTCCCATCTCTGCCCAGCTCCTTTCAGTCCACAGGGGTTGGGATAGCATCCTAAAATTAACATCAGAAATGAAACTTCCAGCCCTCTGTGTATGCTCTAAAATTCCATCCTGCAAAACAGCCAAAAAAAAAAAAAAAAAAAAAAAAAAAAAAAAAGAAGTTTCATGTAACATTTTGTTGCTTTCTATCTTGGAAAAAAATCTGATTCCTTAAGCTCCCTGACTGCACCAAGAGGGCCCAATGCATCTGTTAAACTCATTGACTGTGACTACTGCCTTCATATGAAGCAAAATTTCAGCTTTATGAGCTTTAGCTTGTGTGAAGCCCAGCAATAACGTCATCAGAGCCCTGTGGGTATGGCAGGGAGGACAGACAAGGATGACATGCTGTAGACTTTGTGGGATCAGGTCCAACAGGGCTACACACTCCATCTAGAACACTGCTGAGTCTCAGCATGATCCAAAATACCATTCGTGTTACAATATTTTGAGCTGCCAACCACTGATAAATTTATTGACTGTCAGGCTAAAAAAATATAGAGAAGTCAGCCATTTATTTTATTATACTTTTAGTTGTCCATTACGATGGTAAAATATAGTAGGAGAAAAAATACCTTCCCTCCTCTCTTGAGGGATATTTCCAGATTACTGCAATAGCCTGACTGCTCTTATTTGGATAATTTTCATAGCATACATGGAGCCATACAGATGTCATATATGAAAACACAGCATGGATTTATGGATTTTTGAATAGGAGGTATGCTTCAAAAATTTCCCTTGGCCTTCACATAAAAGTACAAGGAAGAGAAATAAATTGTTGTGCTTTTAGTGCCCCAAGCACAACAGATAACCAGTTAATGCATAATTACAGAAAGAAGAAAGATCATCCTCTGAGAGTCCAATTTTAATTATGCTCCAACCAATGACTGTTTTCAGCACTGACTTCAACTGGAGAAAGGCACATGACTTACAAACTGCATTACCCATACAGATTTAGGGACCAAGATGGGACCTGGAGTGTAGTTAAAGTTCTACCCTTTATTCTTCCAATTAATTCGTGGTTGTGAATACTAACCTGAGGGGAGATTAGATAGGTTCTTTCTAAATGGTATTTGGGCTTTTTCACTATTTCCGTGAATAAAATTCAGCAATAACAGTGATTATTATCTTAAAAATTTTGTAGAGAGGATGCACTGCTTGGCACATCAAATTGTAAAATCTCTAATTATATGTTGCAATAAGCAGCCAAATGCTGCTGTAGCAACACACCACTAAACACAGTCTCCTTTTTGAAAGGTGTAAATATAAACAACAGACTTTTGCCACAGCTGTACTGGCTGATCGTAAGTACCCAATGCTTTTTTTCCGCGCCCCCCCGCCCCCCAATCTGTTCACCCAGAGGGCCCAATTCTCCAGTGACTGACACCACTGTAATTTAACTGATTTCAACAGTTCAAGTCCCCTTATCCACAAATGAGAGCAGAATCCAATCGATGGTGGGGGTAGGGGTTTCCACACAGAAGAACATCTCTCTCCCTCAGCATACAAGGAGAAGTTTCAGCAGATTTCTTTCTCCCAGACTCTAAATAAGCTTAATCTGCTTCTGATGTATTTTTTCAGCTTGGTCAGAAAGCTGTCCAGTTTACCAAGGCCAATGAGATCAATCAAAGCCATTGCTTTTTTGTGTGCTGAAAGCAGGAAAACAGAATCCTGAGCTTTAAAATATATTCAGGGAAGAATAAATTTCACAGATGAGCAAATTCATACTCTTCCTTTCATTGCTTTTAGCTTTTCTGAAAGTCTATTTCCTCTCAGAGTTGTGCTGCATGTTTTACAATATTTACATTTCACCCTACTTCTTGATGGTGAAAAAGACAACAAAAGGGTTGGCAATGCCTTCTTTGAAAAGTTGCTATTGTTGTTTAAGGAAAAACAAAAGGTGAGCACATCTTCATGGTATGTAGGAAGATGAATGCAGAAGTCTGTGCTAAGCAAGGGCTCGAGTTTCCTACTCCTGGTGGTTCTGGAAGATGGATCTTACACATTAGAAGTGGTCGAAGGGAAAATCTGGATTTAAGGCAGCCCCAAGCTCATGGTGGCTGTGGAGCAGCCTGCCTGGTAGGTGTGTCCGGGAAGGATCCGGGCCCTGACCCTGGCACTGTCTGCCATAAATCCAGACAGGGCTTTATGAAGAACCTGCCCTGCCATCCATAAAACAGAGGCAAAACTGAGGCACATTTTAGGCTCACAGAATTGCTATTTCCCAAAATAACTTCAGTTTAAAAACTTCGAGGGAGTGTTATGTTCAGGAAGATAGTAGAAAACACCTTCCATCTTGGGGTCAGCCAAGAACCTGATCTACAAGGCAGCTTTCAGAAAACATCGTGATGGCTACCACTAGGCTATTTTTCCTTCAGGGTTGGGCTACATGGAGCCAGATTTTCCAAAGATTTCTCTTTCCCTCTTGACATCATAAGAACTGAATTTTCAAGAGTTTATCAAACCATGTATTATCCCTCTGGCTGTTGAACTTTCCAGACACAGCATTTAAAAATCCCCTTCAGAATCCCGCATGTAGCCCTGGGCCTTTTATCTAGGTTCTCTTGCTTTTGCTTTTCCTCTCCTTTTTCAGTGTTCCACGTAGTTTCACGTTTGTGATATCTGGGCTTTTCTGGGGAGCCTTGTAATCATATCCATATTGTGCAAATAGAGAGGTTACCTGTGACGACAAGAGACAGAAATATCGGTACAAGTCCTGCAAGTTATCCACAGAATCTGGATGAAAATTTGGCCCCATGACTCTTTTGACTGCACTCACAGCTGCAGATCTGTTTCCTCCTGGGGCTGAAAATCAAATTGGAAAGAGGTGCTGACTGAACTGATGATCCCTTTCCTGCAGTATGACGTTGGCTAATACATGGTTCTCAGATCCAAATAATATTACCTATATATCTTATTGATTAATATTTAAAACATCGCAGATGCCTAAATACTGACTGTTGAATTTTCAGTAATTTAGACGTACTTTCAAGCTCGTGGTTAAGAGAGGTTTTATTCTGTTTTGATCCGAAAAGCCGGAAGCACTATAGCAACCGTTAAATCTCTGTAAGATGCACACTTGTCTGTTTCCTTTATAACAGTCACATTCTCTATTCTAAATTGTAAAATCCAAAGAAAGGGAAATATATTGCTTAAGCAGACAAATGCACATATTTTGAGCTCTCAGCCTTCAGACATCCAGCTCTTGACTTGGGCTGGACAGACATAAAGGAGTACTAAATGCGTGCCTAGAAATTGTATATATCTATTCCCTTGTTTAAGAGAATGTTCTAAGATGTTTTTCAGGCATCCTGTTGCATTTTATATGTGTTACTATGCCACTGGATTTGGTATACTTCATGCAGGATCACTTAGGCTCACTGCAAGTTTTGCCAGTAGTTAAGGTAATACTGCAGTTGCAGAGCTCATGAAAAATATGGTAAGAGGTAACAGCGGAAAATGGATTTCTTGACCTGTCACAAGAGAAGACAGAAAGAAGCAGCACTAGGGTCTCTGCCTCAGAACACGGTCTGAAATGTTCATCTTTGACAACAAAATTCTAATTTGGTTTTCATACTCATTTGGTTTGGGTCATTTAGGGACATCTCCTGAGGTTGTCCCTCAGAAGTCTTTATTCATTTCCAAGAAACTGCAACAGAGAAAATAAATGCCCTGAAATGTGTCAGGTCACTACACACAACAGAAACTGGCTCCCAAGTCATGAGCTAAAGGACTCAGGACTCTGCAAAGTCATTTCTTGTTAAGCAACCAGTATGTCCCACAACAGTTACACATTGATGGATAAAATGGAACTGAAATTGTTGCCTAACAAAGGAAGCCTCAAAACTTAGACAGGACCTGTACAATGGAGCATGCTGCTGCAGAGAAAAAGAATCAGCAATTTCTAAACTTAACATAACTCATTTCATTAGTCTTGTTTTCCCCTTACACTTTCTCATTCCCACTCACTCCAGCTAACTCAAGCATTTCTCTCATCAGAAGAAAGAAAGAATACTACATGCATTTGAAAATCTTTAGAAGACATGGTATAGTAAAATATCAATCAGAAAGTTTGGAGGAAAAGCTCATCTCTCTTGAGCAAGGCAGGCACTGGTTTACCATAAACTGAGGTTGTCAAACGGTCTGTAAGGCCACTTAGATACCGCATTCTCTGCAATTACTCTGGTAAAGGATAAAAGTTAAATAATCGAGAATTTAAAAGCTCAATATCTCATTATCAAATCCTTTAGCCAGCCAACACCCTATGACATGGGATTATCCTAAATTTATCAGAAAACAAATGACCGCCTTTGCCTGAAAATACTAAAAAGCAAGGAACACAAAAGATCATTTATATTTAGAACAGCAAAATCAGCTGGTAAGTCTCAAACATGACTGGCTTCATAGCATTTTGTTAAGGACCTGAAAATCTTTCATTCTCTTTTAAAGCAAACCCCATTTGAATACACATAGCAGTTAAACTGCCTAACAAGTTTTATGATCAAAGCAAACGTGAAATAATTGCTAGTGGTTTGTGCAGCAAAGTGCCTCATACAAGTAAAGGCAACAATATCAATAGAAACTAATTTGGTTCAAAATGTAAGGAAACAGACCTCACAAGGGGAAAAATAAAAAATGTATACATTCACGTTATCAATTCACAGTTATTTTTAAACTTCCACTGTGAAGTGACAGCACCAGCAGAAATGAATTTTCCTGAACAGTACACTGTTTGTAAGTGTGATCTGGATAATAAGGATTTCAGATTCTGTTGGACATTTCCACAGTCCTATAGCTGAGTCCTTAGTAAAGATTTCCCAGGGAGGGGTGGGGTAGGGGGGCAGACACGAACCAACAACAACAAAACAGGGAAGTTCACCTCTAGAAGTCAATGTCTGGAAAAAAATAAATGACAAAACTCATTCTGACTTAAGTGAGATCACCATTTCTGCAAATTTCTGCTATCATGATGACAAAGTCTGACTGTCAAGAAGACATGGCAAGAATTGAATCCCCTTATAGTCACTGCTCTCCCATGCCTAGAACAACAGCTTTGATATGAGTTTTAATGCCATTTTAGTTTTTTGCACTGCTCTAAACAGTGTAAATAATATCACAATAATGAAAGCAAGATTAATTTTCAAAAACTTCACGGTATTTTATAATCATTGTCATATCTCAAGAGTCTCATAGTATATTGTCAGAGTCTACTGTGAAATAACTTAGATGTATCACTTTTGAAGATTTCAATAAATTTATCAGGAAGGTCACAAATGTTTTGCAAGGGAATACAAATGAAAGAACTCATTGTCTGTAAAACTTCGAAAGGTTATCTGTAGTCCAGACATTGCCTGGATTTAAAGACCAGTCTACATTACAGCATCCACATCTTCCAGACCTCAGACATCAAAAGATCAGGTTCTTCCCTTGACCAAAATTCTTGCCCTCCAACAAATTCCATGCAAAGAATGGCAAAAGTCAACGTTACTCCACCTTCAGGATGGGGGTGAAGGAAATTGGGATTCATTGTCACTGACCACTGAATGCTCACAGCTTGACTAGTAAAAAGATGGTTCCTCGTTACTGATCATGTACTTTTTGGTTCTCTGATACCCTATGCAGGAAGAAGGATGGCCACTGAAATGCTGACGCTACTTAAAACGCCTGACACAGACAAAAAGAAGCATAAGGTAGTTTTAAAAGCCTGTTTCATATCCAAAGAGAACAGTCTTGTTAGCTTTGCTGCACTGAAAAGTTCACACTTGCTAGCAAACAATATCCATTCCATACACATCCACTGAAATTATTGTATTACCAAATTTCACAGCATTACTTCACCATAAGAAGGTCTAGCTCTAAGGTTTAACTCAATCTATGCATTTCCTAACCTGTGAAAGATGGTTTGGAATAACTCCAAACCACACATTTCAGTCTTTGAGAAACCACTTCTGGACACCAGCTCTCTCCCCTCCAACCTGCCCTACTATTCCTCAGTAAGCTCACAGCATAACTAAACAAAGGCCAACTACAACCTCATCTAATTGATGCTCATAATCTAAACTTGGAACAGTCTGAAATTGTGCCAGAACACAGAACGGAGCCTTTTTAGCAGCACAGATGATCCTCTATCTGCAGAGGGAACACAGAAGATGGTTTCTCATCTGGGGCATATCTGCAGCATTTGATTGTGAGTTACATGGTCTTATGGAGATTATGAGACATTTGCTAAAAGAGATGACAGGAGCAAAAGGTAATTTACTAAAATGTTTTGAGTCTTTCTGGAGTGATTCCACCAAAACCTGATGGGGAAACCTCACTTTCATCTGGCATGTATTATTTTGGTGTACCATATGATGAGTTTTTCTTTACTACCTATTATATGGACTATTTAGGTGATAATAATGTAAATGCCAATAATCTGTGATGACACAGACAGCTACCTCTCACACATACAGTCATGCCCTTTTGTATAGGGTAAAGTGAAGTGCTTCATGGGGGAAGCACGTAGCTGAGGATGAGCCTCAGCATGGAAGAAATTGCTAGTGAACAAAAAATAAAGAACATTTTGAAGATTTTGGGGGTCTTCATTAGTCATTAGTTCCCTTTATATAACCAATAGTGAGAGATGCTCACCTCCTGAGACCAATTAATCGCATCTATGGGTCAGATAAATCCCTGTGTGGAGGTGTCTATCTCTCTTCATAAACTGTATAAAAAGAACCTAAATGATTAGCTCAGGCTAAGACTTATAACATTTAGACATCCATATTTAAGTAATTTGGGATTTTTCACTAATACTGAAGAGTGTGGTAATGCCATGCTCAAACAAGACTGTTGTTGTATCAGGTTGCCAAGAAAACTCTAGCTGTTTCTGGTGGATGAGACAATTGCAGTAACTCTGTGTTTCTCAATTACAGCAATACACAATATATCCCAGCATAAAACCTACGGAAATCCATCTAAATCAAAGTGCTGGAACATGTCTTCAACGAGTTATGCCACCACAAACACATAAAACTTTATCTCCTCTGTCTATCTTAGCTTCCCTTATCTTAGATCATGGAGCGGCTCGTCTTGAGTGAGCTCACCGGGCAGGTGCAGGACAACCTGGGGATCAGGCCCAGTCAGCATGGCTTCATGAAAGACAGGTTCTGCCTGACCAACCTGATCTCCTTCTATGACCGGGTGACCCGCCTAGTAGATGAGGGCAAGGCTGTGGATGTTGTCTGCCTGGACTTTAGTAAGGCCTTTGACACAGTCTCCCATGGCATTCTCCTGGAGAAGCTGGCAGCTCACGGCTTGGATGGGCATACACTTTGCTGGGTAAGAAACTGGCTGGATGGCCGAGCCCAGAGAGTGGTGGTGAATGGAGTTCAATCCAGTTGGCGGCCGGTCACGAGCGGTGTTCCCCAGGGCTCAGTTCTGGGGCCATTTTGTTCAATGTCTTCATCAATGATCTGGATGAGGTGATTGAGTGCACCCTCAGCAAGTTTGCAGATGATACCAAGCTGGGCGGGAGTGTCGATCTGCTCGAGGGAAGGAAGGCCCTGCAGAGGGATCTGGATAGGCTGGATCGATGGGCCGAGGCCAACTGTATGAGGTTCAACAAGGCCAAGTGCCGGGTCCTGCACTTTGGTCACAACAACCCCATGCAACGCTACAGGCTTGGGGAAGAGTGGCTGGAGAGCTGCCCGGCAGAAAAGGACCTGGGGGTGCTGGTCGACAGCCGGCTGAACATGAGCCGGCAGTGTGCCCAGGTGGCCAAGAAGGCCAACGGCATCCTGGCTTGTATCAGGAATAGTGTGACCAGCAGGAGTAGGGAAGTGATCGTGCCCCTGTACTCGGCACTGGTGAGGCCGCACCTCGAGTACTGTGTTCAGTTTTGGGCCCCTCAGTACAAGAAGGACACTGAGGTGCTGGAGCGTGTCCAGAGAAGGGCAACGAGGCTGGTGAAGGGTCTAGAAAACAAGTCTTATGAGGAGCGGCTGAGAGAACTGGGGTTGTTTAGTCTGGAGAAGAGGAGGCTGAGGGGAGACCTTATCGCTCTCTACAACTACCTGAAGGGAGGTTGTAGGGAAGCGGGTGTTGGACTCTTCTCCCAAGAAACTAGCGACAGGACGAGAGGGAATGGCCTCAAGTTGCATCAGGGGAGGTTTAGATTGGACATTAGGAAGAATTTCTTTACTGAAAGAGTGGTTAGGCATTGGAACAGGCTCCCCAGAGAGGTGATGGAGTCGTCAGCCCTGGAGGTGTTCAAAAAAGGTGTAGACGTGGCACTCCAGGGCCTAGTTTAGGAGTCATGGTGGTGTTAGTTAATGGTTGGACTTGATGATCTTAGAGGTCTTTTCCAACATTAATGATTCTATGATTCTATGATTCCCAGAATATTTGAAATCACAGCTATCTTTATGGCCGTTATTGTAAGGATTCTCCAGGTTGCAAACAACCAGAAAAAATCACCTAAAGTTTCAGGATAATGATTTAATATTTGCTTCTTTGCCATACAAAAACTATCTGTAGCAGAGGCACACAACTCCGGATTTCTGCCACTGGTTAAGTTTTCAGCAGATCTTGCCATGATCCCGCATATCTGATAGCTTCATGTTCCTGTGGCAGAGCCTGTACTGCTCACCATTCCCCTGGTCACTGGCAAGAACTTCTCCCCTGTTTCCAGAGAAAGGTGCTATCCCTGTAAAGGTGGAAGCCATCCACTAGTTCCTGCTCTGTGACTCTCATGAAAATTACTAAGCAGACCTCTACAAAAACCAGTGAACCTCAGAAAGTAACCAATTATTTGTAAAAATAAAGTTAGTAGCTGTGCTCTACAAGGAGGGCAAAGATCATTTCAGCAGCTGATCTACAGTTGTGGAGTGGATTCCTAAGAAACGAAGAACATTCACAACCCTCAGTGCCTCCCGAACGCAAGGCACATTTTTTTGACCTTGCCCTCACTAACAGTAATGCATAGCATATGTGTTAAAAAAACACAAGAAACTTTACCACAAGTGCTTCTGTGCTCCACCCAAGGAGTAGGTAAGTGTGTGACAGATGTTAGTCATGTTCTTTAAAATGCTACTGGGAAGTACTCACATACTATAGTAATGAGTATGGTATAAGAGTCTTACTCAGAATAATAAAGCTACACCAATTTCAATGCACATTTTCCACAGAAAAGAGCTTTCTGCTGCTTACTTGTTACGTCTTATGATGGGGGAGTAATAGTAAGAAAGGTTCTCAAAGCATCGTTGGGTTTAGGGAGCAACAGGTAAAGTAGAAGGAGTAAGGTTCTTAAAGAAAGGTGAAGACCTGCATCATCCCTTAAGGCTTTCTGCTCAGATACATGAATCACAAAGGTAAATCAATTATTCATTTTGTTGCAAGAAGTAGCAGATCCATGCCTACTCCCCAGATGCCCTTCTCCTCCAGCAAAGAATGAATTCCAGGTGAGAATATACAATGAGATAACTACTAGGTTTTTCATATCCTCCACTCTCAGACCGTGAGAAGTGGTCGAGGTTTAGAGAGCAGACACAAATTAATATAAAGCTAAGCTGAGGAAGAGCACGTAGAAATGATGCCATTTACAGACGTTTTATCCGTACTACATGCTGGGAAAAAAAGTAACAGAAAAAGTTTTAGTGCTGCTAGGAATGAATTTGACAAAGGTAATGCTGAACTCTCCAGTTTGGGAAGAAAGAAACAAAGTCCTGAAGACAATATTGATAGTGCTTTGATGAGGGAGTGGGACCAGATCATTTCCAGAGATTGCCTCCAACCTGAATGATTCCATGATTCTACATGAAAAACGAGAGTCCTAACTAGAGTGAAGGTTATGTTCTTGGTGACAAGGGACTTCTGGAAGACCACACATAAACCTGTAACTTCATTTTTGTTGATTCAGAGCCTGACTGGTTTTCAGACCCTCCTCAGGCTACTGGTTTTTTTTTCATGAGAACTTACATTTCCCCGAATTTAGAATAGCCTGGACTTTTATTTGAGTTGTCAGGGAACTGCACACCTCTGTACAATGTGCATGTGTGTCTGTGTGTTCACATTACGACACTCTAAGCTGTTTTACTGTCCTTGAGTTCTGCATATTTGAATATCTGTATTTTTACAACGAACTGAAGCAATTCCCCAAAACACAGCATAACATAACACAATGTAACATAAGATTTTGTTGTCTTTCCATCATGATAAAAAGCCCACATTCCAGGCTGCAGAACCCAAAGGCAGCGAGACAGTCACTCCACCCAAAGCAACGTATCCTGAAAAGCAGGTTGCCTGTTGGTTAAAAGCTTTGTTAAGCTGACCTGTTGCACTATCATGTGTTGTAGGTTTGATAGCACTTATGTGTAATTTTAGAAGCATCTACTGATTTTAGGGTATTGTGCTTTTCCTTTCCACTCAATACTAGTGTAAAAATGCACTAGCAAAGTGTCACTTTTTACATTGCCATAATGGAACTTTTTTTATCACTAAGCTACTATGTCGAGGCAAGGTGCTAAAGTCCTGTGAAAAATGGCTGCAATAGCTTAAAAAAAACCTGACATCCAAACTTGTAGTGGCAGTTTCTAGTGAATAGATAAGATTTCTCTTCATCTTTGCCTCCAAGGGCTCAGAAATATTTATCTTTGGACCTGCTAGCCTTAACGTTAAAATTTGGACAAAGGGACTGGAGTGGTTTTTAATTGCTGTGACTTAGTCAGTGCATTTTCTAAGCTTTCTGCTCCAAACAACAATCTATCCTCTCCTTGAAAGGACTGCAGCACAGCTGTGTTATATGCACATAAATTTTCCCTGGCTGGATCTCTGTAAAAGCATTATCGTTAATAATAGACACTTCCCTATTTAGAGGACTGATTTAAGGCACAGTTAATTTCAGATTTTTGCCTTCACTTCCTTGCTTGTCTCTAGTAATGAAATTGTTTCCAAACAAAGCAGGCTGCAGTCTCAAAGGCATTAGTAAAAAAAGTAGTTATCTATGCTTTCTAAGACTTACTGTGAGTAAACTCAAATTCTGTATGGTGATTATTTTTCAGACCCAGAGGTTATTGATCCACAATAACCCAAGCCTCTGGAACAGTGTGTGTTCACAGCTTCACTGCAGAATTACAAATCAGTCATCTTCAGTTTAGGTTTTTTTGTCTCGAACCCTAAGAAGCCCCGAATCTGTGGTTTTTGTATGTAACCAGCACTTGTCACAGATTCAAAAATCAGCTGTATAGCAGCACCTCTCCTGTTTTGCAGAATTTTTATGCTGGTCTATCTCAGCTCAGCTACAGACCTGTTAGCGAATCCAGCAATAAATAAACACAGTAATAAGCCAAGATCTTTGTAAGTGTTTCTGAACCAGTACATTGAGAGCTGTCTCTATGAAGTCTGTCATCTTATACAAATCACTGCAGACTGATCAAAGAAAAACACTTTGGCCTGTAGATTTTGAAGTACTGCAAAATGTTTAAAACTGAGATGATGCTTAGCGCTTTGCAAAGTGTTACACAAGATGGTAATACTTTGAGTCCCTTCACATTACAATTTACAAAACTTTTCAGAAACGGGAATTTAACGCCAGCCATAATTTAGGTGTTTCCTTCTATTTCATATAAGCAGCCGAGTGGTTATGTATCTGGACAAGGGTTGGTTTGAAAAGCTTCCATTTGTTTGCAAAGATGGTTCTTTTACTCACATCCCTCTGACATGAAGCCTCTGGTTATTTGGCTTTCTGTGATTTCTGGAAACTACATGCACTGTTATGTTTTTCTCTTTCTTTGACATATTCTTTATCTATACTTGGCTTTTAGTTTCTTCCGAAGCAGACTGGTGGGAGTTTTTATTCCCTAATACAGGGGAATATTCCATAATACAAGACCTGGTGTCCCCCAGGTATTTTCAGATTTGCTTTAATCAACTGTGTAACTGAATACTTGTCTTTTTATCAGGAAAGAAACACAATTATTTTTTCAGACAGCAACTTTATCTTCTTTTTGATCCTCGAAGTGAAAAGTTATCTTTTTTTTCTAGTGTGTAGGTAGAGATCTCCATGGTTGTGCCAGTCTGGAGCATTTCAGAGGACCTAAGACAGCAGAAGGAGAAGCTCGTAAACAGCAGTAAGACGCCACATAGTCTCTCTGTTTCACACACACCCCCCCAGCACCTGGGCATTTATATATAAACATATATCTACATATATACGTGTACGTATGTGTGTGTATGTATATACGCATATTTGCATGTAGTCTGCTTAAATGTTCCGGGGACAATTTTAGTACAGGAAGATCCGATTGTGAGGTATCAAGCTTCCAGCACATTAGCTACACAAGCACACATTATTAGCTGAAGATACGTGGTCATTTGCAGTGAAACTTCTGGCATTTAGCTGTCTCACTCCCAAGCCACCGAGGAATAGAAATGCTGTGACAATTCTTTTTTGATCCGAAGAATGGAGACAGGCTTCATGTCACCCATCACCAGTGACATCTGCTGATCACTCAGAAGCACAATAACAGAAGGGAGACATGCAACTAAACATTCTGTGCAATTGCCATCCCCATCCACATCATCGCAAGCAAATCTGTGCTTTCGTCTCTATTTAATTCCTCTTTGCTCTCATGCAAATTTATTCCAGAAGCAACTCCAATGTATTTTCCGCAAAATGACACTGTAAGACTGCCAGATTTCTTCCTGCTGTCACAGTGCCTGATATAGATCTCTAGTCCTGCTATTAACATGAGCTCTAGAGAAGGAGGTCAGCATTGTAGAGAGCCTCTTGTTTATGATTACAATTATGGCTTTACCAGGATTTCCTATAAACCTCTGTTCTGGGGGAGGGCAACTCAATAGGAAATCTAAACAAGTACATGAGCTGTTTTTAGACACTCTTCTGAGCTGAATTCACATATTTTTGACCAAATCTTTCACTATGGCTAAGGAGCACGTAACGTAGCTCGGGATATAGATGTGCCAAGTTTTACACAGTCAGATTTTGCATAAAAAATGTTGGACCACACTTCCTACACAAACAGCATGGGGGAGGAGCAGTTGGAGGTAATACGATGTGCCATGGCTGGCTGCTTTGTGCTGGCCATTTGATGCAGAGTCATTTGCCCTGCAGCATAGGATTGGGCTCCGTTATTATGAATGGTTTTGAAATGCTTATATGCCCCAGGAGACCAGAATGGAGCGTTTTAGTCAATAATGCATGCCTCAGCCCTGTCTGCACTTGGAAACAGCCCCATTTCAGCAACTGGCTTAGCTGAACTGAAAGGAGGAAGACATAAGGGGTTTCATTATACAAATGTATACAAGCAGAGGGGATATATTTATATATGTATGTGTATTGTTCTATATATATCTACTACTTTGCTCTGTACTTTTCATTGAAACTGTGCAAGGTTTTTTTT
The DNA here is from genome assembly GCA_013389945.1 of Fregata magnificens. NCBI lineage: Eukaryota > Metazoa > Chordata > Aves > Suliformes > Fregatidae > Fregata > Fregata magnificens. Next base: position 69,548 of record WAAD01038359.1, on the reverse strand, counting down.
TTTCCCCACACCTCTGAAGCCAAGCCTGTACTATCTTTTTTATTGCCACTGACTAGGTCTTTTCTGTCATTATAAAGCAGATTGAACCTTCGTCGGATATTTACTTAATTAGGGGCAACTGCCAGGTGGAACAGGGGTTAACTCTGATCAGCAGCGGTAGGAATGGCCACTGGAATTTTTATCAGCATTTAAAGATAAGCTATTGTCAGCACCAGCCTGGACCTTTAATGACAGCTGGAGTGATGAGGCTTTTAACCCTGAATCATGTCTGTGCATAGGCCATTTGAAAACAAATGAAAAAGTGTTTGAACTTCTCTTCAAATAGGTACACAACTTGAATCAAAATTTTAAAAGAGAATTGCTTATTTTGTCTCCATTTGCATTTCCATCACATCACATTTGCACCATGGCTTAAAATGCAGGCTTGCATTAAGACAAGCGCCATCACTTAAAATTTCCCAAAAAGGACTAATTATTTCCCAAAGTGTGTTTAATAGTAGTTCTTCTTTCTGTTGAATTCATCCACTGCCTCACACAAATTTAGGAGCACCAATTCTCCAAATTAGCTGCCTTCAATGCCTGTCCCCTTTTTCCCTCCAGACTGTTGATGCATGAACTCCAGTACTGACAACTCAACTCTGTTCCACCAACACTTCCTGCTGAGGGCATGACGATATCACAGAAAACGACCTTGTCTTTTTTTCTATTGCATACGCAGTTCATGCTGTTTCTTTCCATCACATCACAGCAAGTCAATATGACATCATTTAAGCATTTACTTATCAGACAGCATGTCAACAGTTTAAAGGAAACATTTCTCTCCGCTTGCCTATCCACTATCTGAACCAAATTGTGGTAGGCTGGTGGTGGATCATGCATATCTACAGAAGCAAGTAATTGAAATGATCCATGGGTCAATACTCAGACATCTGTAATTTGAAACTGCAGTGGCTTGTGCCGCACATGTTTTATAGATCAGCTTTTTTTTCCACTTTTGTACGATAAGATTATCATCAAGATGCAGCAGCAGTGTCCACATAGTTAAGGATATCCCTGGAGCTTTTTATTTCAGATTGAAAGTAGCTTTTGAAGCTTATTAATATCTCAAGTGGAAGATAGAAAGACCACATTTTGAAGATAACACAATGTCAGTGCTAATGTTAAGCCCCATTCTTGTCTAGTGCTATACCACTAAGTCAGACAGTCTGTGAAAGTCTGTGTGCAGGAGGGTGTTAGGAGAAATGTGAGAGAATACTCTCCCATAAAACCCTAAGTACAGAGTGAACAAAAAAGGGAGCTGTAAGTTTAGATGGGTGAATTTAACAGCTGAACTCCCATCAAGAGAACTCTCTCTTCCTAAATACAGAAATTCTTCTGCTTCTGCAGTTACGAGAAATAACAAAAGAACCCTTTACCTCTATTCATTTTGTTTATAACTCCACTGGGGAGCAACAACTCTGTAAATAATATCCATACAAGAAGAAAAACTTATGTCTTTTTTTTTCCTGACTACATTGTCTCATTTAGGAGAAGGGAGCCAAGAAGGGTTCAGTCGTCTATGTTACGCATATTTCCAAGTATGTGCATACATTTGCTTTATACTTTTGGAGAATTCCAGAAAACTGTAAATTTTGGCCATAAGCCTGCAAGCAAATCCTAGCATTTTCTCTGTCCAAACTGCTGTCACTGAAATTCTTGCAGACATGCTCTAACCTAATTTTAAATTAAGTCTTTTAGACTTTTCTAGTCAAGACAGAGATGACTTTTTAGTTGCTCAACTATTCACCCAGTTTCACAGATGGATTTGCAGCCCAAGATGTATCTCACAGAACAGGTCTAACAGCATTTGCCCAGCTTACTGGGAAAGAACCACTGTAGAAAGAAAATCATTAGATGAGTTTCCCAAGCATTAAGCCATAGCTTGGTACTCTGTCTGTGGCTTATAAGTTACATAAAGCCAACCAGGAAATTCCGTCTTGCTTGCAATTCTCTTCCACAAACACACCTGCCCAGGTTGCCTTTGGGAAATGAATGGCAATCCCTTCCACAGTGTCCTATAGTTCTCCCCCATCATACTTTCATTGATGGCCCTTCTCTGATCCCAAGAAAAAGAACAGCAAAGAAAAAGCAGAGTTCACTGTTCTCATGACAACCACTCTGCCTTTCCTTCCTCTCCTCCAGACATGAACCTGGAGACACACACGTTGGTCTGGTTATACGGAGGTGAAGAAGCTGCTCATAAAGCTGTGCCCACCATTGCAGTGAACTGTGTGCTGTAAAGGCAACATCATGAAAGTATCCCTGCTTCTTCCAGTCCCTGGGACTAGCAAAGAGTGCCTTGGCATTTGGGGAGAGCTGAAAAGGATGGATGCAATCACGTTTGCATGGAAGGGATGTTTCTAACCATGGGGAGCTATAGTCTCTGTAGACCCACACATCCCAGTTTTTAACCTTTTCTACTCCATTTCTAAACTAACTCTGGCTTCTTGCTTGCAGGAGCATGAGAACTTGCATGCCAAGGGAACATTTCCCTGCAGAAGACTCGCAGCCAACTTTGCTCTTCTCCAGATTCTCTAAGGAACTCTGAATCTGTGGCATTTTGTTGAGATTTAGTTGTTATATCATCAGTCATTTCCCATTGTGTATCTGTGATTTAATTTTGTCCTCCTAAATAGAGCACTGGGGACTTTTCCTTATCAAATTCCATTCCAATGATTTGGGCCAGCTCTCCTATTTTCCAAACACAGTTTGAATTCTGATCTTTCCTCTAAGCTTGTAATTTACCCTAACAAGTTTCCACATTTTAAATAAGTGAATTCTGTTCCATCAGGCATGTTGCTAATGAACTTCTGTTTAAAAGAACGTAGTCCGGAGCAAACGCTGGCAAGACCTCATTTGAAGCATCATTCCATACTTGCAATGAAATTTTGATAACCCTGCAGTAAGGTTTTTCCAGCCTAGGCTATCTCTTCAAGATCCAATTTCATGAAATCACTTACAAAAAATTTCAAGCTGGATAGTATCAATAGTCTTACTGAAGACATGTACCAAATAGACCTATCAAAGAATGAAACCAGATCCAACTGACATGTTCAGAATAGTGTCCTGAATACATTAAAAATCAGCTCTGCGTGGTGACATTCACTTGCCCTGCCAAAACCAGTAATCTTTACCTTTCTTTGGTTCCCTGTCTCATTCATAACACACTAATACTTGCAACAAATGGGGCACTGGCCCAACAGCCAAAAATGTCCTTCAACTCCTCCCCGCTTGTGTTCTGATCTCTCAGTCTCTCCTCCTTTCTCTCACTGTTCCTCACACCTCTGCCTTCATGATAGGTTACCTGGGTATCCTTACCCAATTTCAGCACGTAAGTTGTCTGTAATAGCAACTAACGGGATGACACCAAAAGGCTTCGTCGTGCTTATCAGGGCTGAAGGGAAGCACTTTTTCTTTTTTCTAATTCATTCAGTTTTAGTTGTTGCCAAGGTCTGGATCTTACACTGAATGGATCATTAATCCATCTAATACTGCACGGGGGATCTGTTGTTTCCCAGTTGTCTTTAGTTATGCCCATTTCTCCACTCTGTTCTTGCAAATAAATGGACCGCACTGAGCAAGACAAGAACTAGCAGTGCAAGCCCTGTATCAACATATTGAGATGAGAATATATTCAAAGATGAAACTAAATAAAGTACTCACAAGTACAATGGAAATTGTTTATGCTAGACTCAAAACAATATGAAACTTTGTGGACAGTGCAGCAGAAAAAGACCTAACTTGGTTTACCACAGGGCAACGTGCAAATCACAGTACTGGTTCACAGGAACCCCCACTTATAAATGATGTTTGCTTTGTAAGAATGACAAATATAGACCCCACGCACACGCACACAAACACATACACGTACAGGTCTTCTAATGTCACTCTGAAGACTGAAAAATCAACAGTTAAAAAAGACGATAAATACACGGAAAGAAGTTAACCCAAATAGATACATAATGTATTTGCTATACTCTGAGGAAAAAAACCTTCCCAAATCAGTTTTGAAAGCCAACTCTAAACAATATGAAAGCCTCCAGCAAAGGGGCATTCATCCAAAATCAATCAAATCAAAACAAACTCAGTTAAAAAAAAGTAAGTTAAGAGTTTGTCTATCCCAAGATTATCTTATTGTGCGGTTCCTTAAAGAAAACTCATCATTAAATCCATCAAAAGAACACTTAGGATTTCATTGCGTTTCCCTGTCTCCACACATTTCCTTGTTACAACGTAAATTCCTTCTCACAACAAAATCTCCAAGGTACAAAGCAACCTCACAACTCAATTTCCAGATGAGTCAGTTCAGACAGAAACAGTCTAAGTTAAAAACAAACAATCCAAGACAGGGAAAAAAAAAGGTGTTAGGACTCAAAACTCTCCTGCTGCTGAAAGAGAATTTTTTTTTCCAAAGCAATAAACAGTCTCAGCTCAAAGAAACTATTAATTCATAGAGCTATTTAATGCTCTCCAGTGTCAGAAGATTAATCAGTCTCTCTGCACACTTATTCTGAAGCCGGTTCTCCAAGTTTGAATATCTTCCAAAAACAGTTCCTTACTTGAGCTGTACTTGCAAGAAACATTTCCCCTTCCAGTGTGCACTTTCAACAGATTACTAGGAAATAATCACTGATGTCATTCCAGCAGCTTTACCACAGTGGAGACCAAATGGATCTCCTACGAACTCGCCAACTCACTGGTGTGAAGCCCTAGGTAATTCAGAAGCAGTGTAATGATCCCTGTATAGTGTGTGAGGTTACTGGTGAGCTGTAGCTCAAATTCCTGCACAGAATAAGCACGGACACGTTGCTGCCAGGCCAGCAAAGCCTTTACCTACTCAGCACGTAAGAGCTGATCAGGGTGGTGCCGTCCATGCAGAATAAAACCAGCTCATGATTTAGAATATATGTCATGTCTCCTAAGACTTTTTAACTGATCCTGCATGTCAATGGATAATGGTAAATATTTTAAGCTACCTTTCTTTTTGTTTCCCACAGTAAACATTTCTGTGTACCAGTAGAACTCCACCCCAGCCATATCCTCAGGCATGAGAGTTTTGCACACACTTTGTAAGACTAAAATAAGCTAAAACTGCTGTCTATTATAGTTAATATCAATATACCCTTTCTAATATATGTAATAGGGATACACACAAAAATGGACCTTCAACAGTTAAAGTCTAAGCAGCCTAGCTAGCCAGCTGGCAAATTGTTAATGATTCTGCACATTTGTAAACATCTTTATGCTTTGATGAGGTGATGCGAAATGGTAGCCAGTATGTGTTTGTCAGGAGGAACCATATCAGATTAAATTAATTAATTTCCTTAAGACCAAAAATAGATGTGTCCTCTTCCTGTTCTCACAGTAATTCATTCCCACTCATTTAGTAGCGTGATGGAAACCAAATGAATACTTAGGTGAATTTGCAGTGGAATTAGAAAGCAAGTGGACTACCTTCCTCATTAAAATCTTTACACCAGGAGTCAGGCTTATGGGAGCCGACCCTTAAAGGACTGGGACTGTGAGGGATTTAATGGGTCAGAGTGGGCGGACTCCTCTTTGCTAACCACACAGCATATTGTTATATCGTTATATACAAAGGTTTTTCCTACGACAGCGTGTGCAGTGACCACAGCTCTGTGCAGCTGGGATAATCACAGGAAACTCACTGGCAAGTGTCGGCCCACGTTTCCGCCATCGCACAGAATTATCCAGCTCTGACAGCACAGGAACATTGACTGCGTGGCTCAGGAGGAAGCTCTTCCAAATCAGGTGATTCTCTGATTATTTCTAAAAATACCTCAAGCAGTAGTCAAAACATTTCAATGAATTCCATCACGATATTTCATGTAATACTGCTTTTCTCTTGAGTAATTCTGAATATTTGTATACAAAAAGAACATTCAGTGAGCAGTACTCTAGTGAGCAAATAATTAAAAATCTTGAATACTCAAAATAAATGTGTTCCAGAGAAAATAAATGTTCTTGTCCTTCTTAGGATATGAGTATCCTTCAGGAATGCTTCAATACTGTGAAGTTTTCCGCCTTGGGAAAATGAAAATGGGCCTGTTTTCCTAAACCATTTCCTATAATTGCACGTAGGCTCATCATGGAATAAAGCATCTTCAGGTCTGGATATCAAAGTCTAGATCCATATCTCGATTTTAATCTTCTCTCACCAAAAACTAAATTTTTGGTTGATGTTTAAAGAAACGATAGGGTTCCTTTTTTTTTCTCTACTGACAGAATTATTACCATAAAGAGTGCTGTATAAAAGAGGAAAAGAGCTATATTATAAGTAGCTCTAAAATATCTATATCTAAAATATCTACCTGTCTGACTTGTGTTGGTAAATCTACCTATTTATTGTTACTGATCTCTGACATGCTGCCAGTTCCTGAGAGCAAGTCCAACACTGTACAGACGGGAATAAAAAAGAAGAAACATATTGTAAGACAACACATTACAACTAAATACACAAGATTAAAAAGGAAATTGAATTTTCATATTGTCAAAATCAGCCCCCATCTGCACTCAGAGAAGACATCCACCTGGTAGGGAAAACTGTCCCCAAGTCAGTACATAGAAAAGACAATGCAGATGATCCCTTCATCATCCTGCAGCAAAATACAGCAACAAAATTGGAGATGATATTCACCTGGTCAGTTAGTTACACCCTATAAGCCACTGTGGGAAACATTCCCTTGCCTAATTTGGAAAGAATTTCAATGGTAACAGTTAACAACCCCCTGCAAAACTACGGCCATGTATGAACAGGTTGCGCATTTTGTACACCATATTCATGTCCAATATAACATTTTCAAAAATCCATAACAATTTCTAAGATAACAAATTCTAATTAAAAGTAACAACAGAGTAAATTATAATATGTAGATTTCCTTTGTCATTTTTAAGTATTTTTCTTAGCTTGCCTTGAAGACAGTGTTGATAAGCCTTCCTGAACTCTCTTTAATCCCAAATACATACTTATTTTTCACTGTCCAGGAAATGTGCATGCACATGTTCATGCATATTTGGTCCTTAGCTCAGAAATGAAAGGCAGCACATTCTTCAGGTTGCAATAAATCCTCCAGCCTGCACAACTGGCAGAGCCGACATGCATGAATGCACAGGATTTCCACTTCCTCTAAAACCCTGGGAAAACGGTCATAGCAGCACAGCTAAAGAAAATGAGACCATGATTCCATGGCACAGCAAATCCAGTTTAAGGGTTTGCACACACATGACACCAAGCACTGAACTGGAGCAAACTCTGCCAGACAGAACTGTTGACTCATGCAGGTTGGAGGTCACCTGGTCCAAGCCCCCACTCCAAGCAGAGCCAGTTAGGACAGCTGACCCAGTCCCTGATCAGCTTGGTCAGCCTTCACTGGACTCACTCCAGTATGTCAGTGTCTTTCATGTACCAGCGAGCCCAAACCAGGACACAGTTCTCCAGCTGCAGTTTCACAAGTGCTGAATAGGGGGAAAAAATCACTTGACCTGCTGGCTAAAGTCCTTCAGCCCAAGGTGGGTTGGCCACCTTTGCTGTAAAGTCACACTGCTGACTCATGGTCAAGTTGTCATCCACCAGCACCACCAGGTCTTTTTTTGCAAAGATGCTTTCCAGCTGGTCAGTCCCCAGCCAGTGCTTGGGATTACTCCATCCCAGACACAGGATTTTCCACTTGGTTTTCTGAACTTCGTTCAGTTCCTCCCAGACCATTTCTCCCACCTGCCAAGGTCTCTCTGAATGGCATCCCCCACCCTCCAGCAAACCAGCCGCTCCTCCCAGTTCGGAATCATCTGCAAACCAGCTCCCATCATTCAGTTCACTAACAAAGACATTAAACAATAGTGGTGCCAGCATCGACCCCTGTGAGACACCACTAGGAACCGACAGCCAGTTGGACTTCATATCCCCATCTCTATCCTTTTGGCCTGACGGTATAACCAATCTTCCACCCACCTTCTCATCCACTTAGCCAGTTCATCTTTCACCAGTTTGTCTAGGAGGATGCTATGGCAGACGATGTCACAGGCTTGGCTAAAGTCAAAGTTCCTATTTGTTCAGTTTGTTTTGGGGGGTTTTTTTACAAATAAATTTGTCCTGGCAGATTAATGATGGATCAGATGTCTTCTGCCTTCCCTGAGTCAGAATAAAGCCTAGCTGTGGCATAAACACCATGTTGCTTGTGTTGGATAATTCAGCAAAAATATGATGGTGTGCTCATGCTTCATCCAGATTAATTTATATTTGCTGTCTAGTCTGACAGTGCACAGATTCAGGATTAATGTACACGGAGCTGTGATCTAAATTAAACAAGCTTATTCTCCACAGCTCTGCAGACTCCTAACTCTCCAAGAAGCAACCTCATGTATTATTGTGAATAAACATGGGAGGCAACAGTTCAGACAGAGAAAAATGTTTGACCATGAAAATGTAAAATTTATTTACCCATCTTTTTCCTTGTAATAAGATGGTTTTAATATTTTAATGAGAGAACAAATAGGATGTGATTTGACAATTGTGTAATTAAAAGGTGATAAGTGGGCCACTGCAAAGAGAAAACTTCCAGGTAAAATAACAGTGTTAGAAAGCGTTTTCATTCCATCATGCAATCAAAAGGAGACTTATAACTTTTTGTACAGAAGCAAGAAAGGCAAGCCCAGAATAATGAGAAGTGAAGAACCATAAGTTTTCATATTATATATAAGTGCTACAGCCATCAAGCTATCAGCTATTTCAGTTGCTTTTGTTATGACCAGCTATCCATCCTGCCAAAAAGAAACCAATATTTTCATGAAGACCAATATATTTCCAGGAAACGGTGCATTTTCTTCCAATTGCATTACTGGACAGAACATCATTCACAACTGATGATATTTTGTTCTTCAGTGATTATTTAAATGTAAAGCCCTGGGAACCATGATATCCTGAAAATATCTCTTCTTCTGTATGCTACAGCCATAGCATTCTGCATGCCATGGGATCCCAGTCTTTATAGCAACTGGGTTAAACCTGACATATCAAATTTGTCTCCAGTGTAACATAGCCTCCTTTAACAGACTTCTGTTCTGTGAAATTGAATGGGTCTGAGGTCAGAATTCCTATATAAGGCTGCTTATTTGTTTAAAGATTTTTTTCTCCCCCTGATAAACAGGGGAAGAGTTTGCAGCATAATTTAGATGCTGCTTTATTGACAGCAACACATAAAATCCTTTCTTAATGCCAGCCTCACCCACAGTGCTTTGTGTGACGTGACTTGATGCACCAGCAGATTCTTTGGGATCTCATTTTTTCTTCAGTTTTTCCCCTACTCTGGCATGTCTAAATCTATTTCAGTAGGTTTTCTCATTTATTGATTTTTTTGATTTGCAATAAAGCACATTGCTAACCTTTTTTTACCTGGGTTTTTTTTTTATTCTATGGGCTTCATGGACACTATTTTTATTCAGCTTTACAGGTAATTTTACTTTGTGTTTTGGGCTTAAAAATGAAAAGGGAGGGACAGAGAGAAAATCTCTCATCTCTTTTTCAGCTGGCATGCCCAAGAAACTAAAGCTTCCCAGCCTGCCAGTAGCACTAACATCATAAAAGGATTTCATTTTCTACTAATAATTTATCATATTCTGCCTTAAGAGAGTTCAAACATTTCACTAAGCCACAGTTAAGTGAGCTTGTTCCCAAAGCTTCTGGGCAGATAAAAAAAAGTTTATCATAATTATATGACTATAACGTGTAAAAAGGCTACATAAAGTTGCATAAAATGTTAAATGTGTTAACATCTTTACACTAAGACATTAATATCTGTATGTTCATATGTTGACATATTGCTTTGTGTCAAAAAATGCAAAGTTTGTAAAGTCTCAGATTTTAGCCTAGGTCCTGCAGCAGGGTCTTGTGGACCTTCTTTAAGTACCACTCAAAAAAATGCCACAAAAAACCATTCTGTTTCTAGAACTGGACTGGATAGCCCATTACAGAGTAAGAGTAATGACAACATATCTCTATTTGCATTTTCATATGCATTTTCCTAGCAGACACATTTGAATTATTTCCTTTGATCTGTTTTTCTATCTTTCGAACAGACGCGTATACCACTTCATGCTCTCTCTTCAGGTAGGTGAGGAAGTGCTTTGGCAGTGCTGCTGCTGAGGAGGACCACATTACAAATCCCATGGCTTGCAATTGCGAGTCAGAATTTTATCATAACGAAAACCGCCATGCTCGACCCTCCGTGCACGCTTCCCCTTCCTCTTCCAGGCTGTCTGGGGCTTTTTTTGGCAGCAGGCCTGCAGACAGAGCTGGCTCTGTGGAGGGGATGACCTCATCCGCACGCCACACAGCTGCAGAGGCAAGCTGTGCGCCCTGCGCTCCAAACAACAGATTTCTGGGGAATTTATTTGTTCACACATGAACAGTAAATCAGCGTTCAACACTCCTAAGTTGCAGAGGGTTTTTGCTTTGTGGGAAATGCCTAAGTACGCGGTTTGTATTTCACTGTTAGGAATGAGAAATAAAATGCATAATCCATCTAACAAAGATATGTTCGAAACAGCTTAGAGAAACCTAGAAAATCCTGGAATATAAACAGCTCTGCCTGGAGAGTCAGATACTCCGCACAGCAGATCATGTGCCAGACTTACACATTACAGTTAAAGGGCCAAATTTCAGTTCACATAAATAAATGATTTAACTAAAATTACTAAATAAGCCATTATATATTAAAAGCCTTCTGAGACTTGCTATTTGCTCTTTCTATCTGCTACTATAAGCCTATCACTAAATCAGGTACAGGAGACAACCATGTCTTTCCACCTGCCTGCTTTCCGTCATGTCTCCGAGGGCATCACCAGCCCCCCNCCCCCCGTGCCCCCCCGGCTGCCCTGCTCCTGGCTGGGGCTGGGACGGGCCCTGGCTGCCAGGCCCTGCCATCACCCACCATGGGGAGACCCCGACGCTCCTGCATGCTGCCTTGATGGTTTTGTGATAAACACACATTTGGGCAGGTTCATGCTACAGTCTGAAGGCGTGGATGCGAAGTGACGGCGAATTAGGGAGTTCAGCTATGGGTGGGTGCCCGCTGCCAAAATTTTTCCAGGATTAAAGGCAGCTGCGCGTTTCAGAGGCTGTGTAGTCCTCCCAGCCAGCTTAGAGGTCAGTCACCCAGGTCTCCACAGCGGCTATCAGCGCTTTGGGCTTTGAGATGGGTGCCAGGGCTGACCGCGGGGACAGGGCACGTGTCGAGTGCCCCTAATGGGAGCTCCCGCGGGCCCACACGTTGGCCCCTCTCGTCTGTCGCAGCTTCAGTGCGCCTGGGCAGCACAAGCCAGCTGCAAAAAGCACTCTTCCTGAAGAAATCTCCAAACACAGCAGGACTGACACAGCCATTTCTTGGTTCTCTGCAAAGGAGACATGTCTTGGAGTAAAAGGCTGTTGTAACCCGGCGTGTGTTGATGTAAAAAACCCCAATTTTCCCATTCAGGGAACAGCCCCACATCAGAATTGCAGTGTACAACAGTAAACAAACTACAGTCGTCGTCCCCCATCCATCCTCCCGCTGCGTGTTAGCCCTTACACGGTGATTTATGGACCGCTCTTCTATGTTTGTGATTGAAATTTGTTCTCGCTGGAGTGCAAGGTTTGGGATCTAGACTACCACATCAAGTCTCTGTTAGTGATGAAATTCCAGAGAGGTGAAAATAAGCATTTTCCTGCTGAAATTAGTGAACTGACGCTGCTTTACAGTGAGAAGGTCTTCGGCCTTTCACATCATGAATGTGAAACTGATCACCTTTTGTGGAGTTTAATGCGTATATGAAGAACCCCTTTCCTGCATTTTTTCATCATCTCCCCTCTGATCTAAAGCAATTAGCTGTCAGCTGAGGCCATTCTGCTTGGGTACAATGCACTGTTCAATCAGCGCATCCTACCAACGGGTGAGATGATAGAGAGTGAAATAACGCCTGAGGCAGACGGTGACAGGTAGGTCCCTGCCACACAGCAGATTCACTGATGGCTCCCACCCCTGCACCGCTTTAATTGCTTTTGATTGCAAAATTGCTCTGCTGCATGGCACAGCCGTGCAGGGGACCTGCAGCAGAACTGCGCTTGCTCTGACGAGCCATTTTGCTGCAATATTTATACCTGCTGCGTAGAAATAGAGAGCCGGGCTTCCAGCATCTCCAAACTCTGCCGTCAACTGAAGCAGCTGGGAAAGCTGCCCCCCATCCCTGTAACAGCCCCATGATTCAGCATGGAAAGGAGAAGGAAAATGGTCCTTGAGCCACAAAAAAAGAGTTTCCTGTGTTTCAAACACTGCAAAGGGACCTCTGATATTTTGGAGGCACCATCCCAGCCTTGCTGATATTGTGAAACACATGGGGAAAATTGCCAAGAAACAGCACGGTTCACAGTGGGCAGTATATAAAACCTGAAGCCTCAGGAAGGTAGAGAAAAACCTAAACCAACTGATGGAAATAAGTTTCTCCCACAGAGTTTCCTCTGACTCTGTCACTTCATGTAAGGTATAGAGAAAAGGTACCTCAGTGTGATGGAGGTAAGAAAGACAGACGACTGGCAATCATGAAAATTTTGAAAATCAATGTTTAAGAAGTGTGGGATAGCTGTGGAAGTGACACAGTGCAAAGGGAAAGATCTGTGAAGCAGAGCAGTCAGACACAGACCTACAAATACCATGGATATTTTTAGTTGATGGCAGTTCTGAAAAATCCACTGGGGGAGGAGAAGGGAATGAGGACAGAAAAAGCAGTTGTCACTGAACTGAAAATCCTGTCAGTGTTGCACACATCATTTCAATTTTGAGGTTTTTTTTAACGAAAGCAGAGTTCTAGGCAGGAAATCCATTTGAAATAAAAAATTGAAGTTTCATTTTGAAAGTCAAGGCAAAATATTCAGATTATTTTGGCATGTGTTGGATTTTTTTCAACATGAAATTCAACAAAGTCTCGCAAGTCCATAGACTATTTTCATGCCACTGAATCTGCATCTTTCCATGGAAAACATTTCAGTTTTAAATATTTATCCAAACCTCATCAGTAAGAGAGATGTTTTGTCATGACAGGAATTACAGTAGAAAATGTTTAGTATTCCTAGCGTCCACCCTTCACAGCATATTTTGCATAATACTTATTTTCTTCGGCTATATACCACTAGAGTACCATGTGTCTTCACCATAATATAACAAATTTCAAAATAAAGATTACTTGCTGTATGTAACACAGCATTATATTATTTTTAACGTTTAGATAAATCAATAGAGAGGACTTAAAATATTGTGTAGAAAGCATTTTTAAATAAAAGGTTAGATTCCCTCTGGAGATGCACACAACTCCAACTGCATCCCAATAGCAACACTGCATTTTTAAACAAAGGCAAATATTAACTTATTTTATTTTAACCACATACTTCCTAACTGTGCATACTGTTACAGCAATTAATAAATATGTTGTATATTTGACAATATCTAAAGCAGCGATGTGAATACAGCTAAACTTCACTGAAATTGTAATGGATTTTTCCAGCTTCACTTGCTCTAAATAAACACTGTTTCTCACAGGAGAGCGGAAAACCAGGAATGCAATGCAGCCAGCACAGCCCAGTGGGAGGCCTTTGGTCTCGTTGCTTGCAAGAACTGAGGGCAAGAAAAAACTCTCGCACTCAGCCATCAAAAAATAACATCCCAATAATGTGCCCTGGGATTACCTAGAAGCCTAGCAAGGTGTTTGGCACAAAAGAATTACGGCCTGCCCTTTGACACTCTGAAAGAGGGTCCTGCGACTTTGGAGCACAGGTCACGGGCTGCCTCGGACCTACATCAAGACCCTGCCACAGGCAAGCAGCAGCAAAAGGTGCCTGTCTAGCCTAACAACAGGGACACCCACCAAACTGATAGTGCATCATTACTGATAGCGCTGTGCCCTACACAACACCTACCCGCACCTCGCTACACATGGATAGAACTTCCCGCCCTCAATACAAATCAAGGTGAAAGCAGATAGATAGGCAGAACAGAGGGAAGCCTGCCTCTAATGAGAAATCTCGTATTGAGGAACACAGCTCAGAGCACACGCGCACACACACATGCGTGCGCACGCACACACACATACCTGTTCTTGGTTCCTCCAGCCTTTCCCCATACCTAGAAGAAATTTCCAAAAGTCAAGCTCCTGGGCCTGCTCAGGCCTGACCCTCCTAATTTCAAAAGGGTCCAAAGCAGGTTGAAGGGTCTTTCCAAAAAGACTTCCTTTCGAATTTAATGAACAACCGTCTTGGTCTCCCCCGACTCCCAACCCACAAGGAAGGAAGCAAGAATCTGGCAGGTGGATATCCCTCCACACATACGCACGTGCACCCGCACATCCCCCATACCCACACATACACACACATGCATATATTCATGAGGGGATTCTTTGAAAGTCTTTCCAAGGAGGTTTTTCTCCCAGCAAAGTGGGGCAAAAGGAGAACGGTGATACGGTTTTTTAACTCTTAATCTCAATCATCTCCTTCCTTCAGCTTGCATTTAATATGCAAGCTGAAAATATTGATCGACTGACATTAAATAGCACTTATGCTAGGCTTCTTCATGGCAGTCATGCTGCTGGCATAGACATACTGCCGGCCTTGACTACTGCAGTGATTAAAAAGCCTGCATCAGCCTACATCAGCCACCCTACCACCACCAGTGACAAAGCAGCATCAACAAATACTGGCAAAAACATGAAGTTTCTCCAGAAAAAAAGAAAAAAAAAAGCACAGACATAATCCCCATCATCTTCATCACCTCTTATTAATGATTTTAACATGCTGTTATATGGATGCTCATTGCCCAGTATTCAACCCTCTTTGCTGAGCTGAGTGATTTAGACAATGCAGCAAAGTCACTGATCATAATTCACTACACCGTGGTCTTTTCTGCCAATTGCCAGCTGTTGCCTAACTTGCAGGACAAAGTGCGTAGTGGGGACCAACCCCTGGAGGACTCCACTTTAGCCCACAGCACCTCTAAGATCTGAGGGGAAGCCGCCGTGTGCTAAATATGACAGAGGCCACTGCCACCACAGTCACCCCACAGAGGATCAACCTCCAAATGTGTGGGCGCAGGACGATCGGGAGGTGGCAACTGGTCGGTGAGGGGTGACCTGCTCCCGACAGCACAACCACAGCACAATGTGTTGCTTTACTTCCACCTCCACTCACTTATGTCTCCCCTTTATGGGCTTCTTCTGAGATCCGTCAGTGGAATCATGTTTCACCTATCTTGTCTGACCTGTTGATGCTTTGGGGAAAACATGGTAACTGTCCTGTGTCTTCCCTCAAAACCAGGCGTGCATCATGCTGAGCGCTGAATGACTACAGAAGAAAAATCCCCCTTCTGTCAACTTAATCTCATGAGCACTAAGCATAAAGAAGAAAAAACATAGCGTCATTCAAAACACTGCCTTTTTACAAGTATAACAAACCCTCTGTGGAGTAAAATTACCAAATTGGTTGATTCTTTCAGAGGGCCATTATGCATGCAGAAATGTAAAAAATGTGTGTGTGCTTTTTCCTGCATTCTTTTTTCCAAAGCTCCTGATTGTTCATGTGTGTGTAAATAAAGCTTTCACATTCGTAATCAACCACCTCCTCTTCCTTCCCTCCCCTCCTGCCTTGTTCTTTTCATACTGCTTCAATCCTTTGTTAGTAGCAGTAATCACACAATGAGATTTGCCTCAGAAATTTCAGGAGAATCAAAATTAAAAAAAAAAAAAATTCTTTTCTTCACATTTTCATGAAAGCATAACATTTCGGGCTCTTTTTCCCGTATGACTGAACACAAATTCATGCTTCTGAAAAATATACCTTTAAAATTTTCGGGCAAAGGAAACTGAAATGTTTTTCCCCAGCAATGTGAAAATGATAGCGATACTGCAAAGAACAGGCTGTAAAAACTTCCAAAAGAGAGAGTATAGCAATGAAACACTTCCTTTTTATCTCAGAAAGATCTGGGTAATGAACAATTGGAATGCAGAAAATAGTCAAGGTAATTATTTAAAAATATGCATATCTGTTTAAATCTCACATGCTTTCTTTTTTCTCAGGAAAGGTGGTTTAAGAATGGAAAGAGTCCCCAGCTCTCCCAGTTCTCAGCTGCTGGAGTTCACTGCAGGAATGGCTTGACCCTGTTCCTTCCCCTCGTCTGTTCATAGTATATTGTATCTACTAATACCACAGAAACTAGCTCAGAAAATCTTTTACTGGTCTTGAATCAGGTCAGAGAGAAAGAAGGATATACTTCTTTTTACATAAAGACTAGCTTTTTTCACTTTTGGTGAAGGAAAACAGAAATGGGAAACAGGAAAGGGAAATGGGAAGGGGAAGGAGAAATGAAGAACAAATGGAAGAAAGAGAGAAAACAAAGTTTTCCTTTTTTTGATTCAGTGATTCTTCAGATTGGCTTTAAAGATGACAGAAGATAAGGCAAAGCTACCTTATAAAATGTAACCATTTTCATCAAGCTTTTGCAATGTCTTTCAAACTCTAAATCATATTGCAGTCCTCATCACCCATAGTAATTTATGTTCATAAGGTCATAAGGTATTTTTCATGAAATATGTAACTTCAGCCTAGCTTGAGACTCGACAGACTGCAAGTATATCATCATTCTTTAGCTACCCATCAAAGTTGATGTTGAATCAACAATTTTTTAGGCTAACTTTATCTGTTTTCACAGGCTGGCTAATAAACCTTGAGTTAAACTGTGGCATGTAATGCATTAAGCATCCCAAGACCTAGAAAATTCTCTATGACAAACCTTTTAAATACAATCAATGCACTGGTTAGAAGTAATTCAGCTTGATTTGAGCTAAAGCCTAAACCCAAGAATAAGATGGCATTTTTAAACAAAAGAAAAATGTGGCATATTTTCTCCCAAATCATACAAAGCTATTTAGAATCATCAACCCCAAATTCATGAGGAATGCTAGAAACTATAGGTTGGGCAAAAATACAGTAGCATTCAATGTTGACTAGTGAAAGAGAATGTGAATTAAAAGAAACAGTTCAAACTCTTCAGAACCATGATTGGATTACATACTAATTATGACACAAAAAAATCTAGATGTCATGGACCTGGACAACTAACAGTTGCACACAACTGAAATACGTTTGTGAAGTTTTCCTGGCAGAATAATGTGTTTGTGTTTATTATTATAACAGCTTGTCATCATTATCTGTTAGACATTTTTTTCTGTGTATTTTCCAAACTGCTTTATAACATAAAAAATCAAAAATAAACCTTTCCCTTGTAATGCTTTCATAACTACTGCAAGATATATACATTACCTTAAAGTGCAACAGATGGATTGCCAGCAGGAAACCATGAAATTGTCAGAAAGACAGTAAGAAAAGGAGAAAACGCAAAAATTGCAAGACTTCCTATATATAGTCTGTGTTTGATCTACTATACTACTGTTCTGTCATCCCTGTGAATGCTTATTCTCCTGGAAAAGTATATTCTCATCCTAGCAGTATAAGGGCCCACAAGGCTTCCCAAATCATGAATAAGGGACCTGCAGCAATACATTGACTGTGATGTGCACTGATTTTTATTATAGTGTATTAATGTTAACTGAAATACATCATTATGACCATAGTAAAAGATAAACAAGGCAATATTTCTATAATAATTTTTTAATTTCCTATTTTTCCCTCTTCAGTTATGTAG
Organism: Fregata magnificens; assembly: GCA_013389945.1. NCBI lineage: Eukaryota > Metazoa > Chordata > Aves > Suliformes > Fregatidae > Fregata > Fregata magnificens. Next base: position 51,777 of record WAAD01038359.1, on the reverse strand, counting down.
GAAAATGTCTGTATGTGCCATGACATAAGTATTTAGCATTTTTCCCAAAGTATATCCGAGGACTTCTGATCAACTTTTGAGACCCAGATTTATTCTTTTTATACAACTTAGCTAAATCATTTAGTTGACGGTACTTATTCTGTGGAAAACAACATACTAGCTAAATTTTTTTTAAAACCCTTCCTGCCTATACTGTTATAAAATAGTAAGAAGTTATTATTCTTACCAAGCATCAAAACACGTTACGGAGAATACCATTCATTAAGAAAAAGCCCAGACGTATAGGGAGACCATATAAGGCAACAGTGAGTAGCTGAAAGATGAATCGTTAAAAAAAAAAAACCCACAAGAGAGAGCTGACAGGAAGAATTTACAGAAAGAATAGGCTACTTTTTAGAAGATTATATTCACAGGTGGAGACAGAGGATTTACTTTTAATTGCTAGAAATGTAAGGGGATTTTTTTTTTAAGAGAATGAATGGTTTACATGTTTGATACTGATGGGAAAACATTTTTGTGCACAGTAAAAATCTTTTAACCATCTTGGAGGCCTGGTGTCCCCATCAGCAATACAAGAGGTTTATATAGCAGGTTATAAACAGCTGCTTTTCTCCCAGTGTTAAACATTTGGATGCTTTGCAGGCATAAAAGCACATGGTACATGTGACAGCAGCTACCACCATTGGGCAACTTGGGCAAAATCTCCTCCAGGGCTCCTCACCCTCCCTGGTCACGTTCAGGAGGGAAGCTGAGATGGAGCAGAGGCCCGGGAGACAGAGGGAGGAAAGGACAGAAGCACGCAGACACCACGATGGCGTTGAGCGAGAGCAGAACACGTTGCAGAAAGTCAGGGCTGATGTGCACTGGCAGAGCCTCCTGACTGCGACTGGAGCATGGGAGAAAGTCGCGAGCCTGCACGGTGCTTTATGAAACATGCAAATGACAAAATCTCTGTTCCAAAGAGGGCTCGACCCCCTCGTTTCCACCGAGCCAGCAACCCCACCTCCCGGAGCCAGATCAGACACCACCCCTCATCTGACTGCGCCACCTCGGTGTGCCATTTTCCAAGAGGTAATCTATTTGCCAACTTCTATTTTTGTCAGATCAACCTGTTCCCTGAAGCATAATGAAAACTCCTTGCCAGATCAATTTGTTTCTGAAGTTTCCTGGTTGCCAGCTCCACTCTGAGATATTTCATTTTGTCTGCATGTCAGAACCATTAGGCTGACAACTGCTTAAATCTTTCGTTATTGTCACAGGTAGGGGGGGGTGCTGGATATTCACAAAGCAAAGCAAAATGTCTGCCCTGCAGAGATGGCACTCCAAGCGATGTGGACACAAAAGAAAGCACTAGCAGTGGGTGCTATCACCACATAGCGGGAGAGATGAAGGGGTTTTTGGCTTTTATGTCCAGCTGTGCAGGTGGCACAATGCTGCAGGAAGCAGGACTGAGCTTTTAGCATGGGCTGAAGCTCCATTCAGGAAGCAGCCCTCTTGCAGGGCCCTGGGAGACACGGCCACGAGGTACTAGCTCCTGGTGTGGCTGAAACCTGCCGCTCAGTTGGCGTTGCAATTAGCTGAGTAATCCTACAACATTAATGTCCTTGAGTGGAAATTTTTTTTTTTTTTGGACCCAGTGTGATATTGTGTACTGTCAGGAAGTGAGTGGCAAAGGCCAGTGTCCAAGAAGAGATGAGTCAGGTTATGTGGGCAAACAAAGGAAGCAGATCTGCAGTCCTGCAAGAGGAGTGTGAGGCTGTCAGCATGCTAGAGAGAGGCACAGGGTTTTTATGAAAGGCGGTGCTGAGTCATGAATGACAGCAAGGAGACAAAGGGAGATTGAAGGTGAAACAGAGTATACACAGAGAGGATTACCAGGAAAAAGCCTGCATTTCACATTATCCCTTCCATTCTTTAGGGCTTCACAGGAAATGATGTGCCTTGGTTTTTGAAAGCAGCGTGTTGCAGAAGCTCTGTGTGCTCTGCTCTTGGTTCATTCTGCCTGCTTTGCTGTGAACTAGGACAGTGCTGATTAGAGTTAGACAGCTCATAACCCTATTCAGGATTTTTCCCCTTAGGAGAAAAAAAAAAAGCTGATGTAATTCCCCAGAGCTCCTTTGGCTTTGCTATTGCATAGCTACACAGTCTCCCAGAGTAATTGTCTTGAACAACATCCCAGCCCCCCTCTAGACTGAGGGACCTTCTGGCTGCTTTTCCTTGCGTGTGTTTTCTGCTTTATGTAAGGAACAAAACAGGGAGAGTGAAATCAGAAGAATAAAAAAGGTGATGAAATTTTCAGTTCAGACACAGAAGGTACATTCAGTACTGGATGTCAGAGGGAAATCTGAGAAAGTAGCTTTTGCATTCCAGGCTGACTTCTCTACTGATGGGGTGAAACTGAAGTGGGAGGCGGCGAATGACAGGCTGCTGATCCTCTGCAGCAGAGACCCTTTCCAAACGGTATCAGCCACGCAGAGACTCTGTTCAGATCCTCTGCCTCCCTCGCCAGCACACCACGCCATCGTTTAATTGATTGTGAAAACCTGCTTCTTGATCACACCCACAGGTCTCATAAATGCACTACAGTTAAATTCATCTTGGCCTGAAGGCTGAAGGATCACATACATATCCGAGCCCCTGTCAGAACCCCCCAAAATACGAGTCCAGAAAAACGACGACAAATCTGCTTTCAAATAAGCAGGAAAAAACAGACATGCTAAAGATTTGTTTTACAGGAGCAAATGCTGCATCCCCCTAAATCTGTGGCCACTCACTTTAAAAAGCAACATCTAAGGAATCAAAGGAGATACTCAGATTTGGAAGGCCAGTCACATTTGAATGTAAATAACTGTTTATGTACTTGTGGAGGGAAATAATTTTACAGTGTATTACAAAACAGCTTCCTGCCTCCATGTCTGTTTTTTCCACCTGAAAAGTAGGTCAACAATCCTTATGGCTTTGAAAAGAAGAAATGAGGAATGCGTGTTGAAAACAAGCAGGATTTAATTTCAGTCATAAACAGAAAGAAATATTAGCTCTACATTTTGTATGTGAGATTTCAGTATATACTTAGAAGTCAGGCACCACTGCAATGTTGTGTAGTGTTCACATCAAGAGCCAGCTGCACCCCAACTTTTCAATACTCTGCTTCAGTGTCAATGCAAGCGGATGAGTTGCAATATACAGCCTGCGGCGAAATAAAATCAAGACCTCTCTCATGTGGAGTAAGGGGGACAAGGGAGAGATGGGCTAGGACAGCCTTAAAAACAAGGAGCTATTTGGGAAAAGGAAGATGGCAAGGTGACCAAAGGATCTGATGATTCAGCATATCCCACCGTAACTACCCAGAATATTACAGAATAAATGGGATCTTAAACTATTTATGGATGCTGACATCAACACAACAAAACCCAAAGGGAAAATAATAATTACATTTCTTACCTTCCCTTGGAATAAACATCCACCAAGGGCGCTATGGACTTTATGTAACCAGGCCCAGGAAATCTAAGAGAACCTGTATTTCCCCTGTGATAAAAGACATTTCTCATTTAAAAGGACTAGCAATTTATATATTTTTAAAAGCAGTGATCAGCTACTGGGAAGGCTTCTGTTTTCTGTCAGGCAACTTCCAGTACCAAACATGAAGCTCTTGCCTGTTACGGTGTAACAGCAATGTTCTTTACAGAGCTAAGCTTCTTAATGCTTAGGCCAGTACACGCTTACGCACACACGCATACAAACACAATTTGATCTATACCCATGACTGATGCAGCTGCATACTTTTCTTTTTAGTTTTCCTGATAGCCTACTGAGAGTACTTTATTTTACTTAAGCAGGGAGAGAACGCCTAGGACCCTGTGGTTCTGGCCGCCCCACTTCATTCCATTAAACAGTAACTGCTCAGAAAAAATCCTGGGCAAAAACTGAAGCTTATTGATATTCTAGCTTAGATAAACAAGACTGCATATGCATTAGTGAGGCAAACTGAATAATAAAATCCCAAACAATGCAGGACAGATTAACTGTATTTTATTTAGCTATACAATGAATTTTCAATAGCCCTTTAGAAAAAAGTATTTTATGACTTTGGTTGAGATTGCAAGCATTAGTGGAGTTTGTAATGTGTCCAGTGATTCTGGTGGATCCTTGTCAAATTGCAGCAGGCTTTCCATTTGGATTTTCTCCATCATTAGGTCTTATTTTCCTGTCAGTTTGCCCATTTTGTCATGAGTTTCTTTCAGACAACAGACTGGGCAACATACCTCCAGCAGCAAAGGAAATCAAACAGTCTATAAAAATAAAAATATGTTTTAATAATTATTTCCACAAAAGATGGTTTATCAGAATGTATAATATGAATGCTAGACTCATGATAGCCATTTCAGTTTTCTCAAGCACACAAAAAAGCTTTGCTTTTCCTTATCTTCTTCTTAAAGAGTTGATACACTAGAATTATATTTAGGACTCCTGAAATGTGTTAAAACAGACCAACAAAAGCTAACTTGCCAAATTCAGGTGTGATGGGAGTTGGGGTTTAAGCTGCATAGCAAGTTTAAATTAGCAAGAAAAGGGGTAGATGTTAATGTTTTTCCACCGGTGCCACTCTAACACTCAAAGCTAATTCCAAAAGCTTTTAAATCACACTGGTAACTTCTCACGGGCTGAACTGATCCTGTGTTAATTATGGACATGATTATTGTTTTAAGTAAACATCAGTTTACACCAAGCCTGAACTTTAAAATCCCCTTTACTTGCTTTTGCTGAAATACTGCTCCCATCGTTCCAGGATCAGAGTCACTTCTTGTATTAATCAGTGCAATTTTCTGAGATTACTGGAATGGCATTAGATTAGGTCAGCAGAGAAATTGGCCCTCTGCGTGTATCCTAATTTTACATCCCCATGAAATACCACATCACTCACATCAGCCTGACTTTTACCCTTGGAATGAGTTTCACAGCGCGCTCTTGCAGCGCAGCTTCATACTGTCACTGACTTTGCCATATAATCTGTCCCAGGGTCTCTGGAGAGACCTCCTTGAATCTGTTCACTCCAGGCAGCATTTGACAGACTTTGGCTTTTTTTCTTTTCTTTTTTTTGTTTTAGTTTAGTGAATATTTAGGAAAAAAATCAGGAAAGACAAGACGCGATGCATTGGTATCACAAAGAAATGACATCCCTTTTTTTGTTGTTTTGACTGAGGTTGCAGAGGACACTGCAGCTGTATCATTCCAAAGAGGTCCCGTGATGACAGGCAGCTCAGCGCGCTGTTTTTCTGCCAGCTCCTTCTGGGCTGATGTGGAAGATCATGGTGCAGAAAAGCCAGAGTGGGGTTCACAGATTTTGGTGCTACACAAGGGCAACCGGCATAAGGAGGGTGAGATCGCTGTTTCACAGCTATGCGTCAGAAGAGTCACCTCAGAGGACGATGGGCTACAGTCCTTGCCATGATCTGGTGCGGGAAAGATGAGACCTCACCTGGTCCAAACGCTTTTAAGCTCCCACTGCCAAAAATCCCCAAATAATTCGGGTGAAACTGTCCCATGAGGGATTTTCCCTGTTCTCAGAGCACGAAGCGGTGCAGTACCTATGCACCATCACCATGCAGACTGAAGGGGCATTCATGGGTTGCCTCCCACACCTTAAATCAAGGTTTCTAGAGCATCTTCCCTTTTCCCCACCCCCTTATTTGGCTCAAAAATTGAGAGGGAAATACTGTAACATATAAGCAGCGTTTTGTGAACGTAAATGTAACCTACTGAATGCATGGTTTTCTTGGCTTCAAAATGCATACTTCGGGCCATTTTTGCAGCACCCACAGTGTAAACGATAGGTTACTGGGATGCAGAAAGAGCTGCTAGTTACAGAAACACGCATTTCTTGTGTTTTGGTTTGGTTTTGAACCAAAGGAGATTGATGGTGACACTCCAGCATGCTAACCACCCCTCAGCACGAGTCGTCTGAACGTTCAACAGGAGAAAACCCGAGTACGAGCTTGGCTGGCGAAAGGCAGGCCCGCGCCATGGCGGGAGAAAAGCCTCAGGCTGTGAGGGAGCCCCAGGGCGCCGGCGGCACCCGGCCTTACAGGACTACAGCCGACCGCAGGCCACCCCCTCGCCCGTTTTCGCCTTTATTTTTGTAAAACCTTCCCTGCCGCCCACAAACCCTCCTTACAGCGGAGCGAGGTGCGGGGGGTTTCAGGGAAACCCTGAGGCTGGGCGTGCGAGGAAAATGGCGGCCCCCCCGCCCCCCCGAAGGGCCTCGGCGCCTCCCGGCGCCTCTTCCTTCAGGTGTTGTTTTAATTTCTCCGCCGCCGGGCGGGGCAGGGCTGGCCCGTCACCGGCTTCCCGACAACGTGTTTTAATACCGCCCGCCCCGGCCGCAAAAGGAAACTGTAAATTCAGGCAGTCTGGTTGAAAAAAACATTCGCCTCCCG